>OZ023312.1:64804842-65031537 GCA_964007375.1 Ophion obscuratus | reverse complement strand
TAAACAGAGGGTGAAATTGAGTTAGGCAATGTCACGGAATATTGTAGTTTTATGTACCTACCGAGGATTGTTTCGCCTCTTGGCAAGGATCGTATAAGTATAATGAGGATTTCCCTGAATTGCTGCAATGACAAAATATTTTCTTTTGCTCCAGCGCCACTCAGTCCAATTTGTTTATTTATACACGACGATCGGGGTGTAACGGACTGAAAATCAGTTGTTTTTCACTACACACATGTTTCAAGCATAGTCAAAAAATATGTCATCGTCATTATCACATCGATTCTGTAATTATCGATCATTCCATTGTATCGCAATTGTATTATTCCATTGTATCACAAGAAACATATTTTTATGTTTGAAAGAGAAAAATAACTAATAAATCTTAAACCAACGAACATTTAATCAATGAATTTTTGTTTCAACCGACTCACAGTGGGGCAGAATCCCAAATAGCTGGCCAAAAGTCAAATTTTTGAGTTGTATATATTCGTCTATATATGTTCAGATCTTGTTTACTGATAGTCCTAGGACGAAATTCCGGACCGGGCAGGTTTATACCTGCTCTAGGGTCGCCTCGACATCAGTCGACATTCAGCCGCCGTTCGGTACGCATTAAACAAGCGTACGCGTCGAAAAATTCTTGCCTGTTTCGAAGTGCTGTGAAACGGACGAAACTGTCTCAATTTTAATTCTGCAAAATGGAAAAACTTTCTGAAGGTATGCAGAAAATATAATTATGCACAGTTATTGCTTATTTTATGTTTGAAATATCTAAATTTTGCAACAAGTAAACATAAAAAATTATACATTTTTTTTCGAAAATCGATTTTCTAAAGTAGTTTTAAAAATGTCTTCGCGAGTCTCGACCTTGTTTCAACAAGAAACTGATAGTGTACAGTACTAAATATAATATACTAAAAAACTGGCTGCTCAGGAGTGCTCAACGAATAGTTAGACTAATTTTTAGGGAGGAATACGTGGCGCGACATTAACGGACGTGTGAATGTAATCCATTGATTATTACGTTACAGCGCGTTGGTATATTTTCTGTCTATTAACATAGATTAATATTTATTTATCAATTCCATTTGTAGTATGTTCATTTATTGATTAATATTCATAGATCATTTAAATTTTAATGCAGTAATTTATTATTCCAAATGTACGCTTTACGAAAATCTCAACATTTTATAAAATATTCCTGCAAGAACTCTCAGTAGCTAGAACTGTGTTTCCCCCATGTTTGTACGGCGTAACGGTTTTCGGCAGTAAAGGTGTATTAGTGTATACGTACATAGTGTATACGTAGTGTAGACGGCGATTCGGCAAGGACTGACGAGGGGCTCCTAGAGCAGCCATGTATGAAAGAAAGGAGCCCGCCTGCTGTTCAGGCTTTATTATACCTGTTGTATACTGACACAGAGATGATTCTCGTAAAGACAGATTTCATGTAATTTCGGTTTTTTTTCGTGCAGAATGTATGTAAATATATTTGTTAATCATTTATATCATAAATATTCGTTTTCTTTATAAATATAAAATCATTTTTAGTAGTAATAAATGATTTTTGTACATTTCGAGTCAGAACACCGTATATAGTTTTGTTAAGTATAAAATGATTTCAAAATAATGTCATTCAATTTTGTACATGTTTATATTGGTATTTTACAGAGTCTTCCCAATCTTCAAATATTGAATTATCAAGAAGAGATGGTGAAAGACAGTTTAAAAAACGAACAGAAATTCGTTATTGGAGTTTTGAAAGATGCAATTTTCAAGAAAACAGAACATGTGATACAAGTAGACGAGGATGAAAAGTCATTAGGACTGTTATTTGCAAATTTTCGATCCAGATGGAAAGCAGCAAATAGAGGCCAAGAAAAGTTTCTAAAAAATAATGAAGAATGGTTGAATGGCACCGTATGTTTTTCAACATTATCCGATACTGAATGCACAACATCAACATCTGAGAAGATTGTGAAGAATGATGAAAAAGGAACATCTGGACGACCTTCGAAATCCTTTGCTTCATCCAGCGATAGATCTAAGAGGCGAAAGACTGAAGAAATACGTTCTACTTTATCTACAGAAGAATTGACGTATGCTGCTCAAATGAGTTTAAGGACTTCTGGTCAAGTGGATGCTGCTCAAGTTCTTAAAGATGTCACATTAACCAGCCCAACAAGAGCCTCAAAATATATAGCTGCTGTTCGGTCAAAAAATGAGACACCTTTAACCCCAGACGAAGCACTTTCTTTGATGATCGAGAAAGGAGAATCAAAGCGCTCTTATCAGCTATCAAGAAATGCAGCTAGAGCACGTAAATGCAAATTATACCCATCATACCATGAAGTAGAAAAAGCAAAAAATCGTTGTTATCCATCAGTTGTGTACATAAATATTACTGAGTCGTGCGCACAAATTAAACTACAGGCTTTACTTGATCATACCATATACAGAATTAAGGTCGTCGCTCACCTATCAACCCAGCACCCGACCAGCGCCGCCTCACCTCGAACGGTTGTCATTTCTTCTATGGACTTTCCATCCATATGCACTCACTTGTCAACTTCGTAGCATCACCGGATCGGCTCGCTCGCAAGAGTTGACAAGTGAGTGCATATGTATGGAAAGCCCATCTAAGAAATGACAAGCGCTCGAGGTGAGGCGGTGCTGATCAGGTGCCGGGTTGATAAGTGAGCGACGACCTTTATACAACTTCAGGCTGATGTCATCGATACTCTAAATTCTGAAATTCTGCAGAAATTAGTACTTCACTGTAAATGGGGATGTGATGGAAGCAGCGGTCAAAGTGTTTATAAGCAAAAATTTGATGAGGCTGGAAAATCTGATGAAAGCATTTTTTATACTTCTCTGGTACCTTTGCAATTAATCCACAACAATCACGAGACGGATGAAGGAACTATTGTGTGGAAAAATCCTAGACCTTCATCTCCTCGATTCTGCAGACCAATACGATTGCAGTTTGTACATGAAGATGTACAATCAACATTGAAAGAAGTTACCGACATTGAACAGCAGATTGCGGGTCTTGCACCATACACTACTGAACAAAATGAAAAATCAATTTCAGTAACCTATTGTATGTCGTTTACGATGATAGACGGCAAAGTCTGTAACGCTGTAACCGGTACCACTTCTGCACAACGCTGCTTCCTGTGCAAAGCCACCTCTAAAGATTTTAATAACATCGACAAAATTATAAAAATGGACATTACTACAGATAATTTAAGATTTGGCATATCTACATTACATGCGTGGATTCGTTTTTTCGAGTGCTGTTTGCATTTGTCGTATAAGCTCACAACTCAAAAGTGGCAAGCTCGTGAAGAGGAAGTGAAAAAGATTGTGAAAGTACGCAAGGAAGACATACAGACTCAATTTAAGACAACACTGGGGCTTATCGTTGATCGACCAAAGCCAGGATATGGCAGCTCAAACGATGAAAATACCGCCCGCCGCTTTTTCGAAAATGCTAATATATCTGCTGAAATAACAGGAGTCGATGAAAATTTAATTCACCGATTTCATGTTATTTTGCAGGCAATTTCGAGCGGGTATGATATAGACGAAGAAAAATTCAAAGACTATTGTGTAAATACTGCCCGTTTATTCGTTGCTTTATATCCATGGTATTACATGCCAACATCTGTGCACAAAGTGTTGATGCACGGAGCAGAAATTGTAAAATATGCCCTTTTACCGATCGGACAACTTTCTGAAGAGGCCCAAGAGTCACGCAATAAGGACAAAAAGAACTACAGGTTACATCATTCAAGAAAATGCTCTCGAGAATCGAATATGAGAGACATTTTCTATAGGCTCTTAGTATCATCAGATCCATTTCTCTCAAGCATCAGGAAATTGCCCCAGAGACCGGCGAAATCTTTACATAAAGAAGCTATAGAAATGTTAAAACAACCTGAAGTCACCAGACAAGAGATAAGGAACGATTCCGATTTGGATACAAGTGGGTCAACATCAGAATCCGAATCGAATGATTCCAACATTGAAGATGACATACAAGATTTTTGTTACTAGAAGTAAATAACAGATATTTGATTTATTGCAAATTTTGTACTCAAGAAATTGTTCAAAAATAAAAACATGGCTCAAGAGATTTTCTACTCATTTAAACCTAAAAATATTATGAAACATTTTCTATTAAAAAATATTTAAAAATTGAAAATTTTTGTGGAATCGTCTATATATCGCGTCTGCTATTTTGAAAATTAACATTCCTATAACAAATTCGTAATCAGCGATCCCAAAAACCCTTAAGAAATATGATTGGGTATTTTTTACTGAATTATTTGACTAATTGGTTGAATTATGTCCGCCATTTTGGGTCCGCCATTTTGAAAATCGTAATTCTGATAACAGATTCGTATTCAGCGACCCCGAAAACCCCCGAGAAGAGAATTGGAGATCATTTTGGACACTTTCCGAATTTTGGCCAGCTTTTTGGGATTCTGCCCCACTGTGCGACTGATTCAGATGAACAAAAATATTAATGCATCGATAATCTTTTCTGTTATGACCACGCGTGTTTTTCCTCGGAATAAAAGAACAGCTCATTAAATAATTAATTAATTCATTCATTCATTTCGAGTAACGCTATTGTACTCATCTCGTTATATTTTTTTCCATATTCATGCATGTTTATATAGAACATAAATTTTCACACGTAAGCGGTCACCCATCCAAGTAATGCCCAAGCATACGATGGGTGGTCGTTCGCGTGCTCCCTCGGGGGTGAGTTGCGTTTCAATGGGGTTTGTTAGTCGCCTTAAGGGACGAGTTGGGTTCGATGGGGTCTTTTAATGGCCTTAAGGGAGAGTTGCGCTGAATGGTGTTTGGAGCGAGTTGGGCTGAATGGGGTTTGGAGCGAGTTGCGCTGGATGGGGTTTGGAGCGAGTTGCGTTAAGGGGTAAGGCCACTGTAACGGCCCAAAAAAAAGGTTTTTTCACTAATTTTTTGCTCCCGAAATTGAAGGTATTTGAAAAAAAAACTTTCAATGGTGTTATCGGGCATACATTAAACTTTATTATAAAATTTTTTTACAGTAAAAAAAAAACAAAATGGCGGTTCCACAGCTATCTTCCCGGGACATGTTTTGCTTCCAGGGCTCCGCGGCACGCATCACCACTGGTGCACTTTTGAATCTAGAACAAAAAAAAACCATTAATCTAGAGGGCTATAGCTAGAGAATGTCGATCGGATTTTAAAAAGTATCAATTTTTGTGGATTTGGCGTGCGTTTGCAAAAAAAAATTGATTTTTGACGAAAAAAACGGCAAGTTTTTTGTTAATAAAAAATCAATAAATAAAGTTCTTGAAAATTCCGATCGACATTCTCAAGATAATGTAAATGTTCACATCTGGTTAAAATTTCAAGTAAAAAAAATGAAAATTGTTCGAGTTATGCTGCGTGCCATTTTGAAAAACCATGTTTCGAGAAAAACGCGTTTAAAGTTTTGCGAATAGTTTTTTATTGGAAAAAATTAAAAAAAGAAGAAGCACACGACCTTTTTTTCTTATTCTAGAGGGTTTAAACTATTTTTTAAGCCAATAAAAAAAATCGATTTTTCAAAAAATTTACAGTGGCCTTACCCCTTAAATGGGGTTTGGAGCGAGTTGCGTTAAATGGGGTTTGGAGCGAGTTGGGATCAATGGGGTTTGGAGCGAGTTGGGCTGAATGGGGTTTGGAGCGCGTTGGGATCAATGGGGTTTGAAGCGAGTTGCGCTGAATGGGGCTTGGAGCGAGTTGCGTTAAATGGGGTTTGGAGCGAGTTCCGCTCAATGGGGTATATAATAATTGCCTATGTATATAATTTAATTAACAAATGCACGATGACAGAATTAATCGACGAACGAATAAATTTATTATTTTTTCCATCTGTCTTGCGTGCATAACTGCGCTTTGAATATTCTCTTCTATCGCTCTCTCTTTTCTCATTCTATCTCTGTCGTATCCGATCTTGAGTACAGCAGCGCCAGCGGATATTTCCGTAAACATTTTCGCTGATTCCATAGCCCGCGTCCACAGTACAGCGTTCGGGCTCCTTACCTCTATTCTTCATGCGTAGTTGGCTCGAGCGTAGGAAGAGGCGGAGCTGGGTGGAGCCAAGCGTACCACGGATGTTCCGTGCACATCGATACAGCCAGCGCTTAAAGTGGTTGGGGGAGTAACTACGAAACTCCCCCAAGAAATCTTGCCAAATCGTCCCATAAGCCGTGTTGTTCCATGTAATATCTGTTCTTTGCCACGACGCATTTGCGTGTGCAGCAGAAGAGGGTACCGGTAAACCTATAAAAAAACCGTCAATATTAACGATAATTATTATTGAGGTACGATTTTTTATTTGAAAATGACAAAAAACGAGGAACAGTTCGATGGAATTCTGCTGGCCATGGCGCAGCAACACGAAGGTGGCGTTCAAGAGGTACCTAACCTTCAGAATCTCAGTTCCGATTTTATCAAAGATATTCTCACGAAACGGAATAATCTGCTAGCTACTTCTAGAATAGATCTAGAAGAGAGCACAGCTCGCGAAATTAATGCACCCAACCCTTGTTGCAAAGTCGTCAAGCAAAACATTTTTTTTTCTCACCATTAGTCGGTCTTTGGTCTAACCTCGAAAAACAAAAAGTAAATGAAAGTGAAAAATATGAATATCGGCTCTTCAATTACATTCTCAACGTACAAACTTATGCACCAATAATCGTTGAATGTTTTTATTTCGTATTATAGTTGCTCAGTACATGGTTTGGGTTTCTGGCAAGAAAGACTGATTTTTTTGAAGGCGGTGTGGAAGGAGCTGCTCTCAAGGTATTTTGCATGCTTCCGCCGTATGAAAATCATAATCGCGGTGCCAAATCGCACTGAATTACGGTATTTTATTAACGTCATTCCAGATGATCAATGCGGAATTTCAAAAGTACGAAGCGCTGGCTTTGGAAAAAGTGAAAGCACAAAATGCCGAAAAAGTTGACAGAGAAAAACAAGCAAAGAAAGTTGAAAAGAAAATAAAAAACAAGGCAGATAATATTGATGCTGATGACAATTGCAAAATTGTCGAGCTCACTGATGAACAAGCTGACACACTGCAAGCTGAACTGGACAAGGTATTTGTTTAGATTAACGGGTCTGCATAAGCTTTAGGTCTAAAAACAGGTCGTTTTTCTGATAAGAGTATTGGGACAAGATCGGCATTTTATACACAATTAATGTACCGTCTTGCCAAGGTTGGGTTTTTTTAACTTGCGATGTATTGTTGAACAATTGAACATATATACTGGCCTAGTCGTTAGCTTGCTTACCTCTAAGCCGGAACATCGGGTGGGGGGCTAAAATTCCAGCCTCGTAGTCAGAGAAAAATAAAAACAGACTGTACGGCGGTCCAGTTTTACATAGACGTCACTTGCGAAAACCGGTGTATAATATAAATTTATAATAGAATTATATAATAATATAATTATATTTATATAATAATATAAATATATAATAGAAATTATAATAGAAATAAGTGTGGTATGTGTCAAAACTCTACTCCATGGTTCATTTTTCGACAAAACTCAATATAACTGAAACTGTGAAGCAAACCTGGGTCGGGTTGCAATGGTATAGGTTTTCTGCTAGTTCCCTATGCCCGCGACAAATATGTCATGGTGAATGCAACACAGAGAGGGGAGTTTGCTACGGATGTGTTGTGGGAAAAAAATGGAATAAGGTTGGCACGTAAAAAGGGGAATCACCTAGTACGATAGAACATCATACAGTACTACCTCTCTAAGAGAGCCCTCGCTAAGAGAGAATTTCCTCGCCGTTCCGCTTGAGCGCATTTTATGGCTTCCCCCCACCTAGCTCGAGTTGTCCAGTGTACCCGAGGCCTCTCGAGTTTGTCGCGGACAACTCGATAAGAGATCGCGAGCGATTTCAGAAAATCGCACGTCGCACGATTGTCAAATGGATAATATTCCTTTGTATAATAATATATACGTTTGAGCCGTAAAGTCGGAGAAAAAAACATGCACCATAATTAAATTTCAAGTAGTAATTTAATGCAAGTAAAATATATTTTAATAGACATTAACACAGCATAGAATATTATTGATATTGATAAAAATTATCGAGGCTACATTATACTAGAGATATGTTTATGAGTAGTAGTAATAAATGCAAATATCGTACAGCATGTACAATATGTATGTTTTCATAACATATATACTATACATCAGAGTATAGAGTCCTGTTGACGTCCGCAAGAATCGTAGAGACGGCTTCATTTTCGTGATCAGCTGGTGCTCTCTTATCGAGTTTGAGTGGAGAAACACATACACGCTACCACATGCGCGATTTTCGAGCGCGCTAACCTAGCGGTGGGGGAAAGCTTCGGCGACGAATTTCTCAAGAATTTCTTCCCCTAACCGCCCTAGACCGCTCTCTTAGAGAGGTAGTACTGTATTGGTAGAAAATTAAGATCTTTTTTACCCAGATAACCGTGTACTGCACTCGTACTGCTCTGGTGGAATACCAGTCCTGTACCTACCACGTATTACGTGAATACAGTACCGGTACGTGTTATTCTCGTAAGGCATACTGGTACGTGTTATTATCGTACAGCAAACGGTATCACACTAGTAACGTGTATGATTGCACCGGGTACCAGTATAGTACTCATCCTGTATGGGTACGCCATAGGGTATGATGTTTGTATCCTGTACCCAATTGTATGCTTGGTTATCTCGGTAAGGCCATGTGTCACCTAGACCAAACAGCCATGAGTGCGAGAGAGCTGATTTGCACATTCCCAGTGTTCCTTGAGACAGCTGATATTTTGGAAAAACATTTTTTAAACATTTCACGCTTATGAACGACAAACACCGTCTTTTTCTTCATTTGTCCGAAATGTGATCCGTCCAAGAGGAAATGTGGCCATTGGATTTCTACCGACCGGACATCGAGTCATTTCCTCAAGGCTATGTATCACACGCTGTGAAATTTCAACGCGGTCACAACAGTATCGCAGAATCGTAGTTTTGGCTAGAAGCTGCCGCATATCAATGCCTGATGTCGCAGCAATCGTCTGCTACTGACACTAGAGTCAAAAGTCCTCATAAAAGAGGCCTAAAAGGGGGTGGTTGCTCCAAACGTGTGTGTGATACGTGTATATGTGTGCGCGCTCCCTATGCAGCATTGCCTTGAGTGACAAAACAGATGCATTAGATTTTTAAATAAGTCGCAAATATTTTGCGCTCTGTTGGTACAATTTTTCTAGTATTATGTAGAAAAAAACTCTAATCCCCAATATATCCGTCATTTTTCCATAGAATGATATAAAACAACGCTCAAAATATGTTTGTCAACTGTCAAGAGCCTAACGGTCTTGCACTGTGCACGAATTAGGTGGTTCAGTTAGTAATTCACAATCAGGTTATTAAATAATTTTTTTCATTGTAAAGATCATTTGCGTAACAAAAGTATTTTTTTTAACAATTAACAAAGATGTCGCACGACGTCACAATTTTATAGTCTGTATACGAACTACTTGTGTAGTACGAGTACTGGGTTGTGAAAAACGAAAAAGGATAGATTTATTTTTCTGGAATTGTGTTTTATCACAATAAAAACAAAAACGGAACGACAGGGGGTTTAAAAAAAAATATATTTCGAAAGATAATTATTCATAGTTTTTGAGACTACGAAATTTCAAATCGTAGGCGCTGACGCCAAACGCCACGCGATTAGCGCTAATGCGAAATGCCGTGAGTTTGGCGCTTGCGTTTGTGACGTCACGATGCATGGCTGGTATACGAACTACGCGTGTAGACGAGTATTCTGTCAAAAATGTTAAAGACGTACAGGAGACGTATCTTTCTTAATTGTAAAACAAAAAGGCAAAAGAAATACTTTCGTTATAACCGCACATGATCGAAGAAAATATAGAATTAAAAAAAATCATTTAATAACCTAATTTATCTTATGGTATGTGTAAAGTTTTTTTTCTTCAAAATTTTGAAAAAGCTCGACTATCAGGCAATAATATCGCATGTACACAGTACATTTCTTCTCAATTGCTTGTATTGTTTGGTCGAAACTAGGCGCTTGTCCGCAGCGCAGTCTGCGTTTTGATTCTTCACAAAACTCTCCAGAACATTGTCCATTTTTCGAATTTTTACAAAATCTTAACGGCATCTACAATGGTTACATTCTTTTTCATCATCAACATATACAGGGTATGTGGGAAATAAAAATAAGACTAAAGAAATATCACACAAACAAAATAGTTTAAATTTTACACAAATATTTTGAGTTATTTGATAATAAAGTTAAAATAAATTATTGTTCATAACCTATGCATTCAAGTAAAAACATATATTGTTATTAAAAAGAATGTAAAATTTCAATGGTGTCGATGAATAATTTTTTGCGTTGCTTATGCTGGTGCGAAAAAAAAATTTGCGAAAAAAATGTCATAAATGAAAATGCAACTATTTCAGTAACTTACCAACTAGACTGCCATTCCAAGGGGAATATCATTTTGTTTAAACCGATTTTCATCATATTCTTAAGATGTGAGCCTATCATTTTAGGAAGAAAAAATATATATTCTTGAAGTTTTTGAAGGGCGTTTTCCCCCCTATGGGAGCAAGAAGCAGCGTCGTCATTTGACAAAAATATAATCTTAAGAACCTTAATTAGCAGAATATAGATATATGCCTATGAGGTATTTGTCATAGACACAGCTATCATAGGTACGCATTAATTGGTTTTTCTACTTTACAGAACTCGACTAATAAGGAATCTTCAATAGCGGGCCCAAGCACAGATGCCTCTCAGATGCCCTCTAATGAAATGAGTGACAAATCACAATGCAAGGAGGTGAGCAAAAGGATTGAATCGGACGAGGAAGAGGATGAAAAGGAAAAAGGCAAACTCAAGCCCAACAGCGGAAATGGTGCAGACATGCCGAATTATCGATGGACACAGACCCTCCAGGACATTGAGGTGAGTGTATCGTTATTGCAGAAATGTGTTTTAAGAACTTCAAGCATTCGAATTTTCTGGCCGAAACGCATGTTGATAAATTTAGAGACGTCCCTTCCGCTGGACAATAGTCATCCTATCGTTTCAAGCACGTTGATTTATCGATGTTACATGTAAAACATTATATCTTTGCAGTGACTGAAATTCGTTGGTACAAAACTTTGACATACTTAAACATTGGATAGTGACGAGTACTTTATCAATGAAGCTACCAGGGTGGTAAAGCATGAATATTAAAGTACGTTCGACTTCGTATTTTGAGTAGCGGAAATATACGCCAAGCATACTTTGGATATAACCAAGATTTATTATTATCATTCATTGATTTATTTGTTCCTCCCGGAAAAGGAAAAATTAGCAAATTTTCAGAAAAAATAGGCTAACGTTGAATGAAAATAAGTTAGCGTCTTATTTTATTGCGTAATATTATGTGGTTGGATTAAAAGCCGCTGCTGTTCTTTCATTTTTTAAGCAATTATTTTGTAAAAACTCGTTGGATTACATTAATCAATATATTTTCCCTCGGATATTCCTACTTTCTCTCACGTATTTGGCAAAATCTGAACCCCACGTTGAAAAAATGCCCTGTCTTCTGACGCTATCCACTCATCTACCAATTTTTGGACTTCTTCGTAATTTCTAGTGTGTATCTTCTAAAAAGTGTTGTATTGACCGTAACAAGTGATGACCACTTGGGGCACGGTTCGAAGAATACACTGGGTGAAGACGGACCACATATTCCAGTTCCATTGGTGTATTTTTCACCACCGGTCGAGCCGAGCATTGTCGTTCTCACCCAGAATCACACCAGAATCACCTTTCAGCGATTTTATGCTACTGCCGTCCTTTTTTAAATCAGATTATCATTCAAACGCTCCAGCTGTTGTTAATAACAATCGGCAGTGACCGTTTCCTTGGGCTCGAAGAGCTCAAAGCACTATCCCTCCGTATCCCGTCAGATACACAACATAATTTTATGACCATGGATATTTCTGTTTATCGAAATAAATCCATTTTTCATCCGCAGTCTTAATTCTCTAAAAGAAATTTTTTTTTCTGTGCTTCAGAAGCAAAGAAATCGTGATTTTGCATAGATTCGTAGTGGCGTTCTCGCTTAGCTCGTGTGGCAACCATTTTCCTTCTTCCTGTATATTGCCCATGGCATGCGAATGTCACTCGTCAACTTTGAGCTGTTTTTGAGCAGCCAAGTCTCGAAGTGTTTGAAAAGAGTTTTCATCCAGCACATTTTGCTATTTGGCAGACAAACTATCAGCGGGTTTTAATGCAAGCACCCGATAGATACGCATACCGCGATGATTCCGGAAAATACCTCTTTACTCATAAATAAAACTCCATGGCTTATTTGATATACCGGGCGAGTCACGAGAAACAGTACACTTAAATGCCTCTGTTGGATTTGAAAATACGAAGTATGTACATATCGGAATTTGAATGATTTGGCAGGACGCGCATGGCGAACATAATATTTGGTTATTTATTTTTTTCGGTTTTTTCAAGGTCATCAAAGTTTTTTTTAACGAAAGGGGATATTTTTTCCCCTGCACATTGTAGCCGGCATCCAAACGAATTCAACCGTGTAATGTAACATCTTCAAATGGCCTTCAACCCAGAATTTTGGACAAACGATAATTCAAAGTGTAAGAGTTTTTTCTTTATTTCTGTTACGCTAAATAATTCATATGAGCTTGGTTACATCCAAATGTATCACAATAACACAACAGAGTAAAAACTTCGGTGATGACAGAAGACTTACGAACCACCTTCACCTACTCGTATGTAAACAATCGTCTTTGTCAGCTACTTATTACTCTAAATTCCTTCTAGCTACCAGACTTCTGAAGTTTCTGAAATTTCTAATCTATCAGTTTATCGATGAACGTTTCACAAAGCATTCTTCGAGGGAAGAAAATATCGACATGATTTTCATTCATGGAGAAAGTTAACACTATTTATTCAATATTTCTGGGTTGAAGGTCATTTGAAGGTCATACTATGTTAGATGGTTGAATTCGTTTGGATGCCGGCTACAATGTACAAGGGAAAAAATATGCCATTGCATTTTTTAAAAAACCTCGATGACCTTGGAAAGACCGAAAAAAAAATTATGATAGCCATGTGCGTCCTTCCTAACCATTCAAATTTTGATATGTACATACTTCGTATTTTCACATCCAACATAGATATTCAGACGTTCTATTTCTCGTGACTCACCCTGTATATTACATTGGTAAGAAAGTCTTGCAACACTCAAGTGTTGGGTTAATAGTTTTCCTAAGAAAGGTGCGAGAATACTCGAGAGTAGAAATTGTTAGAATGTTCTGAGAACGTCTATGCCAAAGGGTATACAAGGCGCTCGTTCGTTGCAATCAGACAGTATTAGTATATATGGGTCAAAGAACACTCCGAGTGATCGCTTATAACGAATTTCTACAAGGACGTTCTGCAAGATCTGCTGCTACTAATATTGGCAGTGTGTTCAATAAAAACGTAGTTCCTCATTCAACAGTATGCCGTTGATTTGAGCGTTTCTGTCCTGGCGATATGTCCTTTTAAGCCAAACGTCGGTCCGGCAGGGCAACTGTTGTTGACGATGAAGCAGTGCGATCTCTTATACGAATGAAACCTAATGCACATGCCGAGAGTTAGCAAACAAACTCGGAGGTAGACACCCCACGATCCTTAAACATTTGAAAGAGTTTGGATATAGAAAAGTAGTATCATCTTGGATACTCCATGATCTCAGAGAGTCGAACAAGGCGACACGCTTTTCTATTTGCCTTTTATTGTTGCTTCGTTAGAACAAAAAGGATTTGCTCAAGGAAATAGTCACTGGAGATGAAAGCTCGGTGTTGTCCGTTAACCGAACACGAAAACGCTGATTTCTACCTTAAGGCGAAATACCAGAACCAACTCCTAAACGATCCCTTTAAGAGAGAAAAGTTTACTTTGTTGCTGGTAGGAATTCGAGGGCCTGTTGTGTTATTAGCTGCGTCCGCTTAACACTACAATAAATGTCGAGATTTACGGCCCAGAATTACAGGAGCTGTCCAAAATTACTGAACGAAAACGTCGTAAATGTCGATAAGTTCGTCTTCTTCACGACAACGCTCGGTCCCACGTAGCTAAAGTGACACAAAAAACTATTTCAGAATTAGAATGAGAAGAACTACCGCATGCACCATACTCACCGGACTTAGTCCTGTCAGATTATCATTTACTTTGGGCGTTGAAAAACTATTTACATGATAAACAATTTGATAATGAAACGGATCTTGAAAATACCCCGAAGAGTTTTTCAACTCACGACCTAAGGATTTCTCGACGGCTGGCATTCAAAGTTTACCAGAGCATTGGACATGAGTTGTGGACGAAGAGGGAGACTATAATATAAATCAATCTTATCTTAATAAAGTATAATGTTTATTTAGAAGAGGTGTCGTTTGTGTTGCAAGATTTTCTTACTCTTTTTTTTTCTCTACATGAGACTTTCTTCTACTTCCTTTCAGTGAAACATCATTGATAAAAGAAGTGTATTTCATTTGCATCTACTCAATATTGCGAATAAAAAAAGGATGCAGTTCAAATCGTTCATTGTTTTTTTTTATCCCGAAAGTCTGAAGCAAGTCAACAGGCAAACGTCGTTTTTTTTCGCTATTGGGAAAGGCAAAATCAGCAAATCTTCAGAAATTATGAGCTACCATTGCACAAAAATAATTTTGCCCCTCTTTTTTATGACGTTATAGATACGCGTACAGCGATAATATCAAACAATAACTTCTTTGTTAATAAATTATACGCCTAAACAATACCTATTTCTATGGTTCACACACATTATTTAACGTGTAATATAAATGAATGTGACATAACTAGTACCGCGAAATCAAAAGAAAACCGATAGGAGAGCCATCTACCTATTTCTATTCTGATATTTTTTTGTTTTTTGTGAATATCGAAGTCTTTACTTTCAAGTTGAGGACGGTGTGTAGTCGACTGTTAGTGCCTACTGTCCCTGTCGTCGGGCGTCTTTTAACACCATTACAATCGCGTAAAATCTTACAATCGATTGTTCTGAAGTTTATTCAGATTATATTTCATTTCCGCTTTACCAAATGCCTTTTCCGTGATTTCTGTGGTTTCCGACTTCAAGAAAAGAACTATTGAATATAAAAATATTCTGTTTTAAATTCTATTTTCATATACTAAATCTAAAAAATAAAAATAACACAATTCAATTGTATAAACGGGGGACCGAAAACGAGAAATATGTAAAAATTCAAGAATCATTTTCATATGACATTGTTTTTATTATTCTATTTTCATGTCTACTTCACGCATTAAGGTATTCCTTTCACGAACCCAAATATTTTACAGTTAACTGATTTTCGTCTATAATGAAGTAAAAGTACATCCCAGTATACTAGTAGAATTTCAAGCCGAGTTACCGAACCTTTAATAAAAAATTCCGTTCTTAAAAATCGTCTCATTTATACGGCGCTTTACGGGGATGTCACGCTGGCCACATTTCTATCTAATAATTCATACACCAAATAACTCTAGATGCCTTATATAAACTGCTCACAGGTATTAAAAAAGTCTAAAGATTCCGTAACGATAATAAAACAGAGGGTCACCGAACGTTTAAAGAACATATTAATGCTAAAACTTGGAAAAATGCGACTAGCAGAAGAATTTTCGTAGCCGTGACGTTTCAAATCAATGTAAAAATGTCTCAATCGACAAAATATGCGCAAAATTTTTTATTTTAGTTTATCATTGTGTATTATAATTCATTGTATCTTATTTTTTTTATTGAGCGGAATAGTAATTTACCGACGATTCAGAAGGCCCTGTTTATGTCCCCACAAAATACGGCCCTCCGCGAAAGGAATACCTTTAAGTATTTCACACCTCTGTGTAAATTTCAAGTTGATATCTCAAGCCGTTCTTGAGGTATCGTGGTAAAACTCCTGAAAGACGTAGTTCGAAGAAAGTCGCAAATAGTTTCGGTACATTTCTTTCAAAACGGGAGTACTTACGGGGTTCAAAAACTTCCCGCCGAACAGAATGCCGTATCTACATTAATTTAAGTTAGCGCTGCAACCACACCATTTTTCTTAACGAGATATACTTTCTTCGAAAATCCTCCGACTTCTGTACTTAAAAACTGGATAGGATCATACGGGCGGATTTCTTGAAAGTTTATACTGACTCCTCACACATTTGATCATGTCACAATTTTTTCTCATTTTATTGTCCTCAAGAGTTTCATTTTGAAACGCAGACATTTCCTAACACAGCGAGATATCCACTAAGGCTCGACTCTTCGGTCAAGTGAGATTTCATGTCTTGTATCTGTTTAAGGGAGACTGTCCTTGGAGTGCCATATTTCAGGTGTTTACATTTTATTTTTTTTAAAGGAAACGAGTAAAGCTTTTTGAGTGCGGTTTTTTTCTTGCTTTTATTCATGATATACAGAACGTTAAAAAAATTTTTTTTGAAAAGAAAAACCAACATCGCGGCCGTTGCAGCTCCGCGAAAACAGGTCCTCAAATCGCGGGAGGTAAACGGCTGACATCACTTCCCCCTCTTTGTTGATCTGAAACACAAATTCAAAGCATATTATCAATCTGTGACCCTTTGGTCATGGAATGACGGATGGGTTTTTCGTTTAGTACAAATTTCGGAAAATCGCGGCAATTAAAAAAAAATCGAATTATCCCGTTTTTTTTCGCATAAAAAGATAAATAATAAATGCAAAAATCTATCTATCGGAAAAACGATCCGTCATTCCGTGAAAACATATTTTCTGAGTATGCTCTCCAAATTTCAGGTCGATATGTTAAGTACAGCGGTCAGGAAAATGTCAGCCATTTTTAAAAACGTGTTTTCGAGAAAAACGCGTTTAAAGTTTTCTAATGTGTTTACACAAATGTGTTTATAATTACCGCTAATCGGCAATGCCTGGTCCATAGAGGCCTCCCTCCTCTTCTTCTAGCTGCCCATGTTGAGCCGCTAACATCTCCCGCTGCTCAATCCGGGCCTTTTTTGCTGCGTCGGTCACCTGCCTCTCCGCGCGCTCGATCCTTGCTTTGTCCGGTGAATGGACCCAGCTCTCGGCGAATGTGCCAATCCGGACACTCATGAGATCCATGGCAATTAACAATGATTCCTCACCTTTGTTGAAGATAATCACTGCTAATTCCGTGGCAATATTGACCACATCTGCGCCGGAATGAAGATGTTTGGGCGCACGCATCCAAATCATATTATTAAGTGACTCATTACTGTTTTGAGTATGAGCACCCAAACATCTTTCGAGCAAATCGTCCGACGACAAGTCTTTGTAAATTGGCTCGATGGCCTTCAGAACAGTGTCACTAAGAGGAGCCTTGTGCTTATAAAAAGACAAAGTATCCGACGCTTCAGCTTTACGCCACGTACACCAGCTGTTTTCTCCTGGTGGACACTTCTCATGCTGGGGATTTTTTATCCGTGGAGCTCTTGTGGCAATACGTGGCCCATATCGCGTCCTTCATGGCTTGCACAGAATGTGAATTTCGGCGGATAGCAAGGCCATAGTATTTAGTGAGTTCTCCGATCGCTTTATCTGTGAGTTTGCCTGCCCCTTTTCCTCCGAGTCCCTTGGTTCCTTTTTTCATATTTCTGAATCTCGTTCTCATTCTTTTTTCGACGTGACCAATACATTCTTTTTTTTTTTTGACAGTAACGTCATCATAGGGTTTGGCTTCAAGCAATCCCTTAAACGTTTTACTGTCACTATTCCCGACGTAAGTGACGTATTTGACTCCGTGCAGTTCTACCGATCGGAGAAACATTTCGGTGATTCCGTCAGTCTCCATCTTTCCTGCGGAACCGACGTGGTTTGCGGTGCAAATTTCCACGTGTGTTTCCTTCCATTCATCGTAACCAGCAGGATCTTCATCTTTTTTTTCTCCCAAAAGCTGCAAGATTGGCAAAACTTCGATTTGACCATGGCGTCGACAACTTTTTTGGTATGGTATCCAATGAGACTAGTCACGCCAATGAGAGATGAAAACTCTCTTTTTCCACGTGCCATCGCCTAAAACGATGAAGTGATCTTCCTGTAGTCCTCGAGAAACGTTTTCTTTCTTCTCCTCTGCTACAGCTTTCTTCAGAACTATGTCGTAAACCGATTTCGTCGCGATTCGTATATTTTCTACACAAGCGTAATATATTGTGGTCGTCATCCCGCTGCAAATGTCCATCATGCCACGAAACCTGCTCAAACCGTTTATTCCGAGGCCTAATAAACGGAAAACAAACACGATTCGGCGATTTATTTCATAAGCTTTACCGATAAGTGGACACGAAGTAACACTTTTTTCCCCGCACTCGCATTTTAAATTTAGTTTGAAACCGATGTCTCGTTGATCACGCATGGAAAAAGCGATTCGTCCGTTGCACTCTTTACACAAAACGTTATCGGATAAAAAGTTAAAAACTAATACGAAGTTCATAAAGCAGTACACTGTATAAACACTTAGTTCATAACTTCCCAATTTGACACTTTGTAAAATTTTCTGCGCTGACGTGCTTGTAAACGACTTGCTGTTTTCAAATTCCCACCGATTAGGGGGTTGCGGATGCGATCTTTTGCGCCCGTACTGTTTCGGATGATCTTTTGTACCCTTTCGAGGCATATTGCGCACAAATTTTCGATAAATTACTTGAAAATAAAGAAAAACACAGACGCTACGATATTTTCACTTTCAGTGCCGAAGCCAGACTGAAATAACCGTTGCAAAATCGATAAAGGAGAAAGTAGGGACCCTATTCAAAGATTTCTAAGCATAAAATGCTCTGTATACCTGCGTCAGACGCGCTGAGACCTGCAGGAACCCAGCTAGCCGGGCGCCCCGCTAAAACGGTCAGAGCGCGCTGACGGTGTCAACTTCAAACGCGTTTAAAATATCGTAAACGTTCGAAATCCGGGAATCGCTTCGACAGATTTATTTCTACTTACATGTAGATTAAGAATCCGTAATAAAAAAAATTGATTTTTTGAAAATTTCAAAGACATAGTCTCCCTTAAATCTAATCATTCATAACATCTATAAATAATCTTGAAATTGTGTGATGCCCTCAAATCCGACGGAGATTTTCGTAACGAAGTCCCCGAATTCTTCGAAGTTGGCTCATACGAACGCATTTATGCGCTCCGGTATTCTTGTATCCTTCTCCTGTAATTGTATCTTCCATGCCGAGGTTGGCAGGTCCACTTTCGGGCTTCTTAGAAAGAGCGTACCTCTGGGCAATGTCAAATGCTGGTGGTTGAGGATACTTAAAGAACTCCATTCACTAAGTAGCGATACTTAGAACGAGATATTATTACATTGACCTATGGAACGAGGAATTTATACAATAAAGCTTTAAAATGTGCCCAGAGCAAAACAAATTATAAACAAGGTACCAAGATGACAACCAAAAACCAAATGATTCCCAGGTCGCAAATAAATAGAGGCCGAAAATGAACAGAGAGGTGAACATGCGGATTAACGGTTGATATGAGTTGTGCAATTATAGAGGACAACCTGGAGCTAATTTATTCATTGAAAGAAAGGTCACTTTGCATCATATATTGAGGTCTCATCAAGAAACTATCGAAGAAACGTAGGTACACACAATACGCGAAATGATGGCCGCATACGTTGTTTGCCACCCCGTCGTCACCAGATTTTTCCATTATACAATTCAAATTACAGACACAAAGAGTGGCCGTTCTGTATCACTTTTGAATAACAATGATCAACGTATATGTTATATTTTTCGAAGCGTGCAACATTGTACATAGTAAATGTTAGAAATGTTTAACATATTTTTTTCCGAATTCGATCGCTTTTCCGTGTTTCCTGAGGATTGTCTACGGATGTTGGTTATATTGAATCATCCGCGTTTTACACAATTACCTCTAAAGTCGCACTTTTACTACCTTCTGGGATAAAACTGTCTGGAAGTTAGCTACCAGAAAACATCTCTCTGCAAACCAATCTTCTGAAAAATAAGGTCAACAACTCTACCAGAATACAGCTCCGCCGAAGAATCTATCGCTAAGACTATGGAATAAAAACATCTCTAGAATACAAGTATCCGGAGAGAACTCTGTCGAATATAAAGCTTACTGCCCGAAAACTCTACCACACATCCACTACCGCAATACAAGCCACCGGGAACAACCCTATCGATGAAAAATTCTCCTACCTGTCTTTCTTAGGAACATAGATTTTTCCAGAGACCTCCTCTTTGGGTCATTCCTCCTCCGAAAAACGGCCAAACGCGCGGTTACGCACGTGAAAACGTGTCAAAATTGTAAGATACGAATATGTATACATGGTGATCTAATGCATGTCGTCATATCATTGTGGCAAACTCATTGACATCCTCGGGCCGTAATAGAGTTGTGTTTGGATAATGTTATTCATCGGGAGATTTGTTTGTAGAGAACCGTTTTCTGGTAGAGTTGTCTTTTCGAGACATCCAGGAGGGTCATAAATGTGTCTCGAGAGTAACAATGCAATTTCGTTGGACTAATCAATATGGTTAGCCACACCAAATGGATGCCGCGACCGATATGAATATCAGTATCCAGCTATCCACATCCGTCGTGATACAATAATTTTCTTCCGGCCCACGACAAATTTTTTTGCCTGATAAACTTAGAAAGTTCGTTCACATAAGTTAGTCATTCGACTTTTGACATTTATGCTTGGTGAATATTCGTACACGTACTGATTACAAACAATGTAATTACTCAATTCACGTACTGATTACAAACAATGTAATTACTCAATTCACGTACCGCACGTTTGGGACGGTGCAATACTGCTTAGTATGAAAATATTTAATGACAAACGGACACCTTTCAAAGGGTCATACTGTTTGCAAAGTAGCTACAACCTCGGAGCAACTTGAACGTCTTCGACATCACACCAAAGCGCTTTTTGGCTCCTCCGATCGTCTCGAGTTCTCAAAAATAGCGAGTACCTTCCTTTGTTGTTTAAGTGCGTTTTATCTTAATCGCGGTGCTTTTCGGAGTTGTATTTGTCACGGGCTCTCACTGCAACATAGACCAACCGAGGACGCATATTCACAACTTGTGTATAGTCAATAGAATAGTCACTTCATAATTTTTGTTACCCACCTTCCATGAAGAGAATGCACGCTAATAGACCAATCATGAAGACAAAGCTCATGGTGCATACGAGAACCGTTAATTGATTTCTCGCACACCACGACTTTTCGTAAACGACCGTTGGTCTACCGATTCCGTTGATCACCGTGAAATGGGTACTGCTGGCCACGGATGCTGTGTCCGTCGGTTTTGCAGCTGTTATCATAGGAGGATGCATTGCTGCCAGACTGGTCAAGTTAGCTGCAGTTAGGAGCAATGTGCCCGAAGCAACGCTCTGTAATATTGCAAAGAATTATGGCCTTTAACATGTTTTGGGTTGTCATTAGTAATTATAGACTGTTCTTTCGAAAATGGTATCCTCCACAATTTCTTTACTGGAAAGGACAGAGGTTCACCCATTGTTTCTTTATTTTACTCGATAATAAGCCAACGGCAAATTGGTACTATTTTTAAAATGACTCGCCATTCAAAGATCGTGCAAGGCCCATTACGCGCACTGGCACTACTGACATGGTCAGTCGCTGCAGTTTTAGTTCTGAGCTTGATGAAGGCATGTCATTATTCTTGGCAAACGATCGTAATGAAATTTGGATTCCGCTTACTCACGTCTAGTCATTTTTAATTGTTATATCATAGCGTTCTACTATAGAGATCATTTCGTTTTGTACTTCCAAATCAATTGTGCCTGTACCAACCGGTACTGACTAGTAATCCATATAATTGCAACTAATAATCCATATAATTGCAACAAAAAATAAGAAACTAACGTGTGTGCTGGCCATCGATCCTTGAGAAGAAGTAGATCCTCTGGATGAGGAGTTTGGATGAAGATTGTGAGCCCAGCTATCGTTGTCATTGTTCTTCTCGGATTTGCGTCCCAATAGAGAAGGCCTCGGTATGTGCCAAGAATATAAGCGGACACCAGTCTCAGCATTTGAATTTGCTATTGTTAATGTGTTTGGCACTACCGTAGCTGTCCGGCTCGTTTCATACAGCTCCGCGAACTGGAAAATGCAATATCTAAGTGATTAGTCTATATGCAAAGTCGCATAGGAAATCCAACATTGAAATTCCATAAACAGTACGTTACGAGCAAAGAGAAGGAGTATTAAGTCTTGACCGCGCAGAATTCTTCTAACCAGATGGATAAACGGTCAGGACCTAATGATATTTTTTGGTTTGCAACGTTAGAATGCACGAATATTCATTGCTTTCGAATCATTGACTTATCCACATTTTTATGGTACATTAAGGCTACGAGTGTCACTGAAACGTTTTTCTGGATGTTTCGTAAGTTGAACAACCTGAGTCTGCAAAACAAATGTTTGATGACGAAAATGAAGAAATATTTTCGTTGCGTTTTAATGCTGCATGCTTCAAGACCATATGATTGAAATACTCCATGCTGCAACAAAAGTCGTTTTCGAGACAATTACTATTGTTCCTATGGTGTTCCTGTTGTGGAAAGGTGTTTTTTGATAGAGCTGTCATTCGGAGAGTTGTAGTCCTAGGCATCTGATGCCGTACCCAGGGTGCTGCTTCCCCCGTTTTTCATACTTTCTACGCAAATATTTCCCAAGATATGTGTTGATGGAAAAACGTTCTGAATTAAACATTCTTCTAAACGATGGTATATGTGGAGGAGGCGTCTCTGAGATTTCAAGATGACTACAAGCTGTATACAGTGGTGCCTCATTGAACTTATAAAATGGAGCCTTAATGTTACTTGTAAAAACTAGGGTTTATTTTGTTAGTGTATAGTTGTACTTGAATGAAACTTGCTTTGTTAGTTTGTTAACAGTTGTACGCCATATGCGCTCGGGCCGATCAATAAGCGATATGCCGATTTTTCCCTTTTGCTGAAAGTAGTTTTGTGGCATAATCATCCAAAATTATGTCACAAAGAAACAGGCCTGTTTTGCCTTCGATCAGCAAACAACTTCCTTCAAACAACTTCCGCCAAAGTTGTTTGAGGGCTGCATACCTCTTATGGAGATGCAGATTTTTCAGCGTTTTCATGAAGTCTACTAAGAGATAACTTGCTTGTCTATATCGTCTGTATTTATTGATATAACTTAGCCATAATAATTTTCATTGAAGGTTCTTTTAAGACTTTTTAAATCTGCGATTGAATAATTAGCCCCCTCGCCCCTAATTGTATGACAGTTTCGGAATGGCATTGCACGTCACTCACAGTCTTATATTTCGCAGACAGGCCTTCAAAATGAAAAATGGTAAATGGAACCTCAATTTCTTTTTGGAAGACCGGTCTGATAACAACCCATATGATGGGAAGCACGGAATAAAATCGCCACTATTTTACATATACGGAAAATACCCCTACAATTAGTTTTCTTCATTATTTTAGTACATATTATTTGAAATCCCCATTTGAAGCATGTACTTGCGGAATTACGTGCATATACGTCTGAAACCGTAGGAACAGTGGCCTGTCGTACACGTTGGACATGAAAAAGTAAAAAGAGATCCTTGTTTGACTACGGAACACTAAAAACTGTATCAGGGAAACACTTGTCGTAGAACTTTTGCTTACATTAGACATATAATACCGTAGCTCTGAAGATTCGTGTCCAAGTCCAAGGGACATCCTATTGAATACGGAAGAAAACAAGCATTTTCCCTGGTACGTTCAAGGTCATCCGGTTGAATAGAGAAAACATTTTCGCGAGAGTGAACATAGAGAGCATTTAAAGGGTGATAATGTAGGATCATGAAGGACCAACATATTATAGGTTTATAAATTCGTATCGTAATTTGATGCAGACCTAGCTGAGCTAGGGAATATAATTTTATTGAATGTAGCACATGCGAGACAGTCCCGTTCAAAAGATTCGAGGTGTAATTTTTTGAATGATCAATAATTTTCAAAAAGTATTGGGAGTACAAATAAGTCTCTGCCGTTTGACAAACGATGGCCCCGCTAGGAGGTTATGGTTGAAATTGTCAGATGTAAGACGTCATATCGTAAGATTAGACATATGACAAGACCATAACCTTCAAATATTAGCGATCAGCATATAATTTTTTTCGTGCGAAAATGTCGAGTTTCAAGCCGACTAAGCGTCATTTGCGGGAACTCTTGCGTTTGGCACGCATCTCCCTCCAATAATGCTTCCAATTCCGTATCTTCGGCCTTTCGCACTTTCGGCTTTTCACTACGCTCTTTGTCTTCGACGTCAAACTCACCGTTCTTAAACTTTTGAAACCACTCATGACAACTTCTCTCACTTAAAGCAGCCTCACCATATGCTTCTACAAGCAATCAATCCACCTCAGCTGCAGATTTCTTCAAATTCAATAAGTAAATCAAGTTCCCGCAAATGACGCTTATGCGGCTCAAAACTCGACATATTTGTACGAAAAAAATTATGTGATGCAGGTATAAAATCGCTAATATTTCAAGGTTATGGTCTTGCCAGATGTCCAACCTTACGATATAACGTTTTACATCCCCATAACCATAACCATAACCTCCTGGTGGGGCCATCTTTTGTCAAACGGCGGAGTCTTATTTGTTAATATTAAATTATATATACTTATTTTAAGCTTCGTGGTAGCATTTTTTTCTGTAGATATCAAGAAACGCGGCAACGTCTTGACGGCAAGTAATAATTTTTTTTTAAATCGACGCCACTGACAGACTTACAAACATGCCGTAACTCTTTGTACAGTAAGATGGGCTTTTACCAGAAATGTTACAACTTTGAATCGACATTACGCGAAAATGCGGCGATGAATCGAAAATCTAATGACATTTTACAAATGTAATGTGATTGTTTCCTATCCATTTTGTTTGGGTCATTTTTTCGATCTATCAACTCAATCCTGAGATCTCATAATAAATTCACCAAATTTCCGACCGAACTCACGTCTAAAAACTATTCAACGCCCGGTCGGTTTGTTGAATCGGATAAAGTCTTTCAGCCATGTCATAAACATGAAACATACGTCCTTATTAGGGTTGGTTAACATTCTCTCCCAACAGTCTCAGTAGATTTGAGATGTAGCCTGGGCCATGCCCCTGACACTGCAGACCTTTCCCATAGTAAGAAAGTGCTCACTCTCTGTGCCCAGCGCTGTCGCTCGAATATAACTATATTGTGTGGCGCTGGTAGTCGAGTGCTCGGTTAACTATATATGTATATAAACAAAACAAAATATAAAATCAAATATTTACTCAAGTTTAACAAGACGCACGGGGAACAGAATTTTTTTTTCAAAAATCTATTCCTACATTCAAAAGCTTGTACCTTCCCCTACAATTTTCTTTTTTACAAACCTCTGTGCTATTTTTTTTTTAGTCAAGTTATCGCAGCTTAATGAAAAAATGCATTTTTCCACTTTAACCTGTCATAACTCTGGTCCAAATCATCGTATAGCATCCAGACTGAGATCGTTGGAAAGCTTGGATTCTCCCTACAAAACTGGTTACTTTGGATATTTTTTTTTTTTTTATTTTTATTTTTCAATATAAAACTTATTGTCTAAAAGTGTGTATAAAATGCCCGTTTTTATACTTTTTTGTTAATCATTTAATAATATTATAAAAAATGCCGGGGCACCAAAGGTTTTTACTTTTTTTTTTGTTAAGGGTATGTAGAAATACTCCACCAAATTTCAGATCGCTCCTTTTATTATTTGTTTGGGTTTGCAACCCCGTTTATTTCGAGAAAATCGAAGATCCGTCAATTTTCAGGAAAACCAGATTTTTCAAGTACCAGCGCAAAGTGATATTTCTCGATTTTCAAAACCAAAAATTAGAAAATCATGAAATTTTGTGTTCAAGGGTTTTCGAGGTCGCTCATTACGAATCTGAGGTTGAAATTGAAAAATAAAAAATGATGGATCCAATATGGCGGATCGAAATGCAAAAAATACTCGAAATCGGATGTAACGCTGTGTTCGGGGGTTTTCGAGGTCGCTCATTACGCTCAGGTTGAATCAGGTTAAAATTGAAAAATTAAAAATGGCGCATGGAAATGCAAAAATTACTCGAAATCGTATGAAACGATATGTTCGGGGGTTTTCGAGGTCGGTTATTACGAATCTGAGGTTGAAATTAAGAAGTAAAAAATGGCGGTTCGAAATGCAAAAATTACTCGAAATCGGATGAAACGCCGTGTTTGGGGGCTTCCGAGGTCGCTCATTACGGATCTGAGGTTGAAATTAAGGATCGCAAATTCGAATTGAATTAAATTTCGCATTTCGATCCGCCATATTGGATCCGCCATTTTTAATTTTTTAAATTTCAACCTCAGATTCGTATTGAGCGACCTCCAAAACCCCCGAACACATCGTTTCATCCGATTTCGAGTAATTTTTGCATTTCGATTCGCCATTTTTTATTTTTAAATTTTAACCTCAGATTCGTAATGAGCGACCTCGAAAACCCCCGAACACAACGTTTCATCCGATTTCGAGTAATTTTTGCATTTCGATCCGCCATTTTGTATTTTTCAATGTCACCCTCAGATTCGTAATGAGCGACCGCGAAAACCCTTGAACACAACATTTCGTGATTTTCTAACTTTCTGTTTGAAAATCGAGAAACTTCACTCTGCGCTGGTATTTGAGAATTCTCGACTTTCGTGAAAATTGACGGATCTTCGATTTTCTCGAAATAAACGGGGTTGCAAACCCAAACAAATAATAAAAGCAGCGATCTGAAATTTGGTGGAGTATTTCTACATACCCTTAACTAGAAAAAAGCAAAAACCTTTGGTGCTCCTGCATTTGTTATAATGTTATTACATGATAAACAAAAAGTGTTAAAACGGGCATTTTACACCCTTTTAAAGAATAAGTTTTATGGTGTTGAAAAAAATTCAAAAAAATATCCAATTTAAACCGTTTTGTAGGGGGGGATCCAAGCTTTCCAGCGTTCTCAGTCTGGATGCTGTGCGATGATTTGGACCAGAGTTATGACAGGTTAAAGTGGAAAATGCATTTTTTCATTAAGCTGCGATAACTTGGCTAAAAAAATTCGCACAGAGGTTTGTAAAAAAGAAAATTGTAGGGGAAGGTAAAAGCTTTTGAATGGTCGGAACAGATTTGCGAAAAAAATTCTGTTCCCCGTGCACTTTGTCAAACTTGAGCAAATTGTTTTATTTTATGTTTTGTTTTATTTAGCAACAAGTATCTTTATTTAAAAAAAAACGATTCATTTTTTTTATAATCAGATTATTAAAGTTAAAGGTTGACGCTACAAAATGCTTTTTTTTTTGTAAAAAAAAGCACAAAAAAAATTCGATCATTTTTCACTGAGTTACAGCCGTTTGAAGAAGGGCTATTTTTCGTAGAAAAAAAGTGATCGTGTAATTTTTGCGCTTAGTGTATATATCGGTCGTAGAGCATATCGTTCGCATTGTTCGGATCCATCCATTCGCATTTATGCGCATCTCGCATTGTTCAGAGGTTATGTTATTAAAACTAATTAAAGTTATTTTAATTTATTCAGTACTAGGTGTGCTATTATAACTATTATTGTTATTAAATAACGCAATATGCTTACGTGCGGAGCGAGCCGGGCACATGACTCTCAGCGCCTCAAGCGGTGCGCGACATTTCGTGGTCCACTGGAACTGCTTCGTGTCAGGGGCCTGACCCGGGCGAACGCAGCGCCGTCTACTAGCATCGCATGCTATTAGTGCCTTCGGCACGGTCCCCGGTCTTACATACAGGTCTTGCAACGAAGCTAAATTTTCGTGGTGGGGTTAGGCACGCTTATTATCTCCACTTGTCGATTCACTAGGCGCCGCTTCGCGTCGCCACTAGGGGGTCGCATCGCAAGGGGAAGTGCTTTTACCTTTACCTCTTACCGGCGAATAGGGCCAAGGTGTTTACGTCTGTTTTTGTGTCGCGATTGTCGAAGTAACCGTTATTTGTGACCATATACCACGAGGTTCTACACGATTTACCGGAATACATTTTTTAATCGTGTTTCTACGCGTAAATGTCAATTTTTTCGGTAGTGTTTTCGAAAAATATGCGAAATGGTTGAGCGTTGCGCGGTTCGCAATTGTAAAACGGGGTACAAAAGTTTTAAGCAAAAATGCTCCGTGTTTTGACTGCCCAGAAACGTCGAATGATACAAAAAATAGCTCGATGCTATTGAGGGGGGACTGAAAGAGTCAGTACGTGTGTGAAAAACATTTCGAAGAACGATATATTGTGAGACATTGGAGAAAAAAGGTTTTCCCTTTTCGCTTGGGAAAAACGCTTTTCCTTGGTTTCGTATATTATGTAGTTTACACGACAGTACGGTACATTAAGTTAGGGCAAACGGCGCATGCACTGCGGTCAGAAGGGAAAAGGACAGAAGAGCTATTTCTCTCTTCGTCGCACCGCTACTTTCCCTTGCCGTCGCGCACCAAGCGGCAGAAATCGGAATAAAAAACAGAGCCGCTAAGGGTGCCTACTCCCACTACCGCCATTGTGAGACCTGTATGTAAGACACTGGCATGGTCTTACATACATGCCCATGCATACAGGCGTGGAAGCTATCTCGAATTCCAGTGGTGGGGGTAGGCTGCATTTTGTGGACATTTTTAAATATTGTAGTGGCCGCCATAGTCGCCGGTGTCGGGTTAATCTCTTCGGCGCTAGACGGCGATTGCGGGGTGGGGTTTCTGTTTTAGTCCCACCCGTGGTCTTACAGGTAAATCGGCGGGTCGGGCGCTGGAGTCGCTGCCGTAGGGTTACCCGCATTGGCCAGAGATTAGTAGGGAGATGCACAACGCTTCCCTTTTCGGCGTGCCTCGTTAATGGCGCTAAATCGCGGCGGAGAGTTCGAGAATATGATTTCGTGATCATCGCCTCTGTCGAGGTTGCAGATTCCCTTGTAGCCGCGCGAGTCCGTGATCACCGCTCAAGTCGGTATCTCAGTCAGCGTGAACACGAATGGGTAGCTCGGTGGGGGAAAAGTCTCCGCCTCTCGCAAATCGCGCTTGCTCGACAGGCGAACGGAGCGAGGTTTTCCGTCCGATCGAGCTCGACATATATGTGTGGCCGTACTGCGGATTGGAATATGCATTGAGTGAATTTCAAAGTGAAAAATATGTATCCAGATCATTGTTTTCTCTCGGTTGCCCATTTATGCCGAATATGCGGGTTAACAAAATTAACCACGAACCGCGTTGAAAAATAAAACGCCGACACGACCGTGGAAGGTTAAAAAAGAAATCTTGAGCCTTTGTCGCGATCGTTTCGGAATTTTTTTTTCAACAGTTAACATTATGGATAAGGGTGTATCATAAATGTTTTTCTATCTGCAATGAGCGTCGTGGCTGAGTTGGCAGCGTGACGGATTAACGATGCTTACGGTCCGGGTTCAATCCCCGGTGAACCAAATTTTTTGACGTGACAACGTCTTATAATTCGATGGAGCCGGCTGCACGCACGAAAAAACATGACTCATGCGGCGTTACCTCGCTCTGAGGCGTTCCATTTAAGGCTTGAAGTGCAAGCGAGAGCGCGGAACGAGCGACAAAGAGGCACAATCGGCCTCCGCGTTCGGCAGCGTTCGGCAGCGTTCGACATCTGTCTCTCTCCTACTTGAGTGATGGTCTCTGCACACTGCGAGCGACGAGCGACGAGCGATGAGCGATATCCAATGGCAACGTCACTCTCATAGAGCATTTCCGTCATACTCGAGCTCTCATTGGATATCGCTCATCGCTTGTCGCCCATCGCGCGCAGTGTGCAGAGGCCATGAGCGATGCGTCCGCGTGACAGCTGCTATACAATAATACATGTACATGTTTTCGTCAAGTATGAAGTGCAGTGAAAAGTGAATGTGGTGTCAATTGTTTATAGCAACGATAATTGCGGCGATAAAGGTAATGATTCTTTCGATATTAAATATATGTACAGTGATATATTGTCGAATATTCGTGCTTTCATCATTAAAATAAAAAGCATCGGTCCGCTAGTGCAGCGATTGTAGGTTATGCTATAATTGACAAAACTATAACAATAAGTTAACAGAACTATTTCACGATGAGTAAATATCAAGTACTTTACTATTCGATCGAAATAATTATCGAGCGTAGCTATGATTTCAAAAAATTAAAACATAAATGTTAAATCTTCCACATATCATAACAACGTGTCTGAAATGACAAGTTGGACCAGCCAGCCGTCAAAGGGAACAATTTTCTCCTATATCAAACACATTGAGGCGGGCTTTTTAAAAGCTAGAGTTACAAAAATTTTAATGATGTTTCCAAATTTTTAATTTTTAATTTAAGATTCATAAACAATAATTTAATCACAGTTTATTCTTATAATAAATTATTCAAAATTTTTACTTTTTTACAACAAATTACAATTGAATTTGCAAAAATAATTAAGTAACTAATTGAACAACAACTTTTATTCAGTTTACTTGCTGAAAGAAATAATGTCAATAAACAATTGATTATTATAAAATAATAAAATGAAAAATTAAATTTTAACAGTCGAGTAGAAATTTAAACAATAAATTTTATTCAAGTATTTTGTAAATTTAAAATGATTTTCTGAACGAAGAATTTTATGAAAAAATAAAAGTTGTAAAACAATTGCTCAAAGCACATTCATAAAAATAAATAAAAATTGACATAATTGTATTTATGCGTACAAATAAATGTAACTTGATCAATTCAATAGTGATTTCCATTTACCTCCTTCTCTATATCCATACAAAATATCTATCAAACAAACAAAATTAAAATTTTCTTTTGAAAAATGAAACCATTCCATCAGTATTTTCTTATGACGTTGTCACGTTCAACTATCGTCAGTAAACCGACTTTACAGACAGCCGATTTTTTTACTTCATTTTATATTCAGAAAATTTCGAACTTACTCTCGCTTTAGCTATTCTTGCCTGTTTAGCCATTATTTATTATATTTAATTCGTATATGCATAATAAAAAAAAAACAAGACATTGCTATCGGGGATCGAACCTGCGTCGTCTACGCTCAGAGCCCGCACGCTGATATCTTAACCGCGAGGCTCTTGTGACTGCAAATCTGCCTTACGTATACAGTAGAACCTTGATTATTCAAACCAATTGGGACCGAGACTAGTTCGGATAATCGAAACGTGGGTTTTTTGGGACGAGATCATCAACAACACCTTTTTACATAAAAACAGTACATAAAGATATATTAAATTTGACATACACATTAACGTTGAAATACACACACACACAGACGTGCGTGCGTGCGCGCGTGTGTGTGTGTGTGTGTGTGTATACAGGGTGGCCGGAACATTGACGTCCAAAAATAAAATTTAGGTCCCTTGTATCGTGGGGTATCCGAATAACCCCCATGTGTGTCCTGCGACTTTTCATAGTTTTCGAGTTATGAATTTTTAAAAAATCTAAAAAAAAGTAGAAGGCTGTCGAGATTTTTTTTTGCAACTGAATATTTATGAGTAGTACTTTTATGCATAAAATAATGAGCTTCGTAGCTGTGATTAAAGTTATGAAAATGTTGGTCTAAAGTGAAAAATTTACGTTCGGTAAATAATGACTTTAATTTTTAACTTTAAATTAAAAATCTAAACAGGTGACTTCATGTTTCCTAATTAGGCCCCAAGAATGCGCCAGGATCTCAGCTTTCATAATCATTTTAAAAAAGTAGTACTTAATAGGGCTACTTTAGCTACAATTGACCTTCAAAGACAACGAGGTGGAAAGTTCTTGAAATTAGCCATCTGATTTAAAAAAAAATCTGCCCATTTTATCATTCCTAAGGTTATTTAGTTTGTTGACTAATGAAAAAGGACTGCAGGGAAAGCTAAGATTTTAACATGTGGAGATTTTTTTTTTAGTTTAATTTAACTTTAATGAATTTTGCGCGATCCGTTCTCGTGGATCAGGTAAAAGAGTTGCGCCCTCGTTTACGCGATCCGTTCTCGTTACGAGAACGGATGCCGCAAAATTCATTAAAGTTAAATTAAACTAACAAAAAATAAACCTCCAAATGTTTAAATCTTAGCTTTCCTGCAGTCATTTTTGGTTAGTTGACAAACTAAGTAACCTTAGGAATGATAAAATGGGCAATTTTTTAATTTCAATCAGATGGCTAATTTAAAGAATTTTCCACCTTGCTGTCTTTGAAAGTCAATTGTAGCCAAAGTAGCCTTATTAAGTATTGCTTTTTTAAATGATTATGAAATCTGAGAGTCTGGCGCATTCTTGAGGCCTAATTAGGAACCATGAAGTCACCTGTTTAGATTTTAAATTTAAAGTTTAAAATTTAAGTCATAATTTACCGAACGTACATTTTTCACTTTAGACCAACATTTTCATAACTTTCATCACAGTTACGAAACTGATTATTTTATGCATAAAAGTACTGTTCATGAAGATTCAGTTGCAAAAAAATCTCGACAAAGTCTTCGACTTTTTTTTTGATTTTTTTTAAATTGGTGAGGCCGAAAATTCTCAAAAATTCAGAAAAAAATTCATAACTCGAAGACTATGAAAAGTCGCGAGACATAAATGGGGGTTACTCGGATACCCCACGATACAAGGGACCTAAATTTTATTTTTGGACGTCAATGTTCCGGCCACCCTGTATGTTTCTCTCTCTCTCTGTGTGTGTGTGTGTGTGTGTGTGTGTGTGTGTGTGTGTGTCTGTGTGTGTCTGTGTGTGTGTGTGTGTCTGTGTCTGTGTGTGTGTGTGTGTGTGTGTGTGTGTGTGTGTGTGTGTATGTGTGTGTGTGTGTGTGTGTGTGTGTGTGTGTGTGTGTGTGTGCGTGCGTGCGTGCGTGCGTGCGTGCGTGCGTGCGTGCGTGCGTGCGTGCGTGCGTGCGTGCGTGCGTGCGTGCGTGCGTGCGTGCGTGCGTTCGTGCGTGTGTGTGGGTGTTTTAAACACCTGAAAGAAGTCGAATGCCTTTTTAAATATTTTTTTTAATAAAATCGTCCATTTTTAATTGACGAATGGCTGCAACGCGTTTTTGAGCGTCCAAGTCTCGCAGCCGTTTGAGAAGAAGTTGCGTTGGGTTGCTCATTGTTGCTCACGGCGGTGGCAGGGAGCAACAATGTATCTTTCGCGCAAACGTTCGGATAATTGAGCGTTCGGATAAACTAAGTCATCGTTCGGATAATTGAGGGTTCAGATGATCGAGGTTCGGATAATCGAGGTTCTACTGTACACACTTATCCGACCTTAAAAAAAATCGCTGCAGGACCAATTGCATATCGTTTTGATGAACCGAAAGTACTTTTGAAGTCAAAAGAAAACGATTTTTCCAAATTCCTAGAATGGTGTTATCCCTTAAAGAAAAGAAATTGATTTTTTGATCGTTGTAAATGTATATCCCCTCTTAAAGACTTTAAACGAATCTCGTACGTTTTAGCGAAATTCGGCAGATAATTATGAAGCAACTCATCCACTTCTTTGATGTTCGCTATTTCGGTGTTCACTATTTTGGACCATCGCTCGTTTGCCTATCTGAGATCAAAACTTTCAAAGTTTGTATTCTCGATATATGGCTTTTTGCTATAGATGGTATTACCAATATTAGATACTCACTTATTTCTATTTCGGAGATGTGAATGTTCTAGATTGTTTAAATCTGTATTTGTATGACTCAAACTGCAGACATCTGAATACCCGTTCTCGAATAAATGCGCTCTCACATAAATAATCCTTTGGTGTAATAGCTATTCAATTTCGTTATCGGTCAAAAGATAAAATTTTGAATAATTTACAGTTCGTTATTTTGAGTTTATAATTCTGTCATTTCGAAATCTTTGTCATTCTATATTTGGCCTTTCAAAGTTTTGACCCCCATCCCAATGTGAAATGTGTTTTCAAAAAATGCCGATCGAGAAAGATTCAAAGTTCCCTTTGAGCCTTTCTCGATCCCTTCGCAACTTTTCTTCAACAATTTTTTCAGTTCATCTTTTAAGGGGAAAAGTAAAAATTCATTTACGTTTTGGTGGAAACATTTATTTTTTTTGTCATATTATCCAAGACTGTTTGGACCAAAATTTGGAACGCCCGCTCGTTTTGAGCAATTTCAACGTGCGTCCGGCGGGGCGATCGACTGCGGGTTCGGTCGCGTCGACGTTGGATAAGTTGGAAAAAAGTGCCACAATAAAGAGAAATTTCGAGAAAAAAAACGTTCCGACTTCCTCTATCGTTTCGGCATTTTTTTCAACACATTTCACATTGGATACGTGTCTATGCCTAAAACAGCTTTGCGGTCACAAGAGCATCGTGGCTAAGATATCAGCGTCCGAGCTCTGAGTACGGACGGCGCGGGTTCGATCGATCCCCCGGTAGCAACATTTTTTTTGTTAAACATATATGAATTAAATATAATAAATAATGCCTGGACATGCGAAAGTAGCTAATGCGAGAGTAAGTTCGAAATTTTCTGAACATAAAATGTAGGAAAAAAAATTGATTCACTGGGGATTGAACCCGGACCGTACGCATCGTAATCCGTCACGCCGGCAACTCAGCCACGACGCTCATTGCAGATAGAGAAACATTAATGATACACCCTTATCCATAATGTTTACTGTTGGAAAAAAATGCCGAAACGATCGCGGCATGGGCTCAATATTTCTTTTTGAACCTTCCACGGTCGTTTCGGCGTTTTTTTTCAACGTGGTTCGTCGTTAATTTTTTTAACCCGCATTTTCGGCATAAACGGGCAACCGAGAGAAAACAATGATCTCGATACATGTTTTTCACTTTGAAATTTATTTAACGCATATTCCAATCCGCAGTACTGCCACACATATATGTCGAGCTCAATCGGACGGAAAACCTCGCTCCGTTCGCCTGTCGAGCGAGCGCGATTTGCGAGGGGCAGAGACTTTTCCCCCACCGAGCTACCCATTCGTGTTCCCCAGCTAACCATGTACCGTAAATGTACCCCTCATGTGGAGTGCGCCGTACAGGTACTGTTGCCACCTCGTACGTGCGTACTGCACTGGTACATTACATTACGGTACACTGTACTGCCAATGTACTAGTACAGTACCGGTACAATATCGCCACCGTGGAGCCACCGTGCACTGCAGTACGGTGTAACTCCACAGTAGCGATACCGTGGAGGTACGAGTACGCTGGTATCTCGTAGCCGTAGATTATCGGTACTGTAGGGTACGGCGTACTTCACATTTGCGGTACGCTGTACTAATGGTAGGCTTCGTTAACTGAGTCACGCTGACTGCGATACCGACTTGAGCGGTGATCACGGACTCGCGCAACCTCGCTACAAGGGAATCTGCAACCTCGACAGAGGCGATGATCATGAAATCATACTCCCGAACTCGCCGCCGCGATTTAGCGCCACTTACGAGGCACGTCGAAAAGGGGAGCGTTGTGCATCTCCCTACTAATCTCTGCATTGGCGACGGACGATGTGTCAGTGGTGTCTCAGTGGTGTCTTCAGTGGTCACCTCTCAGTGGTGTCTTACATACAGGTCTTGAAACGATGGTGGCGGGGGTAGGCCTGCTAGCATCCAAGGCGCTGCTGTCGCGGGGTGTCTTTCCCCTGGACCCTCAACCTGCCGCGTCCATGATTGCCAAACGTCACGTCGACACGGCTGGTTGAAGGGCCAGGGGAAGAACACCGCGCGACACCAGCACCTTGGACATTGAGCGTGCCTACCTCTACCAAGACCTGTATGTAAGACCGTGGTCCCATCGGCGGGTGGGGCTGCGACAGAGACCCCCCCCCCCCGGCCTTTGCCTAAGCGGGTAAGCCTAAACCGACGACTCTAGCAGTCACTGCAACATTTGAAAATGTCTACAAAATGCGACCTACCTCTACCAATGCAGTTTCCAGACTTTCAGGTAAGACCGTGGTCTTTGGCGCCCGCTGGATTTTAGTGTGTATTGTGATTGTGACAGCTTAACACCTAAGTAGGATTAGAGTCTGCAAAGCAATATAAAGCTAGGGTCCCACGGCGCGTGTTTTGACAGGTCAGGTCGCGCCAGGACACGCTGACAGGCCGTGGGAACGGTCAGGCCCGTTGTGGCCTGTAGTCGACTGCAGTCGCCTGTCCGATCCATCGGGAGTCGGCAAGTTCAAAGGCGCGGCGCAAGGGGCCTGTCGGGCCTGTTCGGGCGCATCGGTTCTCGTTCATTTTGTCTACGGCCGTGCGATAGCGTGGACGAACGAACTAACATTCGAGTTTTTAAATCTTTACGAAAATGAACAAGTGCTTTGGAACGGCTCGTTGCGCCAAAATAAAAATAAGAACCACGTCCGTGATGCGTGGTTAAGGATAAAAAGTAATTTAAAACATGGAACAATACCCATCACGGAATTAAAAAAGAAAAAAGAGAAATTGACGTCGAAATACAGGAAATTAAAAGGGAAAATAAAGAATTCTATGAAAACGAGTAGTGGCATCGATGACATTTATGAACCGGAATGGTCATTCTACAACATTATGGCAACATTTTTGCATGACGTATATGAACCAAGAACTACTAAAAGAAGTCCCTAAAAATATATTTAATAATAAATACAAGGGTCACATCGACCAAGCGGCGTGGAGTACGAGAGAGATAGCTGATTGGTAGATTTTTAGTGTTCCTTCGAAACGGCTGATATTTTAGACTAAAAAGAGAAACATCTTCGACTTGGTTAAACGATGACCGACATCTCTCTTCATTTGCTTGAAATGTGATCCGTCAAGGAGCAAACTTGGCTGTAGAACTTCTACCGAACAGACGGGTGACCCATGTCGTATATTAATCAATTAAATTACAAAATATACATTTTTGCTTTCCGTAAACAGAAAAGTCAAAAGGTTGAATTCTGTTGCTTATATATATATATATATATATATATATATATATATATATATATATATATATATATATATATATATATATATACGGGTGGCACAATTTTGAGCTCTATGTTTTTCCCTTTATCACTATACATTTATCTTCTTTAAAAAAAATTGTCGCGAAAGCTGCGAGGGGTAAAAAAATGTTTAAAGGTCGCTCAAGCCTCCCAAAAACCAATTTTTTAATTTAAAAAACGATTTTTTTTCGTCCACTTCTTACTCATGAATTCTACGTTTTATAATTTTTAAACTAATCTCACGACAGCTTTAGCCGACCAATGAATATTTAGTAGTCGCTCAAGAGCTTCGAAATTTCTAATTTTCGCCAATGTTTTAAAAATCTTCTCATAAATTTGACGCTTTGTAAACATTTCAAACATTTAAGGGGCTATACCAGGGTGACATTTTAAAAAAATCGATTTTTTTTGCCCTTTTTCAACATTTTATACTGTCAAGAATATCCTGTAAAAAATGCAAGGCCGTATCTCTAATCATGTTGTCCTGCAAAAATCGTTAGTTAAATCTTCAAACGCGTTTTTCTCGAAATGAGATTTTTCAAATTTGTTGACATTATAACTCAAAGATCAATTATCCGATTGAGTTGAAATTTGAACTGAGTACTCTTGAATATATTTACTCTACAATGACGTAGGATGTTTTTGATTGGATGAAAATTGACGATTTGGCATTGAAAAAAACGACTATTTTATAGGCAATGAAACAGACTTTTTCATAACTACGCCATTTTGTTAGATTTTGATATTTTTCGAAACTCCTACGTCATTGTACAGGAAATACCTTCCAGTTTAACGACATTTTCCCCTTTTCGGTTTCACCTGCTCAATCGGCCGCAATCATGTCAGCAGTGGAGGAACTTTTTTTTTGGAGCCTCCGAAAGCAACGCATATGTCGCTTGGATCTCAATATTTTTCTGTGAAAAAATCATGTAATATAAGTTGAATATAGCCAAATATATTCTTAATTTTCCGAAACATTTAATTGACTACTTCTCTTACAAAAATTCCCGAAAATCACCCAAATTTTCAGCGTTCATACTGGTTAATGTTTTATCTTTCCCTTAATGTTTTTTTTTCTTTAGAAACAGATTTTTCCATCTTACCTTACACGTCTAGCTCACGAATTATAATCTTTGTTCTCATAATATAATTCTTTAAAGCTCTTGTCTGTACACAAAATTACAGGACGTTTTATTCGTGAAACTGAAATAGCAGCTGTTTCCCGCGCATCGTAATGCGTCCCACAGTTGGTCTCGTTAGTCAAACTACGGACCAATCGTAGCTGTACTCTGTGACGAGCGACGCCATAATACAATTTAATACATCATAACACAGATCGTCTAATTGGTGTTTGTTACAAATTATTGTAATAAATTATTCAGAAAATACAACACTTCGCTGTTTATTTTTTTTATGCTACAAGGAATTATAGTGCATGCGAGATTTATTTTTTGGTGGAAATTCTGAATTTCGTAAACCTTAATTTTGGAGACCACTAAATATTCATTAGCGGGCTGAAGCTTTCGCGAGGTTAATTTGTAAAATTATAAATCTTAAAATTCATGAGTGAGAAGGGGTGAAAAGAAATCGATTTTTAAGGCAGTGGTGCCGCCAAGGCAGTTTTGATAGCTTTTATTTTTATTTTGAGGACACATTCAAGGCAATATCAAGTAATTTCCTGCAAAATTTCAAAAGGATTTCATGCAATTATTTCATGATTTCATGTAATAACGTCGAAACTTTTCTACAGATTTATCTTTAAAAAAATTTAATTACATAGGAATATGACGAAGTGGGTGAAACAAATTATGAATTTCGATCGTCTAGTGTCAGAGATATAGCGATTTAAATTAAGCAATGTCTAGCGACGCTAGCGTCACGGAGCGACTGGAGCAGACTAGACCGGCTCTAGATCGCGCGGCGATCTGGCAACGCTGTAAGCGTTCGGCGCGTTCATTGGTAGAAAATGTATCTAGAGTCGCGGCAGATCTATCATATTTAGCTTTTTATATTACTATATATTGTAACGGGTCTTATTTCTTTACAAATAAATTTATAGGTTCGGGGACTCGAACAGTGAAGAAATTAATAGAAACTCAGGTGTTTGGGTATTTTAACAAAAAGTATGTTTATTCAGGTTTTTATGGCTCGATATAATGCAATAATAAAGCGATGTACAAGTGTAGTGTGTTGTTTGTGTTGTTTTTGTATTCTCCGCAATGTTTTTCTCGGTCGGTCAATTACTTTTTACTCGCACGGTACATTTTGTTCGGCAGGATCCGTTATCCTGGATCGATATTGATTATGCCCTGTCTTCTATTTCTGTGGCTCCTATTGGCCTGGGTTTGCGGTGTGCTCTCGCTAGCGGCGCGATGGGTATCGGTGCTTAGCCTATAGCGACGCGGGCTTTCCGTTGGATCGTTCCCTTAGGGCGAGTCGAGTCGCGGCGCTCTCTCGCTCGTGGCGCTAGGACTCGCGATCTACGGGCCGTGGGCCCTCTCTCTCTCTCGTTACGCGCCACGATCTATTCCCCTACCCTAGCTCTGCCCTTCGCGCCGCGGTGATCGATGCTCTCTCCCGATCAATTATCGCGCGTCGATAATTGATCGCCCGGTCCTTGATCTAGGCGTTCGATGTCGCCACCGACCGGTCTACGCTAGTCTACTCGAGGGATGTGCCGCGAGCACTCGATTTACCCTTTTTTGCATATGTTTCGGCGCTCTCGTGATTTCGGAATACATCTTTGTCCTTTCTTCGATCCTGATCCATATAGCTCGATAATCACGGTGTGTGTGCGTGCGTGCGTCCGTGCGTGCGTGCGTGCGTGCGTGCGTGTGTGTGTGTGTGTGTGTGTGTGTGTGTGTGCGCGTGCGTGCGTGTGTGGGTGTGTGCGTGCGTGTGTGGGTGTGTGCGTGCGTGCGTGTGTGTGCGTGCGTGCGTGTGTGCGTGCGTGCGCGCGTGCGTGCGTGTGCGTGCGTGCGTGTGTGTGTGTGTGTGTGTGTGTGTGTGTGTGTGTGTGTGTGTGTGTGTGTGTGTGTGCGCGCGTTTCGTATGACTGTAGCGTACTCTTCCTTATCTCCTAATGTAATATTTCTTTTATTTTTCGAATTTAATATTCCTCCCTTATATCTATTCGCCACGCTTACTTGCTATGCTACCTTCTCTGATCCTATTTTCTCCTGCTCTAATTTTTCTATCTATTCTCGATAATTGTTCGCTCCCCTTAAGTAGTTAATTTTCCTTATTGCTCTTTTTATTTTTCTTTGATTTTCCAGTATTTTCTCGTAAAAATAAATTTATTTTAATTCTTTCTAAAGCCTTTTAGGCGCGACTCCGTTTTTTCCTTGTTTTTCAACGTTCCATGTACCAGACGTTTCCGATCCGCGAGGGATGTACTTTGTCCGATCGTACTTGTCGATCCACGAGGACTGAAAGAAGCGATCTTTCTAATGCTTTCTGGCGCGACTCCGTGTTTCTCTTGTTTTTCAACGTTCCATGTACCAGACGTTTCCGATCCGCGAGGGATGTACTTTGTCCAATCGTACTTGTCGATCCACGAGGGACTCAAAGAGTGCTTTCCTTCCAAAATTCTCCTCCTTTTATACCCTGATTTTAACGCTTTTCAGGTCCCCTTCTTCTCCGTCTTCCTTTAATTAAATTAATGGCTATCCGGATTTTACCGGTTTTTCTTTCCCTGTAGTTCAAATAGTCGTTGTGTCCGGTTTTCACTGGTTTTACTTTCCCATTTCTTTGGTCTACCCTTAATCTAATTAGTGGGTCTCTCGCTTACCCAAAATCGGTTACCTTTTGAATTTGTGGTGGGGAAATAATGATGAGACGGACCTGTACGTCTCAATATACATACAGGGTGTCCCTCTTATCTCTGCTACCGAAAATAACTCGGCAATTATCGACGTCACAAAAAAATGTTCCAGACAAAAGTTGTACAATGTGAAAGGGGCCATAAAATGCGACCAATTTTTTTTTTCGGTGGAGGCGCTGACGCACAGTGAAAGTCACCTCCACTTTTTTTAAATGGAATTATACATTTTTTTTCGACCATCTTGTGGAGCTTGAATGACCAGGGTCATACAAGGTCAGTGTCAATTATACAAATCTGAATATCTCGGATCACTACGAAATATTTGTATTTCATTTTAATAATTGACCTCGAATGACCTTGAATGACTTTGACCCCCTTATGTTTTTTATGTACACGATGGTTGAAAAAACACGTCCCATTCCATTTTAAATAGTGGAGGTGACCTTCACTGTGCATCAGCGCCTTCACCGAAATAAAAAAAATGGTCGTATTTGATGGCCCCCTTCACACTGTACAAGTTTTCTCTGGAACATTTGTCTGTGACGTCGATAATTACCGAGTTATTTCGGGCGGCAGAGTAAAAGGGACACCTTGTGTGTATACTTGAGTCGAAATGTTCAGCCTATTTTAAAGGCCTTTGATCCTATGTCAGCCTCACTTGAGTCTGTTTACTGCTAGAAGTCCTACTATGGGTCGCCTTATGCTCTCCCTTTACTGCTTACCTCCTGCATAGGCCCTTATACTCCTATGTAACCTAGCTAAAGTCGTTGCAGCTTCTCTTTTGATTGCGTTTCGACCTATCTTGCATTTGGCTGTTTCGACGAAACGAGGGCGGGGATAGTCGCATTGGAAAGAGCGGGTCTGCTAGTTTTCAGTAACCGTCATGCTTTGGACCAGGTAGGACCACGCGTTAGCCGTAGAGGCCTACTTTTCCAATGGCCTTTCCATTATCTCCACTCAGCGAACCTTTTGCATTTGCTTCAAACTTGCCCCTGCAGGTCCAGCAACTCTCCAACGTGGATGAAATGGATCTTGGGCAAACAGTTATAATATTTTTTATAGGAATTGCCCTCATGTATGCTTTTATACGCAGATCCCTATAGCAGGCGCGCATGCATACGTATGCATGCGTACTATGCATAGTATACGTATGCACGCGTACTATGCATAGTATAGTACTATGCAACTACTATACGTGGGTTGGTGTATGCTTAGCTATGTATGTGTGCGGGTATATCCGTGTGTCTACGCATGCGCGTATTACGGTATATGTATCTCTATATGTGCAATAGAGTGTATGTGTGTGCGTGTATACGTGTGCCATTCGTCTTCCTCCTTAGCGCCTGCAAGTGGGGAAAAGGGACATTTGTTCCCGTTCTAGGCGTTGAGTAGGAGCTCATTTGATATTGAATGAGAAGCTACTTTACTGCCTTTATCTCCTACAGGGTGAGGATCTGGAGGGCTAGGCCAAAAAAAGTTAATGAATAAAATTTAAAAATCGCTGAAACAATAAAAAGCTTGTATTATCGATTCATCGAAGTGAAATTCATCAATCTAACGATTCACGATACGATCTTCCACATTTTTGTTGTTCATAACCTATATATGGTTCTTCGTTTCGTTTTCTCTTTTTGCACAGGTCATAATTTCGGCCGCTTTTCTATTTTGGCGATCGTTATCCCTTTGGGAAATTTACCTTTATGTCGCACTTGTTCCATTATTCCGGCCACAGCTCAAATTTTGCACTTCCGTTTATACTAAATATCACGACAAAAATTCGCTGGGCTTGCGACGTTGCCACGATCTCCACGCTCGCTAGACTACAGTAGTAGTCTACATGTGCATACCCGTATGCGCAAAAGGCCTACGTATTAGTAGCCGGAATGGATAGTCTGATGCAAAAGTGGAGGTTAGGTAATGAAGGGAACGTTGTTATTTTTTGGAACTCTAAACATTGTAGTAGGTGTTTCCTTAAATACTTTATACGTTTTTACATGCTGATAAGGTGTACAGTCTACATTATGAAGATATTTTGCAATATTTCGAAGCTTTCATCGATTGAGCGGAGAATAAACTTTTCAACGTGACTGCGGCGAGAGTACTACCTTAAGGGACAACACCACTGTGACGGCTTCAAAAAATTGATTTTTTGAAAACCATCTAGAAAAATCTAAAATACATTTAAGATTGAGATGCCGTTAGACCCAGGTCAAAAAAATAATTATTTTCGGAGATATTGAATATTTTGTGGAGCGGTGCAGCGCTCCGTGACGCGCGGGGTCCCGCGCAGCTCATCTGTCGAAATGTTTCAACGGTCTGAAGAGCTCTATGGTGTAAAATATAAATATTATATTGGTGACGGCGATTCTAAAACGTTTCTGGGCATATCGAATAGCGATCCATACGACGGTTTCGAGATAAAAAAAAAAGAGTACATCGATCATGTCCAAAAACGTATGGGGACGCGCCTCCGCGAAATCGTGAAAAAACAAAAAGGATTGTCTCGCAAAGGAAAGCTCACCGGAAAATTGATTGACGAGTTGAGCACATATTACGGCTTGACTATTCGGAGGAACAGCGATGATGTTGAAAAAATGAGGAAGGCAATTTGGGCAACTATCAAACATAAAATATCCACAGATAGTGAGCCACAACATGACGATTGCCCAGAGGGAGCCGAGTCGTGGTGTTCGTGGCAGCGAGCGGTCGCAAGCGGTAATATTTCTAAATATCGCCATAAGCCGCCTCTTCCTGAGGAAGTATTGGAGGCAAATACGCCAGTCTTCGAAAATTTGAGCAGAGACGATTTCCTGCAGCGTTGCTTGGGCGGCTTCACGCAAAACAACAACGAAAGCTACAACAAATCAGTTTGGGCAATAGCCCCCAAGTGTCAGTCCGGGAGCAAAAAAATCGTCGATATTGCAGCTGATATCGCGGTATTATTATTCAATGATGGCCTGAGAAGCCTCATGAAAGTTTTAGAGACGTTGGGAATAACTATCGGCCCAAATTGTTTGAATTTTTGCGTTGAAACCGACGCAGCGCGGATCGAGCTGGCGGAGCGCTCGCTCACAGACGCTGCAAAAGAGGCAAGAAGAGCCTCTACAATTTCGAGAAAAGATGCTAGGGACAATGAATTTGCTTCTTGAAGGCCAGCTATATGGTGCCGGCATCGCTGATTAAAGGTAAACATTTTTTTTTCCAATTTATCGCATAAATTAACAAACCTAAAACTTTGAACGCGTTTTTCTCAAAACCATTTTTTTGAGTGCGGCACGCAGCAGAACTCGAGCAATTTTTATCCGATCGACTTCAAATTTGGACTGCATCAATAAAACTAGATTATCTAAAGAATTACATAGGATTTTTTCGATATCTCAATAATAAAAAAAGTTATAGCCTATTTTTGGCGAGAAATTTTGCTCGAAAATAGTCCTTTAATTTCAAAAGCGTGCCTATTTTTTAAAAATCAATATTTTTTCAAATCCCTGTGTACTTCTCTTCAAAATATCATATTATTAACGAAAACACTCGGTATTTTTTTCAGATCGACTTTGAAGAGAGTTCTGCTGCGTGCCGCGAACAACTGCAGAGGCAGTTGGCAGAGGCAGTACCTGACGCGGGAGCTTCCCCACCGTCACCATGGGGCGTGAAAAATTTGAAATTTTTTTTTATGTATCTTCAATAAACAACGAACAAAACAAAATTTTTTTTTTCGAATATCTCTTTTTTTTCCCACAAAAAAAAATTCTTGAAAAATGGCAAAAAACAGGGGGTCATAGTGGTGTTCTGTCTTAAATGAAAATTTTAATTTTTAGCAGGCTTGAGCAGCCTCTAAATATTTTCCGAGTGCAAGTAATAAAAAATTTTCCCGAAAACCTTATCGTTTGTTTTACCGCATTAAAAATGCTGATTGATCTCGAAAAAAATATATATTCGAAGAGTCGTTGTATTATATGTTTCCATCCAAATGTACAAAAAAAAGTGAAACAACTTTTTATAAAATAGCCAAGCTAATTTACTAGGAATGTTGTAAATAGAATTGTTAAACGTTACGAATAATATTGGGGGTACATGTAAGTTTTAAAGGATTTTTTGTGAAAATTGGGCCTTTATTGTTCAAAAATGGAAACAAATTGATGACTCAGAGTATTGTCCATCGCTGGCCACTACTTTTTTAAAATCTTTTTGTCAGGATACGAATTCCGCGTTGAGACAACGGCTGGTCTTTAGAGGCAATCGAAGAATCGACCCATTTTATGCATCCTCGTAAGAACGGAAGTGTTGCGCAGACAGGCCATGGGTCATTGATCGAAACAAGTCGTAGTCGAACGGAGCAATGTTTGCAAAATACGGCGGGTGGGGTAGGATATCCCATTTGAGTGTTTCCAAGTAGTATTTGACTGCTACTGCAACATGTGGCCGAGCATTGTCGTGCTGCAAAATCTCTTTGTCGTGTCTTTGTCGTGCTCATATTCCGGACGTTTCTCCTTTAAGAGGTTACCCCGACTTGCGATTTTGAAAAAATCGATTTTTTTTTATTGCATTTTTTTGAAGCATAAGTATCTGAGAATATGTCCTGAAAATTTCAAGTCGATCCGAACAAAATTGACTGAGATATGAGCGTTGAAAAAGAAGAATCCATTGTGTAAACGACCGGCTAGTCTGCCGTCTGGCGCGCTCGACCCTCCCTCCGACCTTTAATGCATTGTTCGATGAAAAGGGTCGTATACCTGGCATTCACAACGTTCATATAATAGACTGGAATTTATAAAAACGTATTTTCGTTGTCTGTTATGGTCTAAACTCGTCAGTGTAGCTCGAAAGTTTGACTATATAAGGCGTATATTCCGCCGTTCATAATATTATAAGCGCAGTTTTTATTCATTTTACATTCAAAAATGGATCGAAAAAAAGGTTCGCGACAAACAAGAAGCAGTGATAATTTACGGAAATCTCGACCAAAAAAAAGGAAGGGTGTTTTTAACCCCAACCTGGCCGAAACGGAAACTGAAAGTTTCAGCACGTCTGCGAAGAAACTGAAAAATAATATTGATATGACTGTGAATCGAAGTCCTAATATTGAATATCGGATTTTGAACTTTTGGGTTGTGTTTGCTGCTATTTTAAATTTAGTGAAGTGCAAAACGTGTAATGGAAATATTACATTTGAAACGGCAAGTGCAAGAGGACTAGGCCTCAAAATCGTTGTGAAATGTGACTCATGTGCAGATAATTTGATACCATCTTCTCCTTTTTTGGAACATTCGTATGAAATAAATCGTCGATTTATATTCACCATGCGAGTTCTCGGCATAGGATTGGCTGGAGCACAAAAATTTTGCGGACTTATGGACATGCCAAGGGTTCTTACCGAGACTACATATTCAATAATTTTGAAAAGTATTTATGAGTCTGTGAAAACATGTGCAGATGTAATATTTAAAAAAGCCGTACGAGAAGAAATTGAAGATACACCTAATACAGAAGGCGATGCAACTCCTCAATCAACAGTTTCCGGAGATGGATCCTGGAGGAAGCGAGGATATACGTCGTTGTTCGGAGTCACATCAGTCATAGGCTACTACAGTGGAAAAGTACTTGATCTTGTGGTAAAAAGTGCATATTGTAAAATGTGTGAATCGTGGAAACATAAGCTAAATGATGCGGAATACGAAGAATGGTACGAAACACACGAAGATAACTGCAGTGCAAATCACGAAGGCTCCTCGGGAAAAATGGAGGTGGATTCCATTATCGAAATCTTCAAGCGTTCAATAGAAAAATATAATGTCCTGTACCGTTACTATATTGGAGACCGAGATTCGAAAACGTACACTGGGCTAGTAAATTCTCATCCTTATGACGACGTAGAAGTTATAAAAAAAGAATGCATCGGTCACCTCCAAAAGCGTATGGGATCCCGCCTTCGTAATGTAGTAAAAAAAAAAAACATAAAGCTTGGTGGTAAAGGATAGCTGACAGGAAAATTTATTGACAAGCTCACTGTGTACTATGGACTTGCTATTCGACGCCATTCTGCTTCTGTTCACGATATGCATGAGGCAATATGGGCGACCTTCGATCATTACAGTTCAACCGATGCAAATCCACACCATGAGAGATGTCCAACCAGTGCAGAATCGTGGATCGTTCGTATCAACGAGCTCAGGCGAGAAACGAGGCTTTCCAACACGATTACAAAGCACTTCCATCAAATGTATTGGATGCCATTAACCTATATACAACGATCTGAGTAAGGAAACTTTACTCGAAAGATGCGTCGGTGGCTTCAATCAAAATAATAACGAAAGCTTCAACCAACTTATTTAGAAAATCAGCCCAAAAATCGTCTCGAGTGGATCAATCGTTGTAAATTTAGCAGCTTATATTGCCGTTGGACTATTCAACGAAGGTTCCAAATCATTATTGTTTTATTTGAACTCAATCGGAGTGAGCTGTGGACACAACGCGCACGAATACGCTGATAAAATGGACGAAGCACGGATTGCACTGGCAGAGAGACATGCGGCCGAGAGCACTCGTGAAGGAAGAATGTTACGAAGGCAACACCAAATTTCCGTTTTGCAAGCGGCATCGTCGGCGGAAGAACTTCTGTATGGGCCCGGAATAGATGACTCTATGTAAGTTTACAAAAAAAAAATATTTTCTTCGTGTAAACTGAAATTGAAACTTTAAACGCGTTTTTCTCAAAATGGCATTTCTGAAGTCGGTGACCAAGATTACTCGAACACTAATGAACCGATCTTCTTGAAATTTTGCAGGCTTATTGAATACATAAAAATGTAGTCTTTAATCGTTCGATTTTTTTTTTTTTTTTTACGAAAAAATGGCCGTTTTGTAGCCAAAAAACGGCCTTTTTTCGTTAAAATCGAACCATTAACTTTAACTGTCCGCCATTTTGTGTAAAATGAATATTTTTTAAAATCCTTCTATTAAAGACTAGTTTATACTTATATTTGACTAAATCCATCCGCATTATTTTTTTCAGATCCACTTCGCCGCAAAGTTGGTCACCGCAAACCGTGTATATAAAAACATTATTTCATTGACGGCCATTTGCCACTAAACAATGTAATATTTTTCAATAAAAAACTTACTGAAAGTTCTTCAAGATGTGTTCTTTAAGATGTTATATTGATCGATTAAAAAAGTTTTGTAGTTTTCTTTTAAAAAATTCATGAAAAAGGCCTTTTTTGCGCTACAAATGGGGGTAACGCCTTAATGCGCATCTCAAACGCATCAGTTGTAGTCTGTAGCAATTCTCCGTGATGGTTTCATTCGGTTTCAGCACCTCATAATATATTACACCTAGCTGATCCCACCCAATACTGAGCATGAGCTATGATCCATGAATATGGATTAATTGGCTTCGCCGTTGATGTTGATGCGTGGCCGGGCTTACACCGCAATTTTTTACGCTTTGGATTATCGTAATGAATCCATTTTTCATCACCAGTTACGATTCGATGCAAGAAACGCTTCCGTTTATGCCTTTGGAGCAGCTGTTCGCAGGTGAAAAATATCCTTTCCACGTCTTTTGGCTTTAATTCGTACGGCACCCAACTTCCTTACTTTTGAACCATTCCCATGGCTTTGAGGAGTAATGAAATTGCTTGTTGAGTCGCGTCCCACAATTCTGCAAGTTGTTCTTGCGTTTGATACGAGTCTTCGTTCAATAATGCCTCCGATTCTAAACCAGTACTCACAAGTTGAAATTGATAGAGCATGGTCCCCATAAGCCTCACACAGCAATCGATGACATTCAGCTGCTTCTTTTTATTTATGGAAGCGGAAAAGTAAAGATTCCCGCAAGTTGCGATTCGTTGGCACAAAAGTTGACATATTTTGAGTTCAAAGAAACGATCTTGTTTACACTTCGACTGATGATGCCTGATGATGACGCTTGAACATGAAGGTGGTTAGGTTGTGGTCCGATGTGATTTAAGAGTAGTAACGCTCTCTTGTAAATCCTTTAAAACTTGTACCCCTAATGCTTTCGTAAATATTTTGTTTTTATCCAATAAATCATATTACTATTATAAAAAGACATTGGTATCACTACTATCGAAAAGTACAACGTAAGTGCCGCACAAGTACACTGGAAATGCTGTGCAACGACTTGGAGTGTATTGTTAAGAAAAAAAATCTAGGCGAAGGATTTCGTTTTCTCAACTACTCAACTCGCACGTTAAAAAACCTAAACTGCCGCAAATTATTATGCAAATGGAAATTAAATTCATGAACTCGCGAAGTATAGATAAAATCAGTGACGTACCGCAGACCATACGGTACTCGAAATCCTAATTTATTTGCATAATTTTAAAAGTTATATAAAATTTTAAACTTTCTACTCTAACACACAGCTATCAAACGTTGCATGAAATATATTTCGTTGTATAAACTTTGTCGTAATGGTTAGAGTATCCGCCGCTCAGCCACAGCATAGCAGGTTTAAGGTTCGCATTAAGGTGCTGTCGGCTTTCTGGTGAAAAAAGAAATTTCCCGCTTTACTCCTGATAACTATGGCGCTATAGTCGATGTTTTGTCCGAGGACCGTCGAATATTTATCAGCAGCGGATATAACGTACCTCCGACACGATGACTGAGTTGAGTTGACCGACGTACACCCCGATAACAATATATGTACATCAATGTAACCCTGTCCCAATCACATTAGCGCAGATCCTATTACTAATAACCCTGGCAGTTGATGCAACGGTATGATACAAAATTATGTTTATACTGTCGCAAAACTTCTTTATTGCAGGCGAAAGGAACGGAATGTGCTGTATCTTCACGAGCTTTTTTTCTTCATTATGCACACCAAGTCGTTGCACAGCATTTTCAGTGTACTTGAGGGGTACTTACGTTGTACTTTTCTATAATAATGATAGCAGTTTATTTTTATTATAGTAATATGATGTTTTAGACAAATAAAATATTCACAAAAATATAATTCCTTAGGTTTAACATCTTTGTTGACAACATTCCTAGTGAATTTGCTTGGCTATATTATAAATAGGCATTCCACTTTTTTTATAAATTTGAATGGAAAAATATGAAAAAACACTACTTAAATGAAAGTCATTTTTTTTTTAGCTAAATGAGAATTTTGGATATGGTAAAACAAGCGACAATGTTTTCGGACGGGTTTTTTTATTGCTTGGCGTTCATTTCTGTCTTTCAAAGTTTAAAAAAATGTATAATGTACTGAATAAAATCAGAATATTTTCATAAGCGTAATGCGATTAGCCCACGAAATACGTCGAGTTATCGGTTTTTATTCTTTCAAAAAACGGTACTGTGAATCATATCTATACTACACAGGATATTCAGCAAGGAGTATATACTTCTGCAAAAATAAATTCAGCTCAGTGGTAGCATTTCAACCTGGCCCGACAACAACCTCAAAACAGTTGCAGAAATTGTCTCTTGCAAACGTAAAACTTGTGATAACTCGTGGTGATTTCATTTTAGTATTGATAATTTATCTAATTGATTATAAGATCCATTGGCACATCCAAGATCACATGTCAACGGAAGTGATTTAAAAAAAATGCTATTCGTTTAAGGTTTGGGTTTTTGGGAGTTGTTCTATCGGACCTGCTTATCGTAAAATTGTTCGGCAGATTTGCTTGTGATAAGCTGCTTCCTAGTAGAATTCTCTTCTAGTGAGTTTCCTTCCATAGAATTTGCAATGTGCCTTTTCATTTCGCTTACGAAGCTTCCACCATAGTGGAAGCTTTGTTTGGGTTCCTCATAAGGAGGTCTCTATCGATAAATCGACTTAATAGCAGGGGAAACTCTGCGACCGAAACATTTTTTCAATTTGTGTATCTTTCATTCAATATTGAATTCAAATTCCTTGAGTAATACATTTGCAGGACTTCATAAGCGACTATCCAGTATTTAGAAAATCGGTTCATTCTTTTCCTATTTTAATGTTTTTATTTCCACTTGTATTTTTTTCTTCCTTTAAAGCCACGTGTTATACTGAATGAGAGCGAGAGGTAGCTGAAATGCAGCTTCCTAGTGTTCTCCGAAACGGTTGGTTTTCGGGGAAAAAAAACACCTATTGCTCTATTGAACGACGAACCACATATTTTTCTTCGTTTGTCTAAAATGTGATCCGTCCAGGAGAAAAATTGGCCGTAAGATCTTTACGGCTCGGATGTGCGATGCGGCCCCGGCTCGAGGCGGTAGGACGGAGCCGGCTCGAGCTACTGCTACCTACCGCTAGATGTCAGAGCGCGCGTTCGTACCGAACGCACGCTGCGACGGGGTCGCCCGCCTTCTTGCGTCCCAGGGTCCAGGCATTACATACATTGTTATGCCTCGACGCAACGCGTGTGTGCGTGTGTGTCACCGTGCATTTACTACGTCGGGCGCACGCGGTTGAAGTTTGTTTTCTTCTCGCATCATGTCCCTTCGCAGCGGGTACACATTTCGTGTGGGTATATACACGTATATACCCACACGCTGACTCACAGTCAGCGTCGACAGAAAATTCCGATTTCATTGTCGACGCTGACTTGGCACGAACTTCGAGATCATAGACTCAATTTTGTAGCAAGAGTTCGTGCTGGCGGCTCGCGCTTGTCTGTAGCTAAATAATGGTTCAAAATGAATTACTTTTGCAGCATAGACAATGCCGGCGACACGCTGCAAAAAACAGCGGTAAAATAAATTTGACCTTTTAATAAACATGTTGAAATAATTAATTGTTTTAATAAATATCAATTTTTCTCGACCACGTTTGTGTCCGCTAGATGCGAGAGATGTCGCTTTTCTCAGCCAATATGGCTGGTTATATCACACTGTAAACCGCAGCGGTATAAGTAACGCAAAAATAATTGTTTAAACAATAATGTTTGCATTTATTCTCCATTATCATTGTGATCGGTAGAAACGGTACTCTCTATACCTCTCTGCAAATATGATTGTCGCTCACGCGCTGCAAAAACAAACGTTAAAACTACGCAAAAATAATTGTTCAAGGAATTATTTTTGCATTTATTATCGATCACGGGCGTGATCGGTATACATAGTACTTTCTGTTCCTCTCAGCAAATATGCCTGCTGCTTACGCGTTGCAAAAACCACCGGTGAAAATTACGCAAAAATAGTTGTTTGAACAATCACTTTTGCATTGATTCTCGATCATGATTGTGATCGGTAGGTGCGGTACGTTCTATACCTCTTATCAAATGATTGCTGCGTACGCACTGCAAAATCCAACCGTAAAAATGACGCAAAAATAATTGTTTAAACAAATATGTTTGCATTCATTCTCGAGCACGGGTGTGGTCGGTAGATACGGTGCTTTCTATATCTCTTAGCAAAAATGAATACTGCTTACGCGTTGCAAAAATAAACGGTAAAAAATACACAAAAATAATTGTTGAAAAAATAACCTTTGCATTTATTCTCGATCACGGATGTGGTCGGTAGATACAGTACTTCCTATACCTCTCAGCAAATATGATTGCTGCTTACGTGCAACAGAAGCCAACGGTAAAAAATACGCAAAAACAATTGTTTAAATGATTATTTTTGCATTTATTTTCGATCACGGGTGTGGTCGGTAGATACGGTACTTTCTATACATTTTATCAAATATGTTTGCTGCTTACGCGCTACAAAAACCAACGGTAGAAAGAATAATTACGCAAAAAGTACGCATAAGTACGCAAAAATAATTGTTCAAACAATTATTTTTGCATTTATTGTCGACCACAGTTGTGGTCGGTAGGTGCGGTACTTTCTATACTTCTCAGCAACAAATATGATTGCTCCGTGCGCACTGTAAAATTCAACGGTAAATATGACGCTAACACGGTAGTTTTGCTTATGGAAAGTGGCAACTTGGTGAAAGAAAAAAAAATTGAAAATTTTGTTTCATAATTATTTTATCAGGCGAATTTTTATTCTTATTTTCGAAAGTGTAATAATATTCGTTTGTAAATTTCTCATTAGAAAATAACCAATATACCCTCTGAAAGTAAAAAATTCCATTGATTCACCCGGTTTTTTGTTCGAAAAATTAACTGTATTTTTTAATTTTAATACCAATCTGTGTTTCCAATATTTCTTTAATACGAAATTTATTTTCTGCTGCTTTGGTATATGGGTATATTCAAGCTGTTTAAACGGAAACATTAATTCTTAGTACTCTAAATTTTTTCTAGAGAAATTTATACACCAAATTTTTTTGTCCATAAATTTATAGATAAAAGAAATCCTCAATATGCCAATTAAGTATAAAATAAATTTCGTAGTAGAAAAAGTATAGAAAATACAGAGAGGTTACAACTTTCAACGTCCAATTGATTTTCGAAAAAAAAGTTACCAAATAGACTTTTTTACTTTTAGTGGGTTTATTTGTTATTTTGTCATCCAGAATTGACAGACAAATAAAAGTAAACGATAAAAATCACATTTTTTTACATAGGAAGTTTTATTATATTTTCTTTCTACAAATTCTTACTTTTCGTGGGTGACAATAATAGTGAATGTCGGAAAGTAAATTTTTTTACCCCAATTCAAAGCTTTTATAATTCGGGCCACACGAAAAAATAGAAGAAACTTCACGCTTAACATACTTTTTGTGGAGAAAACTTGGCAAAAATGCACAAACATAATAGTCGCGTTAGTCATCATATAGATAGTCATCGATAGTAAAATATACCATAACTTTTATATTTCAGTAACAAAAGCTCAAAATAGAGAGGGTCGTCTAAGGAAAATGAGTCTGATTGCGTCATTGTTCAAACAAATGTTTCCTTGTCTGTAGTTTTTGCAGGGAAAAAAGAAAGAAGTCGAACATTTTTTCCTTTGCGACGGTTCTTTTGACTTATTAATAACAAGGGACGAAGATATCTTTTTAAGTGGACGCTAGAAAACTAGGGTTTTTCAGCATCAAATGCTCTTTTACATTTTCTCCTACGATGATTCTTCGCGAAGATACAGCAATTTGAAAATCACTGAAAAATTTAAATTTATTTGCTCCCTTAATTTTTGTCACTCGTGTATTACAACTCTATGAATGAATTCTTCTTGAATACTCAATTTTTTTTGTTTATTCAGGCTGTGAAATCTTTTAAACGTTTTTACACAGCCTCATCAGAAATTTACGACCTTAATTTGCAAAAAGAAAACTCTCCCTAAAAATACAAATAAAAAATGGAAAATGTAATACAAACAACTAGATTGTACTTGAAATATTTTGTAGTCCAGTTGCGGTCTCTTCCTCTTACGGTCTCATAAAAAAAAAAATTTCAAAGCTTTTGAACATTTTCACAATTTCCCAGCTTTTGGTCCAAACATTGCGGATGTATTATGGAACAATGTAAACAAATTCGATATCAGTTGTTCTATAAATAGTCGGAATTGTTTAAGAAAATTACATTTAATGTCATAAATATAAATTAATTGCCTAGCATCAGCGCTTATAACTCTGTGTACAGTGAGTGCGAAAACTGCATGTCGTAGTGTGCTCTCAGTGCTTTACAAGAGCTTTACTCTTCGCAGCTTTACTCTGCTTTACTCTTTGCAGATACTTTTGTGCCGCAAACAAATTTCTACACCGTGTGGACCAAAAAAACTTTGTTTACATAAAAAATTAAGAAAATCTCACTTTTCACTGTGCGCGCAATAGCGTCCATGCGAAGAACGACAAGTGATGGAAACAATGGTTCGTTAGACTTTCTCCACAGTCCTGTTTATGTGAAAAACTCTGAGTAAGATTTAAAAACTTTCTTTACAGGGATTTAGTGAATCATTAGAATATTTCTCTCGCCGGTGACCAAAATAACAACTTGAATAAGCAGCTGGGCACGTTATTTGCTTTGCCACTGCTTGGCAAAATTGGCATCTTGTTCAGTGGCGAGAAGAATCGCCTGATGATTCACTGAATCCCTCTCAAGAAAGTTATAAAATATTAGTCAGAGTTTTTCACACGGACAGTACTGTGAAAAAAGTCTAATGAAACACTGCTTCCATCACTTGTAACTTCGCATGGACACTACTGCAACTACGGCGAAAGGTGAGATTTTTCCAATTTCATAGCTGAACAACATTTCTGTGCTTTACACGGTTTAGAAATTCGTTCACGACACAATAGTATCCACAGAGAGCTTCCATCTTTTGCAAAGCGCAGAGAGCACACTGCGAAGTGCAGCTTATCAATTCATCGTACACTCAGTTATAAGTGTTCACATTGTTTTATGATGCACTGACAAAGGTTGGATGTAGAGGGTGGGTAATGATAGTGTATCTAAAATGCTTCCAACAAATATTGGGTTGTGAGATTGTAAGAGGATGAGACCGTAACTTGCCCCTAAAAGAATTTCGAGCATGAACGAGCTTTTATTTCGACTTTAAATTATGCTTCTTTAACTTATATTATCCCATGCGATTTAAAGATTTCGCACAATATAGAAATTCGTTCTCACAAGGGGACAGTACGGCAGTCGGATTTTTGTAATTTTTCGTACTCATGGTACGCGAAGTTCAGAGCTCGAGTATTAATATCCCAAAGCAGTTCGACGCCATATTCAGGAATTTTCGAGAAAATTGACTTTGAAGTTTTCGAGCGCACTCTTATCCCACAAAGATGCAACGATATTCGAACCGGGCTCGTGGCGTACCCGGTAGCGCTCGAGTCTAGTAATCGCGGGGTCGCTGGTTCGAGTCTCACTTCGAAATTTATTTTTTATTTTTTATTTATTTATTTTTTTTCATTTTTTTTTAATTCGCATACCTCCGTCATTTAAATATCCCGATAAATTTTTGTTGTATATAATCACATATTATTATATATAATTAATATAATATATCTATATATGTTTATATATGGACAAAATCCATATGTAGTTATTTATGTACAAAATTCATTATAGTTATACATAATTATATATTTTCTCATATATGATCATATATTATTTATATATAACAATAGGTGATTATTTATAAAAAAATAAATAAATAATCCCGGGATAAAAATCATAAAATCTATGCTAATTCACATATATGTAATTATAATTGTCAATGATAAATGCAAGTCTTATTTTTGATTATCTCTTGCTTGAAATTGCGAATAGGCGACGTAAAAATATCCAGTAATAATATTTACATAAACTCCCTTGTAGATTAATAGGAATATAAATAGAAGAATAAATGTTGAAATATGTGAATATAACGCTTGCTTTGGCAACCGTCGATATTGTGAATAACATTTCTATGTACATCGTTTGCCTTTGTCCTGATCAACTACCTGCGAAGCGGGCACAGCTGCTTGTGCACAAAAGATTTCTGGGAATTCTAGAACGGGTGGAAGGGATACGGCGTCTTCCGCAAGGAATGCCTGTTTGAAGTAGCATTCGACCATTGGTTTTCGGAGCAGCAAGCACTGTTTTTCGGCGTGGTGCACGATTTTGTAGAATATTCGATAAAAAAACATCAAAATGTCGGGCGTGAGAGACGACGAGGTGCCTGGGCCTTCGACGGCACAAGATGATATTGAATATTCTTTGTGCAGTGAAGTTTCAAAATTACGATTGAAGGATGCCCTCGTATATTACGAGCAAATTCTCACACAAAATAATCTTGTGGCACCAACACCATCGGAGGTAATTGCTGAAGAGGGAATGTTACTAGCAGAAGACTTGTTCCATTATACAGTACAAACTTTACACGAAAAAAAGTTTGTAACGGATGAAGAACTAATTATGCTTGATGAATTGGACGAAGAATACGCTTTTGACGAACCTGCATCTGACAACGAAGATTCTTCTGAAAATTATGAGCCAGAGGAGAAAAGGGCGAAATCGTACACGGACAATATTCCGCTGGATTATAAAAGGAAAGTTATCAATATAGTTCGAGCACATCCGACATGGAGCCTAAAAGTTCTGCAAAAAAACGGGTGCAGCCGCTTAAAGCGCATGGAGGAATTGCCAAAATGGGAAAAACATGTAAAAAGCGGAGGAATCATGAAAGACAAATACGCGACCATCGATTCGTGGACTTACGATCGCTTTGAGCAAGCGCGACAGAACAACCAACAAGTTACAACCCGGAACTTGCAGCAGTGGGCTTTATCGGCTGCGAGTCAGTTTGAAAATTTTGATTTCAAAGCTTCCGATAGGTGGGTTGTGAAATTTAAACGGAAACATCGAATTCGCCAAAGAAAAATCACGAAGTTTGTAACGGAAAGAGAAACCGCAACGCTGGATGAAATCCTGGCTGCTGCAGAAGATTTTCGTATCCAGGCTCGTGATGTCATACCAAACTTTGGTCCCGATTTCGTCATTAATACAGACCAAACAGGTATTCAAAATTTGTTCTCATTTTCCATAATAAATTAATGTAGACTTTCGTATATAGTATTTTCAATTTATTCCTTTTCTATTTTTTTCAGGATGCCAATACCAGTCGACGTTCGACAGAATTCTGGCGACCAAAGGATCAAAAGTAGTGCTGGTAAAGCGGCAGAATATGAATAAAGTTACCCATTCCTATACTGCGCAGTACTCTGTCACCCTATCAGGAAAATTGTTGCCCCTGGTGTTCATATGCCTACAAGAAACAACAGGTTCATTTGGTCCCAGAGTTCAAAAATCGGTCGATGAGTACCTAAAAAAATATGGAAACGTCGTAGTCACGTCATCGAAATCGGGAAAATTGACTAAAAAGTTATACAAAGATTTTTTAATCAACGTTTTGAAACCCTACGTAAAAAAAGAAAAGTTTTTCTTAATTATCGATTCCTGGGGAGGCCAAACCGATACCGTGATGTACAATGAGGTGTTTCGAAATGACAGGCGTCTGCCTACTTGCACGGTGCAGGTAATTCCACCAAAATGCACTCCATTAGTGCAACCTTGTGACGTGTATTTTTACCGCCAAGTAAAAAATTTCATAAAGCGTCTGCAGAACTGCGCCTATCTGATTGAACAAGGACGTGAAATTAATGATAGAGAAGATTGCATACAAATTCATTCTATTGTTCATCATTAGTTGTCTTCTCCGGTCTTCAATAACATGATCAGATATGCGTGGTTTGCTTCTAAACTTTGCGATCAAAGAGAAATTTTCATGAACGTGAATGAAGTTTGTTTTCCGATCGATGTATTGAACAAAAATTGCGGATGTAACAATGCAGTGTTTGTACGGTGTGCGAGATGCCGTGAAAATTACTGTTTTCCTTGTTTTTACGATGGTTGTCACTCTGGCTCGTGTAACATTACACCCGATGTATAAAACAAACGAATACAGACCGAATAATAAAGTATTCAATTCCTTACCCGACGTTTTTCATTTTCATCCTAAACATTTTGTTGGTTATAAATATTGATACTTGAAAATGTATGTTTATAATCAAGAGATAATTAAAAATATGACTTGCGTTTTTTCATTTAAAAAAAATGAAAAAAAAAAAAAAAAAATCGAAGTGAGACTCGAACCAGCGACCCCGCGATTACTAGACTCGAGCGCTACCGGGTACGCCACGAGCCCGGTTCGAATATCGTTGCATCTTTGTGGGATAAGAGTGCGCTCGAAAACTTCAAAGTCAATTTTCTCGAAAATTCCTGAATATGGCGTCGAACTGCTTTGGGATATTAATATTCGAGCTCTGAACTTCGCGTACCATGAGTACGAAAAATTACAAAAATCCGACTGCCGTACTGTCCCCTTGTCAGGAAAACAGGGTCTTCAGAGACCTCATGCGACTAAGGAAGGATTAGATATTGTTTCAGCAAGCGTTAGAAGGACCCAGTAATATTTTGAAGAATGAAGAAGCAAAATATAGAAACCTTTGAAATCCAATTAAAAAAACCCACCCCGTTTATACGTGACTTCGTTCTGAAAACAGTAACCTTTATTAACGCTATTCTTGTCAAACATTATGATGATCATTATTTACAATAATCTCGTGAAAATTTAAATAACCTTTATTACCCTTTATTACTTAAAATTTATTTATTACTTAAAATTTAATTATAAAATTTAAATAACCTTTATTAACCTTTATTACTTTCCGTATAGAAAGAAAAGGTTCCAATGCCCACGAATTTTCCACGATCCTATTCGTACTAAGTCAGTATTCTGCGGATTCGTCAATGACATAGAATCCCGCTTTTGAATGAAATCGATATTGTCATATGGAGAGTCTGGTATTATCGCAGGTTGGTATCGTGGACCAATACACCAATGTTATTTCGAACCTTTCAATGTCAATTTTTGTTTGAACTACTACCTTTCACAACTGCTTACCAGTTAAAACTTCGTTATTACTGCTAGAGAGAACTCGATACTTGACAAAATATCTTTATCAAAAGGCCGCACGCCGCCATTTACGAGCCAAACCGTTTATTTGAACCTGTCGCTATGTGACTTACGATAGGGACCGTTGCTTATTAGGTGCCTTCAACTACTAACACTTTGGTGAAATTTTAGTGAATTTTGATTCGCAGTTTCCCCCTCCAACTGAGTGAAAAAGATAGCTGTTTGGGCGATTCCGAGTTTTCTCTCAAACACCTTGCATTTTAGAAAACAATACACCATCGTGTAGAGAGATCAAGACGATCGCCAAAAAGACCAAAAGAGAGTATCCCTTTGTCTGGGTTCTGTTTGGGTCTATTTGGGTTTGTTTGGTTGGTTTGTAGAATAGAAACCTTGGGCGCCGCATTTTGGCCGGCTGTTCGGTATGATTTATTTTCACAGAATATCATATCGACTGATTAAGATGTTTGTAACTTATTTCATAAGAGGTAAGGAAATGTTAAAACGTATTCTAAATGAGCACTGAATGTTTCGCAAATTTTCTGACTATTATAGTTATACTGCATGTATGAAATGTAATGAGATACCGTTACGCATAACTGAACGCGAACTTTAGTGAACGTTGAGTTGTGGCAGGGAAAGGAGTGTGAGATGAAACAGTATGTGAATGAAAGCGTTGCAGTGAGCATGTGCGCGAGTGAGAGCATCAGTTTGAGTAGGAATTGAGACTTACGCAATTTAAATGTTATCCAGCAGTAATTTACAAATGACGTGTTATAGGTGTAATCCACATTTTTCGAGACATGAGGACCTTTCGACTATTACTATTCACGTATTTTTGAAAAACAATAGATATGGTAGTAGTACTTTATTTACTTGCATACCCTTTAAAGCGTGTTTACATAAGTGACTCCTATATCTATCTTCAGGACATGGGTCACCAGTCCTGTCGGTGAAAATCCTACGGCCAAAACTTTTCCTAGACGGATCACACTTCGGGCAAACGAAGAGAAAGACATTCATCGTTCAACAGAGTGGAACGCATTGCTATTCTTTTTCCGAAATATCAACTCTCTCAGAGAACATTGGGGATCTGCGAATTAGTTAGCTCTCTCTGCTTCCTCAAAGTGTATTTACTGTCATCATGTAGTTGCTTTGCCGGTTGCATTTTCAGCTGTGCGTCCATGTTCTGGTCTTTCTACCTCGCTGCTTGTCCCCATCCACTTTTCCAGTTTATTTACTAGCTCTTGGGTTGATGTTCCCTTAACTTTTGCGCATGCGCAGATCTACCTTGATGTTTTTGTTGATGGCGTGGATATTCTATCTTCCGATATTACTGCGTCGTATCCTCGCCCAGGTTTCTGTTGTACCTCCGCTGAACATCTTGTCTTCCCAGTACCTTTCTATATATACACCTGTCTTCCTATGTTCGTATTCCTTGCATTATGCTGACTTATGCTTATGCATATGCATATATACTACAGTATGCAATTTAAATATTTGTCTCTTTTCGTTTTTCATCCCAGCTCCTTATATTTCCATTCAGTATGGATTGCTAGATCTCTCCCTCAGTTATGCATGCCATTGTTTCTCTTATTTCTTTCTCCCATTTTGATGAACTGCCATCTGTAATGGGTCTTACTTCTTTCCTGAGGCATTTTTTAGGCCGCCTACTATCCCTGATCTTCATTATTTCCAGTCGATATTGTTCCCTCCTCTTCCACTCTCAAATTTCCGATCTATACAGCATGCCAGATTTTACTATTGTTTCCATTAGGCGTGGTCTTCTCTGGAGGTTGATAATTCTTGCCCGCCTAAAGACCCCCGGTGTGGCTTTTATGACTTTGAATAACAATAAATATATTTGCTAAATGCCAAATGTAATCAAAAGGTAATATACTGGGCTAGCGTTAGGGTTAGGCAACAGTCGGAAAGTATATCTATTATTGACAAAATAATTTACATTTGTAATCCGAAGCGACGCTAATGAAAATGTTACAGTCAAATACGTGGAGAATAGATTGAACGTATGGAAGATACGATTATTTCTCATAAGATTTTTTTTTCATTCCGCGTGTCACTGAAGAAAACAACCAAAAATTCGTTAATTATTTTGAAAGCATCTATACTAAACTTCATTTCAAATTAATGAATTAACATTCCCGTCGAACGCCTTTAAGACCATTGAACCGTTGACTATTGTTAATAGAGAATAAGTCCTGCGCGTTCTTTTGCATAGTGACTTAGTTCCGTACAATATTTTGCTCTATATAACGACTGCAAGTTGACTTCAACCAGTGTGGAGGTTTTACTATATTTCTTGCACTTTGGCCTGCTTTTGCCATCAATCATTGAATGTGGATTAAACTACTGTATGTAAATTCAAAGAGCAATTCGTAGAGAAGAATTCGTAAAGAAAAAAACAACCACTGAACTACGTAAACTTCCAAGACGGTATATTTTTAGGGTTTCGTGGTAAAAAAAGGAATTCTTATAACTCCGTCATGTCCGTCCATCCGTCGGTCATAGCTTCGTGGTTTCAACAGTTTTCCCGTACCTCATACGGGAACATTTCCCGTATTACGTATCCTTATGCCATTTCCGTTTTTCCCACCTTACGGCCGCAGCCGACTTCCCCCTCTGTATTGCATTTATCATGGCATATCAGCCCTGGGCATAGGGGAACTGCGAAAAACCTATGCCAAAACAGCCGGCCCCAGATTCGCTTCTCAGTTTCGGAGCTAGTCGAGCCTTCGTCGCGATTTAAGGCTATGTTCACATGGAGGCGCGGCACCGCGCGAATGGCTCACCGCGCGGTACAAAACTCAATGAAAACAACGTTAGCGTCTACATGGACGCGCGGTACCGCGCGGTACCGCGCGGTTCTCGACGCTCCTCTTGTACCGCGCGGCGTCGCGCGGTACAAGATGTGCGGGCCTGTGTGGATATGTTCACTTGACCGCGTGGCACCGCGTGGTTCTCGACGCCGCGCGATACAAGATCTGCAAGCCGGTATATAGCTATGTTCACATGGACCTATACTATGTGAACTATACTACCGCGCGGTACCGCGAGCTCATGTGAACGTTACTGCCGCGCGGTCATGTGAACTTAGGCTAAGTCTGGGGCTACAGGCATACACACACGACGCACACACGACACACACACGTACCGGTCCGTAAGCGTGACATCTGAGTAGAACTGGAGCTACGTCACGTCCGTATTTATTTTTCTCCCAGACTACGAAACTGTGATTCGAATCCGCGTCCTCCCGATGTTCTGGTTCGGAGGCAAGCACGCTAACCACTAGACCAACGCACCGGTTTATTACATACTAATTTCAATTTTTTACCACGTTTTGATTAACTCGCTTTCTTGTCTGTCTGTTTGTTTGTTTGTCTGTTCGGTACAAATTTGGCAATCGAAGTTTTTTGTTTTCATACATCGACAGCTGTTGAACATATCTCTCGCCTTGGTAGTGATGCACTTCGTCATGCCCAAACAAGAGCGATGGAGACTACCGTTTGTTTGTCTATTCGGTACCAATATTACAATCGATTTGACACTATCTTCCGGATGAGCTAGAGACATGAAACTTTGAACATAGCTCAGATCTGGGTGACAGACAGGCAAATCTGTGACAGAGAAAAAAAATTGGAAAAAAATAAATAAAGAAATAAAAAATATAGTTTAGTGAAAGAGAAAAAATAAAAAAATATAATATTAATAGTGAATAGTGCATTCGTAACGATTTCCACGATGGTCAAGGAGACAGCCCCCCAACGTAAGCGACGCCTAGAGAAGAAGGCGCAAAATTTCACACACAAAAGACTAAAAAACACAAAATAAAATTATTCAAATAAAAAAAAATAATCCACGTTTTCAAAACGTATTAAAAAGTATAACATAATTTTTTCCAGCCCCATACAGATTTATAACCCAATACAGATCTCTAATCGCATACAAATTGTCCTGAAAATTTGTCATTGTGAATTTTTAATAGCTATGAAAATACTTGTAAGATTGAAAACGAAAAACGTGGGGCGCATGCATAGATAATAGTGAGGAGTGTAGGGAGTAGCTGTTGTTGAGAAAACTTACACAACAGTTCATATCATTTGCAGTGTAATAAAATTGTTAGTGACTTAGGTGAACTATTCATACATCACTTATCTATTACATCTGCCTCGCGTTTTTCGTTTTCAATCTTACAAGTATTTTCATAGCTATTAAAAGTTCACAATCACAAATTTTCAGGAGAATCTGTATGCGGTTAGGAATCTGTATTGAGTTATAAATCTGTAAGGGGCTAGGAAAAATTATTTTATATTTGTTAGTCTGTTTTAAAAACGTGGTTAATTTTTTTTTCAAATTTCACTAATTTTTATTTGATAATCCGGAGTCATGATACTGTAATGGTACAGACGAGGTGAAGAGGAGACCCTCTGATGTTTGATGTTTGATATTCGATTAACAAGGATGCAAACAACATGCCACAAAGTTATTTGTACCATCCTCTTATGGAGTTTCAGTGAAGTCAACTTAGCGACAAAGTGGTTGCCCATATCTTCGAAATCCCTTAATGTACCGTAACGGAAATAATTTTAATCAAAAGTTCTAATGAAATGCTCGTTCGTAGAATGTTTTCAGATTTTAAAAATTAATAGCTAACACATTGGCGGCGGAAGGGGGGGGGGGCATCACACATGACTTTAAAGCTCAATATTTCATAAACGGGTCTTACAAACGCAAAAGGTTAAATGAAACGGTTATGTCGTTTTGAAACATCTGCCCAATGAGGCCCACCTCATGTACACATACGATATATGTAATAACCCTATCATAGTGGTTGCCTGCAAGTACGGTGTCAATTTTCCAACTCATTGTTACAAAGAAAGACATTGCGATAATCTACATCGACCTTAAGCAATATCAATCGTACATCATTATACAATGTCTCCCATTTGAAGTATTACATCTCCGAGAGATTATAACACTATAACAAAAATGTTTGCAATGCAAAGGGTTTAGTTTCTAGAAAGGAGGGCGGGGGGGGGGTATATATTACCCTTACCTTGAGCGTAACTGCCAAGGTCATACGACGGTCTAGTTTAAGATTTTAAATATGAATACATTTATCATTGTTCTCATTTTCATATTCTTATAGCTTAGCTCGAGAGCTTTTCAAAACGCTACGAGTAAGCATTTTTCATTGAGTACTTTTGGAGCTATAATACTTGATAGTTGCAATACCGTTGGATTGTCCGAGATGCTATCACCGACGTTGTAACTTTCATGTTGAAAAGTCTCTCATGTTGAAAAGTCCTTGATGAAAAACTGCTTGCCAAAATTGTTTTGAAAGATTCTCGAGGTAAGCTATAAAAATATACAATAAAAATGTGGATTCTTTGAACGTTGAAGTTGACCTTCACATGACCCCGGGATGTATACCTAAGTACAAACTGAGAGTCTTATCGCCCGCTTCCCCTCCCAGAAGCAAATAACTTTCGTTTGAAACACTTTTCATTGCCAGCATATTTTCTGAGATAACATTTTGTAACACTTTAAGTCAGGCGCGTGGTTTACAACCACAACAGATTTGATTAGAGTTTGATATATATAAAACCCGACCTATTGATATTATCTTTGTTTGGGTTTCCATTTGAATTTAATATGTTGTACCTGATCTATTGATACCGCCTTTGTCCGTTCAACAGTGTAATTTCACATGGCCGAAACTGAAAAGAGAAAGTCAATAAAAAATATAACTAGAAATATAATAAATGTGAGTCAGTTCAAATTTTAATAAAAATAAAATTTATTGCCCATAGTGAATAGTTGGTAGTTTCCACCAACTACATATTTCTTTCAACAAAATAAATTCGTTTAAACTTAAAGAAATATTTAATTTTAACAGAGTAAAGTTTTTCTTCATGTCGCATCAGTATCTTTAAATTCTCTTTTAAATTATTCAGACCGAACAGAACCGAAGACAGAACAGAAATTATTCAGACACTTTTAAATCATTCAGACCTTGGAAATGATATATTTATTTGCCGGATTTTTTCGATCTTTGCATATTTTGAAATTGCCCTACGCTACCCCTCGAAGCAAAAATGCAATCTTTTAAATGATCTTTTTAGCTCATTAAAAAGCCCGGCTATTACGCTGTTACCTGTTATATTCGTTGTTGTCAGATTTTCGTAGTGCGAAAATCTAATGCAATTTCAATGTTGTAGATCAGAGATGTCGATACCTCGATACTTTTGTATCGAAATACAAAAAAGATACTCGCTACATACATTTGTAGCGAGTAGCGAAAAAAATTGCGCTACATTTGTATCGAGTAGCGACATTTTTTCGCTACTCGCTACATTTGTATCGAGTAGCGATTTTTTTTCGCTAATCGCTACAAATGTAGCGAGAAGCGAAATTTATTTTCGCTACGAGCGAAATTTTGTTCATAAAATCGGTATACCGATATGTAGTGGCGAACACACTTTTCGGCTTCTTCTTCTCTCTATATATAACCGACGGTTAATCATAGGCAACACAACGGCATACGAAATTTAAAAAAAATCAAGGCCGGTGCTCATTTTATACAGGGGAGATCAGGGTAAAACGGGATGTGCAAACAAATCATGGATTTGTTTTTTTTTCCAAATTCTGTTTTTTTTTTTTTTTCAAGTCGTTTCCATTTTGAAAAATCACTTTTAATTCAATAACTTCTTAGGATAATTTCGTACAATTTTTGTTCAAATGGGAACGTTGTAGCCCTTGAAAAGACGCGTTGATCGAATATTTTATCATTACTCTTCAATAATGTCTTCACCCTCAAAAAAATTATTGAAATACCAAAAAAAATTGTTTATTGAATAACTCAAAAACAATCGATTTTTCGGGTATGGTTTAAGTGTACGAATAGTGGAGAATAATTTTCTCTATATTTTCGTTTCTATGGACCACCCTTGAAATTTGCCTTTTCCAACCCATCTCGGGGGTTGAAAATGAAAAATGAAATTCTGGGAAAACTACTGACCGCACGAATTCGCCACCGTGGACAATTTTTAGCTTCAACGATCAGCTACATTTTTGTCCACAGCGCCAAACTCGTATCTCTTTATTTTCGATCAATAGTTTTCCCAGAATTTCATTTTGAATTTTCAACCCCTGGGAGGGGTTGGAAAAAGCAACATTCAAGGGAGAAAAATATTCTTCACATTTCGTACATTAAAACCATCCGCGAAAACTATTGTTTTTAAGTTAGTCAATAAACCATTTTTTTGATAAATATTTCAACAATTTTTTTGGCGGTGAAGATATCGGAGAGGAATGATCAAAGACTCAATCGACGCGTCATTTCAAGGGCAACGATGTTCCCATTTGAACAAAAATGGTATGAATTTTTCCTAAAGAGTTATTGAATTAAAACTGATTTTTCAAAATTTCACCCCACTCTTTCACCCTCAAAATGAACTTCCACGACTCCGGCGCTGCGGACAAAAATAAAGCCCGGATTTTTCTGAACATTTTGTCTCCCGGCGCCGACCTTGCAGCGGTTGTACTGTGGCATTAATCCACCACCATCCCCCTTCATCCCCTTTAAAAAAACCCCTACACCCCGATTTTTGGGCAAACTTGGATCTAGCACCCGCGGCACTTCCAAAAACTAGCTTTCTTCTAATTTTTTCCGAATCCAATATACAGCACGACTGTACTAATATGCGATTATCGGTTAGCGATCTATTCGCCCGATGGATTTTTACTTTTTCCATTTAATTAAATTTTAATATCTCATAGAGTTTCTCCAAAACCTATATTTAATTTGCGTGGAAGCGTGTACTTTTCATGAAAAGCTTCGAGTACCGACTGTTAACTCATTTATAATTTCGTTGAGATATCGCCACTTCTGTAAACCACTATGTAAATATTAAGATAATATCTGAAAAATCTTAACTTTTCTTTATTATTTAATTATATTAATTATATTAACTATTATTTATTTAATTATCAATGCCTACGCGTTATTTTCATTCCTGCAATTATACCTTTCCGGATTCCACTCATTGCTACTACTGCCATTGAGTAATTTTGGTTTTGGTATCGAACAAAATTTCATTACAAATGCAGTGAGTAGCGAAAAAATTTCGCTACTCGTCCAAATGTAGCGAGTAGCGAAAAAAATGTTTGCTACTCTATACAAATGTAGCGAGTAGCGAAAAAAATTTGCTACTCGATCCAAATGTAGCGAGTAGCCAAAGAACTTTCGCTACTCGATACAAATGTAGCGAGTAGCGAAACAAAATTTGCTACTCGATCCAAATGTAGCGAGTAGCGACAAAAATTCGCTATTAGATACAAATTTAGCGAGTAGCGAAAAAAATTTCGCTACTCGATACAAATGTAGCGAGCAGTGAAAAAAATAGCTACTCGGTACAAATGTAGCAAGTAGCGAAAAAAAATTCGCTACTCGCTACTTAAGTATCGAGTAGCTAAACAATTTCGCTACTCGCTACATTTGTATCGAGTAGCGAAATTTTTTTTGCTATTGGCTACATTTGTATCGAGTAGCGAGTGTCGGTCGATACAAATTTTGAACATCTCTGTTGTAGACGCGTAATTCGTTCATTAAATGTATTACGTAGGCCATGTATTACGTACCATGCGTAGGCGTGAGCTCTTACCTCGTGTTAAGCAGACTCACTTTGACAAAATACGCTGTTTCTGGTTGCTCGCGCAAAAGTTTGTGGGAGGCAGCAGGTAAAATTCCGTCAAACTAGCTGTGTACCCTAACTCATGAGAACAATACGGAAATCTATCTACCTCCGAGTTCTCTCTCTCGTTTGGGATATTGGCTGGAGACATACGGATTCGACCACGTGACCGTTTAATTTCAGAAAACTTCCTATTTGGGACTCTTTGCACTTTGCAGGAAAAGTTTGCACAATTGCGTTTTATAAATACATATGAAGGTGCAGGATATTCAGACCCTTAATATACTGACATTGTTTTCTCACAAGTTGTTCGGAATAATTTTTCATTGACCCTATTGGTTGTAACCATTTCAGTCTTCTAATTATTTGTCCCATGTTTTTCGAGGTTCACAAATCTATCCTAAAGATAAAACATGCTTAATAGTGAACTTTTGTTCACACATGAGTATGAACAAGTGTTGCAACAAAGTGTATGCAAAGTTAAACTTGCATCCGTTGTTCGGGTTTATCTTGTTTATAAATCATACAGTGCAACTAACGTCAACCCTTATAGCTCCAGTAATTTCTCGTTGTAAATCCGCGATAGTACAGTAATGTATGCACGATATTCGGATTTCAAGTTAAAACCTAGGACTATGTTTGACCGCGAGTAAACACGCATAATTGTCAAAGGTTGCGGGCTCGCACAGTGTTCGTACTCTATAAATTAACAAAATACTTCACTGCTTTAAGCATATTTTGTAGCGATATATTCAACAACAAATATATCTCCATAGTATAATTTTTCGAAAAACGCAAAACTTTAAACTAACGCTAAACTTACTTCGAGATTGTCAATCGTGTCGTTCGGAATATCTTCGACGTTATCTTGAATCCCCAATATCCGGCTTTCCTTCATACTGAGGTCTTTGCTATCACGATAATAATAAAAATGCCGCGTTTCCTTCGTTCAACCAATAAGATTTTTTCCGCTTGTCTTCAAAATAAAGGCTTTTCAACTTAATTGAAGAAATTAGCGAGAGAAAATATTGAAAATCTATATCTCGTCAGTGCGTGCCAGTCAAACCGTCTTTTGTGCTCTGTGCTTTTTTGACTATCCCTTATACAAACTTGAAAATTCCATCACTTTTTGAATTGATTTAAACATGTTAAAATGGATTTATTCAATCGCGATTAGACTTCTGGAGTATTCGCGCGTTTTTTTTGCCAATAAATCAACGTTGCTATTAAATTCCGTTTGTCAATTCATCCACGGTTTTTCCTTCCAACCGTCTCATCTCCTATTAAGTATAGCGCGAATGCCATGTGGAAAGCTAACATTGGAACATTTCGGTAACGTAGAAAATAAAAATAACCGATTCTCGCTTTTTTCGTTTCATTCGGAAAATCGAGCACAGAATCACTGTCGCGGACCGCACGCCGGTTGGAGATGGTCTCTCTCGCACGCGTGCGACTAGAGCCGTCGCATTTGGCCTTTGGACTGGTTTCAGTACCGGCCAAGATCTGTTTTATATCCCTTCGCATCTCCCACTCTCGAGAAACGGGGAGCGTGCGAGCGGTCGCTCCTCGCTGCTACTTTACTATACCCAGCTCTCGGCTATTGCCAGGATTGCCCACACAACGCGTTTGCTCGTACAGATCTACCGGACCCGGATCGGGATCTTGCTTCGTCCGCCTATCTGAACTGGACCGGACAAACGCTTCGGACTCTACCACAGTGCAAGGACGCTACAAACTGCGAATACGAAAAATTACAAATCGCGATCGATTCGCCAATGTCGGATCGCAACTTCCGTTCGTTCTCCTTTATCTTCCGAAATCTCAACTGGCCCAATTGAAGAATTGTGATTTTGAAAATAAATGCTTTGGAAATTAGCTATTTACGTTTATGTCAAAAGTTTGATCATTTTTACGCTCGTCGTATATCTTGATATGAACATGGGAGAAAAGCGACTATATTCACATTATCAATAGGGTAGACTGGGTACGGTTGTAACAGTTTTCAGTTGATCGCCCATAACGTTGCACTTATGGTATAAGACGTGCAAATAAAATGCTTTCTATTAAAGGCTGGAACCCGGTGCGTTGGTGTGCTGGCCAGCGGATCGGGAGGTCCCAGGTTTGAATCCCAGTCGCGTCACTTTCGTCGTGAAATTTTTTTCTCCGACATTTTTCTGCGAAAGACTAGTTCCGTAACTGGAAGGAGAACTTGGGACCGGCTGTATGCCCATGGAACATATATCATGGTGAATACGATACTGAGGGGGGAGTCGGCTGCGGCCGCAAGGTGGCGAGTGGAGGTGGAGGGGGATGTGGAATCTGAGGTAGAACGAAGTTGAGAGGGATTAAGGTTCGTAAAAAGGGGAAGACCCTGTACGGCCAATAAATAAAATGCGGCCAATAAATGAAAAATATTGGCCAATAAATAAAATACGGCCAATAAAAAAATATCAAAGACTGGCAATCCGCCTTTAAATTGCAATCACAATTAGGTGCCCATCTGTTAAAGAATATAAGATAAAGCTCGTTTTGTAAAACATGTGCCACTGTTACAACCGTACCCATACCAGGGGGAGTTGTGATAGAGCTGGGGGTCAGTTAAAACACACCCAAATATCACACAGTGCATGAATTGTGATCCCGTTTTAAATTAAAAACACGTATTGATGTACTTTCAAATTACCTTACTCTAGTATGGCACTGTTTATTATTATTCAGGTGAAATTTTTTTAGTCCTATATAATCAGTCTACAACATTAATGGGAACAACGTTGACATTTTTTATTTTTTTCTTCGACTAGCGTTATATTATCAAGGAAATGCTTCTTAAACTATTTAAGGGATCACCACAGTGTAACTGGTCGAGAAAAGGTGAATTTTCGCGATTTTTTTTTTTCGTTTTTTAAAATACGCTTATCAGTCTGATTTTTTACCATCAAATCAAAGCACTCATGAGAACAGGAAATATATTTTTTAATGTTTATATTTTTTAATTTTTACATTTTTTGACGGTTGCAAATGTCTTCGGAAAAAAGGAGTCCTCACGGTGTACACAGTTGTGGCCGTAAATATTTCTTGAAACCAAATTTGTAAAAAGATTATTCATCCGTATGAAAGCCGCTATCTTGCTATGGAGGTTTTTTTAAAATCAAAATTGACAAAATCGCGGTGGTTTGAAAAAAACGTATTGAATTTAGCCTCTTTTTTCGACAGTTTATCGTTAAAAAAAATCATGAAGATTAAAAAAAACTTCCATAGCAAGATAAATAATGGCGTGAAGAATGTTGTATCAAAATTTGAGACGGATAGCTTGAAAACTCTTTCTCTGAGAATGTACACTGTTTTGAAAAACGACATGTCGAGAAAAACGCGTTTGAAATTTCGAGTGCGGAATTTTCATATAAATTGTCCACTTACGATCAATCGGCAATGCCAGGTCCATGTTTATAACCGTTGATACTATCGGAAAATTAGAATTCATAGAAAAACTTAATGAGATTAGTCGCAATTATGGCGAACATAATGACGACTACCGTCAGCACACTCCAAGTAAGACCAGGGTTGACCTTGGCATCTAGAATGTAAAGAATAAGAACGTTAATAATGTTACAACTGTACCCATCGTTACAATAGTACCCATCGTTACAATAGTACCATCGTTACAATTGTACCCATCGTTACAATAGTACAATAGTACAATAATCGTTACAATAGTACCCCCCCCCCCCCCCTTTCGACAATAAGACTATCGCAGTGACCACGAAACGCAACCTATAATACACAGTTGCTTGTTTACTAAGTTAACAGTTGCTTGTTTACTAAGTTACATCGTTACAATAGTACCATCGTTACAATTGTACCCATCGTTACAATAGTACAATAGTACAATAATCGTTACAATAGTACCCCCCCCCCCCCCCCCCGTTCGACAATAAGACTATCGCAGTGACCACGAAACGCAACCTATAAATACACAGTTGCTTGTTTACTAAGCTCTAAAGTTCAGTAATTTTTCAGAAAATCACCCAATACGCAAACTGTTATATCAACTAAGTAATATCAAAAATACTTACTTTTGAACGAAAAAGTCCAATGGGCCCCTCGGTGAGCGTCAGTTTTGCTGGAAGTGCCGCATAGCACTGCCAAGCATATCGAGGTTTGCAAAACGTGCGTCTTTTCCTTCGTACCCCTCTCCACACCACTTATACTTTCATGAATATTCGCAGTGTTTCAACCGTATCCCGTTACAACTGTACCCAGTCTACCCTACTCATCTTCGTCATGTAAAATAAAATTGCAAGGGGGGCTTTGACTTTAATTTGTGAAAAATATTTTCGTTGCTTTTCTTCATGCGTCAATGGGCCTCAGTCGGATATCAGGTTGCGAGACTCTTGAGCGTGTCATAAACGCCAGGGCATCTTATTCCGGAGGTAAGGGATACGACAAGGGCAAAAGATGTAAGATTCTAAGCCGAGGCCCCTAGTAATGGATAACGAAGGAGATCCCGAAGGGGGCAGATCGCGTTTATCATCCTAAAGACTTTCTATATTTGTTAGATCTACTAGTTAACTAATTTATCGTAGAAATCTGACCATCCGGGAGGATCGAATGAACTCCAGCTGTCGTTGTAAAAGTCTAAAATCCGGAGCTTTCATTATTTTTACTAAACATTTTGTAATTATCATAACATTTTTTCACAAGTCGTTTATATTAACGAAACCAAGTAGAATAATGAAATCTAAGAAATCTCCGATCGACTGTACGATTGCGCGTTTATAACTCGAAAACTACTAAATCGATTTCGATGAATCTTTTACAGATACCTACATAGTTTACCGTGAAGAATATCATGTAGGCTGTTGAGCATCCCGCTATGTAGTTAATAGCAATTTCAATAAACAATCATACGAATGAACAAATGAACAAACACCAACATTAACGAATAATCAAGGGTTGCGGGTTTTTTTTCTCATTTTGTAAAATGTTCTTTGTAGATAATTATTTTCAGGGAGTAGGGAAGGGGGACAATATGAATGGATATTCATATTCACTCCACTGGTCTACTGTATAGTTATATATTGCCAATTTTTAAGTTCGATTGTTTTGTATAAAACGGTTTGTCACTTTCTTTGCCGAAAATATTACCGTATTTTCTCGACTTCTTTGATTCTGCGGTCAAAACAATTTGGATTTTCTTTGCAATTCATTGCAATCGTTCATGCTATAACCGAGATGCAATGCTCTCATGTAGGCTCCTCAGTCAGGACAACATTATAACTCTCCATTTAATGACGACAATGCACCGTGGGTGAGTGGATTCGAGTACAACGCAGTGAGGAAAGCTGCATGTCCTAAAAAAAAAGTAATATGCGGGTACATATTCGCAAAACTATTGCCGTCGCATTTGTGAAATCGTAGTGCAAAAACGTAAATACGGTAACGGTCTAAAGGAATGCTTCTTTATCCTTCCGTTGACATACTTATCTCTGGCAACGATTTTGACATGCCGGGACAATTTGGCGCAGATGGTACTTCATCCACCTGCCGTTAACAATCCTTCGGTCGGTTTTTCTTTCCAAAAATCAATTCACTTTCAATACTTTTTAATATGTCTGCATAAATGAAATATGGAAAATATGAAAATAAATTGGTGCTAAAAATGGAGCATTTGATTCAAAATTCGTCCGGGTTAAAATGACCCGGTGTGTCAACAGAACTGTTAATCGGCTCTAGATTAGCCGTCTACCACCCGGAAAAGGGGTGCACGTCAATAGTATTTTATGGATACGCAGTCCAAATCCTACGCATTTGGATAGGATACAAATTCCATTCAATGGTCTTTATTCTACATAACTTTACGAATCTTTTCACCATATTTTGTAACAAAATGGCGGCACTGAAGCTCGATAAAGCGAGTCACTTTTATCTGAGAGTGTCCTGCGACAAAAGGTCTCCTCCAATGTTTTACCTGGAACGAAAATTCAAAATAATTTGAGTTCTAGATAAGTATTGCCTGCAAAGTACGTAGAGCAATCGGAAAATGTCGATTTTTAATAAAATGGTGGATGTTTAAAAAAATAATTTGTTATGCGAAAAAAATTGCCGAAAATAATTATTTTGAAAAAAGTTTTTACCATATCAACGATCTCCTACGTACTTCGATATAAGATGTTGTTAAATGATTTTTTTAAAAGTGTAGTCGATCAGGCAAGAATTGGCGATGTAATGTTGCTGATCGATTTAACAGAACCAAGAGCATAAAAAAAACATTACACAGGGCGTGATCACACGGCGTATTTAGTACGCACAGAAAACACGCGTTTACAGCACGTTTTTAAATTAATATTCCATTTTTCAATAAATAATTCGTTCGCATCTTCCAATTACGTATCTAATCAGCTCAAGTAAATTTTGTTTGGTCTGCATAAGATATTTGAGGTCATTCGAGGTTGAACATAGATTCAGTTTGATTAGATACGGGGTGTCCACATCTTGCAATTTGATAAGATCACGCAAGAATGCTGGCCATTCATTCGGTAATCCACAATGAGGGCTATTCTTGTTTGTCAAACCGACTACTCAATTTCACTTCCTCAGACATACATACCTTATTTATATTGTACTATAAAAGAAAGTTCTGCGTTACAAGCTTTCGATCGCGTCTTTGGACAACTCAAATTTTGTTTTACCAGAGAAGAAAGATTGTTAAAAAATCTAGGATAGTCACATTTAGAAAAAAAATATGACCAACTGCTTGTGCGGTTTCGGGATGTTTACAACTACTTGTATGCGTGTATATGCACGTGCACGTTTACATTTCAAAGATGTATTGAATTACAGCGCTAATATTTTGCACACAAGTAAAGCGGAGCAATCAACTGAAACACTTTTTTTATTTTTTAATATATCCATTCGCTTAGTTCTTATAGCTGTTCTCATATATCGTGAGATGTTTGTATCTGTACCAAATTCGCCTGTTTAGGAGCAGTCTGCGGGTTTATGACGAAAGTCCTCTGTATAATAACGAACCACTAGTATTCAGGTTCATAGTCAAGTAATAAAATTCATGTCTTCACTATTCGCGAAGAAACTGTTCTTAAGACTGTATTGTACTCCGAAGACCCGGTTACAGGGTGTTTTTGAAGATTAAAAAAATTCTCATTATTAAACCTACAGCGCATAGGACGAACGTATTGAGTAATATTTCAACGAGCAATTCAGATTTTTATTATGTATTTTATAGTACAGTATACAAGGAATACAACAATGATGGTATACGTCAAGGTCATGTCGTGAAAGGTTTCTCTAATCGGGCGCACGAATTCTGGCCATTTTAGTTGCCGAAATCACAATAAAACCATTTTTTAACCCTTCAATTGCAAACTTCCGCCACGAACTCCTGACTGCATATGTCGTTGATCCGACTCCAGACGTTTTCCAGATCGGTGTATTTCGGTAAATATGCTTGTTTGTTTTTTTAGCTTCCTTCTGTACAGGGTCTTTCTCCCTTAATACATTTCCCACCATATTCCACTTTATATCCCCACCTTGGGTTCCGGCTTCCCCCTCTGTATCGCATTCACCATGACATTCCTGCCATGGGTATAGGGGAACTGCGGAAAACCTATACCAATACTGCCGGTTCCAGGTTCACTTCCCAGTTTCGGAGCTAGTTGCGTTTCATCGAGAAATAAATCACAGGCTACAGTCATACACACACGACACACACACGACACACACACGTACTGGTCCGTGTGCGTGACATCCGTGTAGATCTGGAGCGACCTCTCGATGTACTGGTTCAGAGATAAGCACGCTTAACCCCTAGACCAGCACACCGGTTTAAATATGCTTTTTTAGAGGTTTTTTGTGGTCAACGGTCCTTATTTTATGGCCCCAAATGTATTTTTTAAGAAAATAAAAAATTAATTGCCCAAACATTCGTTCAAAGTGGGAGATGCGTTGAAAAATGCGTATTTGCATGAAAAAGATCAATTTTTTTTTCTTCAAAATATAAAAAAATTCCTTTATGATTTTTAAAGAGGAAGGTATGTGGTTACGAAAAAAAATACAGTATTGACCGTCTTTTCAAAACGTATATTTAGTCGGTGGTTTAAATTTGAGGATTTTCGGGATAGTGAAAAACGGAAGAAATCGACTCCTTCGGCAGATTAATTGTTGAAAACTTATATTTTTCGCATTTTTTTACATCAATGACTTATTAATATTCACATTTACCGCAATCGGTGCATAAGTACATTCGATGCTCGTTGCACATGGTCCTCCTGCATAACGGACACTTTTAGTTTTATGATCCGCATTCTAAATGGATCATTTACTATAGTAGCGAAAAATAAAAAATATCTATGTGCATTTTCTATCGTAACTCACTTGCATGTAATAATAAAATACAACATTTCAGCAAAAAAATGTTTTCACTTGCACCTCATTACTGCATACACGAGTTCGATTCGATCCCAGGTCCTTTTTCGACAGCTGTCTCAGTACACAGGCAGGATGTAGGATGGGGACCGAGTATCCACCTATATAATAGGAGTGGGGGAACATTCGAGCGCCGCATTGCGACCGAGTAGATTAAACCGTTTTTCGATACAGTCAGTTGAAAAAAAGGGGGTCAAAATAACCGAGTGTGCAGTCGAAGGGTTAAATGTATATGAGTGTAGATATCACTCGAAGTATACCTAACTCACAAACGCAGTTGTGTAAAGGTGAGATCCAATAAAAAAAATCACCAACTAAAAGAAGGGGCGGAGGGGAAGTAGCCAAACCACCGACATCATTCTATTTTCGGCCATAGGTGTGTACCTATGGCCGAAAGAAGAATTATTATGATATATTACTATTACAAAAAATGTATATGTATAGTCTCCAAATGCGCGTAAACTTTTAAGTCATGAAAACAGAAAATGGATTTTGCAATGTTCAGTAGTTTTTGAGGAAATTATGCACCCGAGCTGAAAAATATTGTTACGCAAAAAACGCATTTATAGTCTTCCATGCGGTTATTACTAATACAATTGAAATTATGGCGAATAACAACAGATTTCAGTAATTAACCCTCAATCAGTTATACCAATCCTGTACAGAAAACCTCCCTCGGCATCAAAGAATTCTTTGAAAGTAGCTCTGTCTCTGCTGCCAGGCCTCGCCTGTTTAGATGCAGTAGCGATCTGTCTGCCAGGTCGTTGTCTCTCACCAGCGAAGGTTTTGGCGTTCTGACCGACTATCATTTCCATAACCTCGGAGGATTTAAAAAGATGACGATTGGGAAAATCGCTATATCCACGGTCTTGCCGAAGTGCAAATGTTTGGGAGCAAGCATCCAGATTAATGAATTTGAACATCATTGTTTTGAGTAAAAACTTCTAGTTATTGTTGCAAAAAATGGCTCGTCGTCAAGTCCTTTTGAATGCGTCCAACGACTTCGAAAACTACATCGCTTAGGGGTCGTGCGACGGTAGCTAGTGTAGCTTCAACTCTTTGTCACGCACACTAGTTGCTATCGTCTCTAGGGCAGGTTTTGTCATGTGGATCACCGTCGATTCATCTGTTGTTATCAAATGTGGCCCATGTAGCTCTCTCCATCTCTGGTACTGAATTTTCATATTTTCGTATTATTTTTAATACGAAAATATTATCTATTAATAATATTATTTAATATAAATTATTGTCGTATACATTTATTATCTCACAATAATACTATATAGTTCTATATAATGAATTATATTATTTCAATATACTGTTGGAATTATCCAAAGTGATCGAAAGTTTTACAATTATCTGAAGTGTCCGAAAACTTTTGATCGTTAGCGTATATTTGATAACAGGTCTGACACATTCTTCTTTGGAACGACAGCGTCTTCACTGTATAAATAGCTTGTGTGCGAGATTTATGAGTCTCACTAACTCCACCCCCTTCATATCTTTCATACTTTGTCTGGTTGTTGCGCTTCGATCGCGAGAACATATCTTTTGTATTATCCATTTTCATTTTTCTAGCAGCATGTTGATAATACATTGTGCATTCATAATCGTGATTGCCTCTTCCAAGTTTGGTCTTACGTAGCGCGAAACTTGGGTTTTCAAGAATTGTACGATCGGCAAATACTCGATCAAATTATGGTATCAACCACTCGATTGTTTTATACTCCAAAGAGGTTGGTGGCGCCATATCTCGACCGGAACCTTCATTCTTCCATGTGCCGTCACCGGACCCAACAGAGAATTACCGAATTCAACGTTCCCCTCCTCTTTCGGGCAGTTTTGCGAATTTCACTTTTATTATGGAGGCGCACATTGAAAAGACCCTAAATTGTAATTTAAAAAAAGAGTGTTTAACGGTTCCAAAATAGAATATTGCCACAACGGTCGGCCCGTCGGAGTTACACTCGTTTGCATCTCATCCTGTTTTTTTAAATTTAATTGAAAATTATGAATTTTTCATTTAGCATAAAAATATTTGCGTTTATTCATGTAAAAAAGGAAACCAATCAAATGAACTCCAAAAAAACTAGTATTGTCCCTAAAAATAAGTTTTTTAATGAGTTTCAGGGAAATTATTGGAGTGAACACAGAATGCTGTGTTCCTAAAATGTTTTATAATATTCTTAACGTTGGGGTAATGATTCTTAGGGCCCCAACAGCCTTACACTTTTTGCAATTAAATTAATTGAAGCCATTTTCTGCTGAAAACAATCAACTTTTTCGTGTTTGATGAAATTAAGAGAGAAAGAAAATTATGGAATATGTCCCCCAGGACTTCGGCATACCAACTGAGCAGGCTAGGATGAATGAATAATAGAAGTACTTTATATTTTTGACAATTTTAATCTCCATATATCAAGATAAAGATTTTGAAATTGTATATCACTTTTTCCTCTAAACTTAACCAGTGTTCGGTCAAACGTTCAATTAATAAATCCCTGGATCCGATATAATTGAGAAAGGCAATATACTATAATATATATAACATACAGTATAATAATCAATAGTGCGAGATAGAATATCATAACATCATGACATTCAATATTTGTAAACGACATATACATTGCTTATTCGGGATATCATTGAGAAAAACATTATAATTATACCTAATTATAATGTATATGATAAAATCACTTTTGGCAAGTAAGCTACGACCTCGATATAGAGACAGCTACCGAACCGACACGGCATGACACTTGTTTCAGTCGAGGTTGCGTATTTTACTCGGCACGGCCGACCTCGCAGACAGCGTTTCTGCGAAAGTCTCTGCTCTTCGTTTACCTTATGCAGTTATGAACGAATCGTGGAGAACAGTAGAGTATTGATTCGATCGAGTTTTCATGCATTGCAATTTAACTATATCTAGCGAAAATTTGGTAACACATTCAGTGAAATTGTATATCACTTTTTCCTCTAAACTTAACCAGTGTTCGGTCAAACGTTCAATAAATAAATCCCTGGATCCGATATAATTGAGAAAGGCAATACACTATAATATATATAATATACAGTATAATAATCAATAGTGCGAGATAGAATATCATAACATCATGACATTCAATATTTGTAAACGACATATACATTGCTTATTCGGCATATCATTGAGAAAAACATTATAATATACCTAATTATAATGTATATGATAAAATCACTTTTGGCAAATAAGCTACGATCTCGATATAGAGACAGCTACCGAACCGACACGGCATCACACTTATTTCAGTCGAGGTTGCGTGTTTTACTCGGCACGGCCGACCTCGCAGACAGCGTTTCTGCGAAAATCTCAGCTCTTCATTCACCTTATGCAGTTATGAACGAATCGTGGAATACAATAGAGTATTGATTCGATTGAGTTTTTATGCATTGCAATTTACCTATATCTAGCGAAAATTCAGTATCCGAAAATTCTTTCGATTTTGTACGTGCATACGTAGCCTTCATTAGTTCACCTGAAGGCTATTGAATGGAAGGCTAGGAATGAATTAGTTGATGCAAAATTTCGTTCCGAATTTGGCGCCACATGGTTGAAAAAAATGGGATAAAGTTTTTGCATCAATCCAATACTTCAAAATATTAATAGAGACTGGTATAGTCTTGCTGAAATTACCTTCTGTACCGTTAGACGTCAGCGAATAAGATAATGTTTGTCTAATACATGGTCGTTTCTGAAAAAAAAGTTAAATTAAGGGAGACTACCAGTTTAGAATCCGGAAAAAGGTGAATTTCGACATTTTTTATGAATACCCAATTCATAAAATGCAAATTGCGTTTCGTGGCCTCTATTCTACCTATCTTCAATAATCCAATAATTCTTTCATAAAACTTTGTAACAAAATAGCGGTGTTCAAGCTGAACAAAGCGAATCACCTTTGTCTGATAGTGTCCTGGGGTCAGTAAGAGTACTCCGATTTTTTAGGTAGAACGAAAATTAAAAAAAAATAGAGTTCAAAATAAGATTTTCCTTCGAATTACGTAGAGAAATATAATGATAGCGATTTTACTAAAATAGTGCATGTTTAAAAGAAAATCGGTTTTCGGTACAAACACGTCGAAAATAATTTGTTGGGAAAAAGTTTTCATCATACAAAAAAATCCCCTACATAGTTTGATAAAAATAGTTCTTATAAGGTTTCTAAAAATTTCAAGTCATTCCGTGGAGAATTGGCCATGTAATATTGCCGGCCGCTAAGTACTATCAGACAAAGGTGATGCGCTTCATGCAGCTTCAGCCGCCGCCATTGTTTTATGAAATCTTGTGAAAATATTTAAAAGTACTTGAAGATATGTAGAATGAAGACTACGAAACAGAATTTTCATTCGATGGACTAAGAATCGATAACAAATCGTTGAAATCCAATTTTTTCTCGGCTCTAGACTGGTGGTCTCCCTTCATTTACATCGACTTTTCGTTTGCCAATACGAATGCGTGGCAGCTCGCTCCAAGGGAGCGCACGTGCCTACAGTGAAGACTCCTGTGCACCATTTTTTTCCACGGCTTTTCGTGAGTTAGTTGATTTAGGGAAAAATTCAGAATACACGTAAGGCGGTAGTAATTTTGTTTGATCATTTTACATGTACAACGTATATGTTATAACAAAGAATTAACTTACGCAGTCGAAAGTCGATAGGCGGTTACTAGTATGAGTACAATAGGTTGCTGAAATATGATTGATAGAACGGCCGTTTCTTGCCTTGTCTGTGTAGTGAAATGTCGATCATAACGCAATAATTCCTACAATAAGGCATCAATCGCACACGTACGCTACACACATGTGGGTGTAAACATTGAGTATTATGCGCGCACGTAAGACTAAGGCCGCAATATTAGTATCGTAGTAAAGCGGAGAAAATGAGCACTTTCACGATCTTTCGTCGTGGTGTCGTTATTTTACCTTCGCTCTACTTGTTCCTCCTCTCTTCATCTCGCCAATCCCTCTAGTGTATTGTGCCTTGCCCACCATAGCTTCAAAAGACTGGCTAGTGTTGGTTGTAATGTTCCACCCGAACAAGTTCTCACACTTCCTTCCTGAAGGCACGTTCCGCGAGTTCGAGATATGCCGAGGTCAGAGATGCCGGCACACGTCTTGCAATAATGCGTAAGCCGTCTTGCAGTTTGCTCGTTTTATGCTTAAGATTTACGATGCGAGATGATTTTTTGTTCTATAACAATCCTTTCAATTTTTCGATAGATGTTTAATTTGCTAAAACTGCTAAGTTTTATAGTTCATCGCAATATTACGACTATGTCACACGGTCTATTTAAAATGAACATTTTTGTACTCGGTGATATTTTGTAGAATAACAAATTTGTATACTATTTGGCTCGTAGAAAAAGTTTTATCTTTTTCGCACGCGCTCTAGTAGACGCCTACGTTTGTATTGCCTTTTATGCCAACCCTACGAATGTTGTGGTATTGCGGTAACTCCTTTCCATGAATGGATAACATTTCGATTTTTTTCTGTTTCTTCAGTTCCAACGTATAATCCTTGCGGGTTTTTATGTATCACCCTTCCCAATCCAACCCTTTCTTATCAGTCCCGACCTGCTCTTCGCTAATCTAACCTAACTTCCGCTGCATCCGTCTTAAGCTACACTATACCACTTTTGCCGAGGTTACGGGGAAACTGTGGAAAACCCGTACTGCTATCTGTAGGCGGGTCTATATTACTGATTCTCTGGTGCTGGAACGTTTTACTCGAGTATCTACACCAAAGTCTTAGAACGATTGGCCTGCCGCTCATTGGTTGATGCGCCAGCCCGTGGGCGACTGAGCGGTCACCGCTCCGAGTATTGGCCCCGAGTATTGGCCCCGAGTCGAACCCCGTCCGTCTATTCACCACTGTTGGTTTCTCTCCATAACTAATATATTATTAAGGGAGCTAGGAAGGGTTGGAAATCGTTTACAAGGAGACGGCACGATCGTGGGGTTGCGGATTTGGCCGAATTTTTTTGTGGCGAAAGAGGCTTCCTAGCACATCACGTGATTAAAGTAGTCGGACGCACTACGCGGAAAATTCCGAGAAAAATCGATTCAATGTTTCTCAGGCGCCTTATGAGTTTAAAATGTCAGGCACTTGTCGAGCCGCCGTCTAGTCTTACGGTTAGGACTCGGTCTTTTGCGCCGGAGGTCTCGGGTTCGATTCCTCCTTCGGATCTTATTTTTTTTTATCGCAACAATTATTCAAAACGTTTCTCATCCCTTCATTAATTTTTGAAAATCATTTACATTGTTTAAAAAAAATAATTTCTTTTCTTTTCAATAAAACAATTCATAACGGTGGGTTTTTTATTTTTCATTGTAAAGTATATGGGGAGGAACATTGGGTTTTTAATGAGAATAACAAAGTCGATTAGGACAAGTTCAATTTTTATTCATATAATAATTATATACCAAAACCGCAGTGGTAATTATCGTAGAAACAAACAAAGCAATAATTTTTGCGACATCATGCGCAACATATAAAAACGGATTTTTTTACAATCGCAGGGAGTTTGCAATACATCCGTACAAAAACATGTCCCATTAACATTCATGAAAATGTTTCTAGATAAGACAAATGTTTACGGGCAAGTTAAAAATTTCATAAAGCGCTTGCAAAATTGCAACGAATTGTAAGAGCAGAATCGTGAAATTAATTCTCGGGAAGATTGTATAAAAATCCATTCAATAATTCACCATCATCGTCACCAATATTCCGAGACATGATTCAATATGCATGGTTTGCATCAAAATTATCAGTTACCAGAAAAATTTTCATGAATGTTAATGGGACATGTTTTTGTACGGATGTAATGCAAACTCCCTGCCATTGTAAAAAATCCGCTTTTATATGTTACGCAAGATGTCGCAAAAATTATTGCTTCGTTTGTTTCTACGATAATTACCACTGCGTTTTTTGTATATAATTATTATATGAATAAAAATTGAATTTTTCCTAATCGACTTTGTTATTCTCATTAAAAACCCAATGTTCCCCTGATATACTTTACAATGAAAAATAAAAAAAACCCACCTTTATGAATTGTTTTATTAGAAAAAAAGAAAATAATTTTCTTAAAATAATGTAGGGATGAGAAACGTTTTGAATAATTGTTGGGATAACAAAAAAAAAAAAAAATATAAGATCCGAAAGAGGAATCGAATCCGAGACCTCCGGCGCAAAAGACCGAGCGCTAACCGTCTAGACTAGACGGCGGGTCGACAAGTGCCTGACATTTTAAACTCATAAGGCGCCTAAGAAACTTTGATTCGATTTTTCTCGGAATTTTCTGAGTAGTGCGTCCTCCTACTTTAACCACGTGGGTCCTCTTTCACCACAAAAAAAATTCGGCCAAATCCCGACCCCACGGTCGTGCCGTCTCCTTGTTAAACAAAAAACGGTTTTCAACGTATTCTTATATTTTGATCTTTTATAAACATTTTTGCGTCAGGATATTTTTTAAATTCTCGAAAATAAGGTCGTGAGCAAAAATTGGAGTTCGGTGCGGTCATAGGTGCGACTAGTTCACAAAATGTACACCAAATTGACTGACCGATACTTTGCAGGCAAGAACAGGCGAAGCACGTGCTGAGGCTACCGGTTAAACTTAAATTAACACAGGTACTTCATTCTATTCTGCAGGATATCTTTTAAGCCGTTTTCGGAGGCCAGTTTATAAATGTATTATTATTTTAAATATATTTATTATTTGTCAGGTTCAACCAATAGAAATCGAACAAGAAAAATTAGTTGTCAGATTTCTTAAAAATCTTCATGTATTAAAGAGCAATCGTGGTTAACCCTGAGTTTGTTTGGGTTGTGCGAAATGTGTGAATATTTTAATTTTCATATTAGGTACAAACATAGAGGTTATGTGTGGAACACAATATCCGATAAATGTCATAAACGGCATGGACTTGGAAGACATAGCCTTCAACAAGATGGCGCAACCTGTTACACTGTGGGATAAACAATGCAGTTATTGCAAGCGAAGGTTCAAGGTCGTGTTATCTAGCGCTGCGGTGATGTGATTTCGCCACCAAGATCGTCCGATTTGACGCCATTGGACTTCTTTCATTGCGGTTTTCTGAAAGAACAAGTGTATGCCAATAATCCACAAATCATTCTGGAACCTAAGAAAGCAATTAGACGCACCATTAATGAAATTAATCCGCAATTATGCCAAAATGTTGTTGAAAATTTCGTCAAAAGAGTGAACGTTTGCAAACGGGGACGAGGGAAAATTCATCGAATTTTGTGTTCCACTCATAACCTCCATGTTCGTACCTTATATTAAAATTAAAATATTCGTCCTTTTCAAATAAATAATACGTTTAATTAATATATGAAATTGTCAGGTCATTTTGAGCCACCCTATATTAGGTGTACCAATAAGTTCTCGGCCTGAGACCAAAGGCCGTGGTATTGCATATTTAAACAACCAAAAAAAATTCGCCCGGTCTGGTATCATATAATACCAACGCAGTAGACATTTTCCGGACCAACAGCGTAACATAACTTCAAAATATACATCGTGAGCGCACTGAGCAAAATGAGTTGCAATAACGCACATATTAGGCAATGTACCTATGCTTTTGGCGTTGGCATTAAAAAAAAACACTTCCGAGGCAAAGGAGATGATTTATCAGGCATTGGGGGAAGATGCCGTATCAGTGCCGCGAAAGAGTGGTCTTGAAGGCTCCGGAGTGGAAACGTCTATCTAGATAGTCTTGTTTTTCCATATTTTGCATACATATTAGTAATTGAATAATAGTGGATGATCACCAACGTTATAAGGTGTCACAAAAGGAACGAAAAATAGACTGTTGCGTACAAGAAGAGGAAACAAAGTCTGTTCCACAAAGTAGTACTAACCTCAAAAAACTTGAACAAGTAAAAAAAACGCCAAGCAATAAAAAATGCCCTCGAAAAAATTACCGGTCATTTTACTATCTACAAAATTCGAATTAACCTCGAAATACTTGTGATTTTTTTCAAATAATTATTTTATTTACATTATTACTTTTTCAATTCAAACGTACAAAAGAAGTGAAATAACTTTTTATGCAAAAGCCAAGCAAATCTACTAGAAACGTACAAGAAATTGTCAAACCCTACAAATACTATTTTTCTCAACATTTTATTTTAAGAAACCATATTCCTATTATAATAAAAAGTTCGAATCACGATTATATAAAAGTACAACGTATGCATTACACAAGCAGTGTATGTATGTATCACTGGAAATGCTGTGCAACGACTTGGCGTGCATGGCTAAGAAAAAAAGCTCGGCGAAGGATGGCGTTTTCTCAACAACTTGACTACCAGGTTAAGAAAGACATAAATTGACGCAGTTTATTATGTAACTGCAAACCAAGTTTCCGATTCCGCGTAGTACAAATTAAAAAATCAGCGATGTACCCCTGGACCACACGGCTCTTGAAATCTCACTTTATTTACATAGTTTAAAAAGTTACGTGGAGGTATTGACATTCTACTCTATTACAGAACCACCATAATACATCTCATGAAATCAATTGCGTCGCATAAATTTTCGTTCAATAGACATAGTTTTGGCAGGCTGAACAGCTAATTTTTAATAATTCTGTATATCTGATGCAGTAACTGATGCGATGTTACAATTTGAAATTGTCAAAGTAAATAAATTGTTGCAAAAATTACTTATGGTAGCGGTAGGAACGTTTTGCCAAGAAAATCGTGTATCTTTCCGAGCGTTTTTTCTTAACCTGTTGTACGACTACGACAAGAACCGTAGGGAGAGTTAGGGCGTATTCTAACAATGAGGCGGCGGTGGAGGACAATACAAAAAAAAAACTCTTTTTCGAATAAAGATATTTATTTTTATCCCAACAAGGTATGGAGAAGAACAAGAAATAAAATAAATTTAACGAAATTAGAAAGTAATTTATATATGTATTTGTAGGTACGAAAATAAACCGATTATATATCTACGAGCTAACTGCATTTAAGGGGAAGAGAGGGGGGACGGAAATTTGCCACCTTTCGGCGGACGGCAAGGATGCCGCCTTTCGGCGGTCAGAAGGGGATTGCCACCGCCAAAGTGGCGTACAACAAACCATACACGCCAAGTCGTTGCACAGCATTTCCAGTGATACATACATACAGTACTTGTGTAATGCATACGTTGTAGTTTTATATAATCGTGATTCGAACTTTTTATTATAATAGTAAAATGGTTTCTTAAAATAAAATGTTGAGAAAAATAGTATGTTTAGGGTTTGACAATTTCTTGTACGTTTTTAGTAAATTTGCTTGGCTTTTGCATAAATAGTTATTTCACTTCTTTTGTACGTTTGAATTGAAAAAGTAATAATGTAAATAAAATAATTGTTTGAAAAAAATCACAAATATTTCGAGGTTAATTCGAGTTTTGTATACAGTGAAATGACCGGTAATTTTTTCGAGGGCATTTTTTATTACTTGGCGTTCTTTTTACTTGTTCAAGTTTTTTGAGGGGATTTCATATCTTTTTGAAATAAATATATGTACAGAGCTACTGGTCATTGGTCACGATCCCTTGAAAGGGTTCCAGGTCATTTTCTGCTGTCAAATAACCTAACAATGTTTTATGCAAAAGTCAACCAAATTCGAGATATTATTTTTATGATTTAACTATAAACATGAATATAGTATATCCTAACTGTTTGAAAAACATGTATATAAATGAATATCGATGTGAATACCAGAGTGTAGCATATCTCAGAAAAATACTACAAAAGTCGCCCTTTTAAAGCTCCCAGTCAATCTTAAATTCATCAAATGATCAAATTACCGATCACGAGGAGTTCTTTATGAACATTTTTTGATAACCAAACGAGTGATTTATTTCGAGATAAACATTCCAATCGACAAATTATTTCCGAAAGCCAGACAAGAACAAACCAACTAAATAGTACCTAAATGCAAACGAGATTAAAATTAAATCGCCATTGTAATACAAACAAAGCAAGCAACCACAATAACTAATAACGTACGACCATCAACGCAAAAGATACTATAATAACATTTAATAAAACTTAAACAATCCCAAACCCTTGAGAACTAATTTTAGAACTCGAAAGATCGCTTTTCGATGGTCGTTATTCGTCTACCGAAGTTTGCTATTGCTACGTAGATTAATAAACAAACAATCGACGTCGAGCCGGGCGAGCACCGCCAGTCGTCTTATTCTGTGTATATTCAAACTTCGCTGAGCTTCTCTTCTTAACCATGCACGCTAAGTCGTTGCACAGCATTTCCAGTATACTTGTTTGGTACTTACATTGTACTTTTATTGGGAGTACAAATAAGTCTCTGCCGTTTGACAAAAGATGGCCCCACCAGGAGGTTCCCAAGTGGCAATTTTCAAAAAGTTGTCCAAAAGTCAACTAAGTGGGTACCAAATGTCCGCCCGGAAGTTATCTTAAAGTTAACAACCATCCAAAAAGATAACTGTTGGACACATGGTAACTTATAGGTAGCTTCCAAGCGGACATTTGGTACCCATTTAGACAACTTCTGGACGACTGTTTGGAAATTGCTAGCCGGGTTATGGTTGAAATCGTCAGATGTAGAACATCATATGGTAAGGTTGGACGACTGGCAAGATCATAACCTCGAAATAATAGCGATTTTTTATCAGCATCACATAATTTTTTGTGCGAAAATGTCGAGTTTTTGGTCCAATAAGAGTAGTTTGCGGGAACTTTTGATTTACTTCTTTAATTTGAAAAAATCCCCAGTTACAGCGCATCGATTGCTTGTAGAAGCATATGGTGAGGCTGCTTTAAGGAGTTACCCCCACTTGCGATTATGAAAAAATCGATTTTTTTAATTGCATTTTTTTGAAGTATAAGTATCTGAGAATATGTCCTGAAAATTTCAAGTCGATCCGAACAAAATTGACTGAGATATGAGCGTTGAAAGAGAAGAATCCGTTGTGTAAACGACCGGCTAGTCTGCCGTCTGGCGCGCTCGACCCTCCCTCCGACCTTTAATGCATTGTTCGATGAAAAGGGTCGTATACCTGGCATTCACAACGTTCATATAATAGACTGGAATTTATAAAAACGTATTTTCGTTGTCTGTTATGGTCTAAACTCGTCAGTGTAGCTCGAAAGTTCGACTATATAAGACGTATATTCCGCCGTTCATAATATTATAAGCGCAGTTCTTATTCATTTTACATTAAAAAATGGATCGAAAAAAAGGTTCGCGACAAACAAGAAGCAGTGATAATTTACGGAAATCTCGACCAAAAAAAAGAAAGGGTGTTTTAACCCCAACCTGGCCGAAACGGAAACTGAAAGTTTCAGCACGTCTGCGAAGAAACTGAAAAATAATATTGATATGACTGTGAATCAAAGTCCTAATATTGAATATCGGATTTTGAACTTTTGGGTTGTGTTTGCTGCTATTTCAAATTTAGTGAAATGCAAAACGTGTAATGGAAATATTACATTTGAAACGGCAAGTGCAAGAGGACTAGGCTTCAAAATCGTTGTGAAATGTGACTCATGTGCAGATAATTTGATACCATCTTCTCCTTTTTTGGAACATTCGTATGAAATAAATCGTCGATTTATATTCACCATGCGAGTTCTCGGCATAGGATTTGCTGGAGCACAAAAATTTTGCGGACTTATGGACATGCCAAGGTTTCTTATCGAGACTACATATTCAATAATTTTGAAAAGTATTTATGAGTCTGTGAAAACATGTGCAGATGTAATATTTAAAAAAGCCGTACGAGAAGAAATTGAAGATACACCTAATACAGAAGGCGATGCAACACCTCAATCTCAAACACCTGAATCGTGGAAACATAAGCTAAATGATGCGGAATACGAAGAATGGTACGAAAAACACGAAGATAACTGCAGTGCAAATCACGAAGGCTCCTGGGGGAAAATGGAAGTGGACTCCATTATCGAAATCTTCAAGCGTTCAATAGAAAAATATAATGTCCTGTACCATTACTATATTGGAGACGGAGATTCGAAAACGTACACTGGGCTAGTAAATTCTCATCCTCATGACGACATAGAAGTTATAAAAAAAGAATGCATCGGTCACGTCCAAAAGCGTATGGGATCCCGCCTTCGTAATTTAGTAAAAAAAAAACAAAAAGCTTGGTGGTAAAGGACAGCTGATAGGAAAATTTATTGACAAGCTCACTATGTACTATGGACTTGCTATTCGACGCCATTCTGCTTCTGTTCACGATATGCATGAAGCAATATGGGCGACCTTCGATCATTACAGTTCAACCGATGCAAATCCACACCATGAGAGATGTCCAACCGGTGAAGAATCGTGGTGTTCGTATCAACGAGCTCAGGCGAGAAAGGAGGCTTTCCAACACGATTACGAACCACTTCCATCAAATGTATTGGATGCCATCAGACCTATATACAACGATCTGAGTAAGGAAACTTTACTCGAAAGATGCGTCGGTGGCTTCAATCAAAATAACAACGAAAGCTTCAACCAACTTATTTGGAAAATCAGCCCAAAAATCGTCTCGAGTTGAGCAATCGTTGTAAATTTAGCAGCTTATATTGCCGTTGGACTATTCAACGAAGATTCAAAATCATTATTATTTTATTTGAACTCAATCGGAGTGTGCTGTGGACACAACGCGCACGAATACGCTGATAAAATGGACGAAGCACGGATTGCACTGGCAGAGAGACGTGCGGCCGAGAGCACTCATGAAGGGAGAACGTTACGAAGGCAATACCAAAGTTCTGTATTGCAAGCGGCATCGTCGGCGGAAGAATTTCTGTATGGGCCCGGAATAGATGACTCTATTCCGGGTTAACAAAAAAGTAAGTTTACAAAAAAAATATTTTCTTCGTGTAAACTGAAATTGAAACTTTAAACGCGTTTTTCTCAAAATGGCATTTCTGAAGTCGGAGACCAAGATTACTCGAACACTAATGAACCGATCTTCTTGAAATTTTGCAGGCTTATTTAATACATAAAAATGTAGTCTTTAATCGTTCGATTTTTTTTTTTTTTTTTTTCGAAAAAAAATGGCCGTTTTATAGCAAAAAAACGGCCGTTTTTTTTTTCGTTAAAATCGAACCATTAACTTTGACTGTCCGCCATTTTGTGAAAAATGAATATTTTTTAAAATCGTTCGATTAAAGACTAGTTTATACTTATATTTGACTAAATCCATCCGCATTTTTTTTTCAGATGATCCACTTCGCCGCAATGTTGGTCACCGCAAACCGTGGATATAAAAACATTATTTCATTGACGGCCATTTGCCACTAAACAATGTAATATTTTTCAATAAAAAAATTACTGAAAGTTCTTGTAGATGTGTTCTTTAAGATGGTATATTGATCGATTAAAAAAGTTTTGTAGTTTTCCTTTAAAAAATTCATGAAAAAGGCCTTTTTTGCGCTACAAGTGGGGGTAACGCCTTAAGTGAGAGAAGTTGACGTGAGTGGTTTTGAAAATTTAAGAACGGTGAGTTTGACGTCGAAGACGAAAAACGTAGCGGAAGGCCGAAAGTTCACGAAGACGCGGAATTAGAAGCATTATTGGAGGGAGATTCGTGCCAAACGCAAGAGTTCTCGCGAATGACGCTTATTCGGCTCAAAACTCGACATTTTCGCAAAATGATGTTATACTGATACAAAATCGCTAATATTTCAAGGAAAGGTCTTGCCGGATGTCCAACCTTACGATATGACGTTTTAAGCTTCACAATTTCAACCATAACCTCCTGGTGGGGCCATCTTTTGTCAAACGGCGGAGACTTATTTGTACTCCCAATATATAATAGTGACACCAATTTCATGTTACAACAGTAAGGTGATTGTTTTAAATAAAAATAAAATAATACGAAAAATATCATTCCTAAGGTTTAATAATTTTGTTTACCAATTTTTTAGTAAACTTGCTTGGATATTTTATAAATGGTTACTTTACTTTTTTATACAATTAAATTGCAAATATGTAATCAAACCATTGGGTAATAAAAATAAAAAATATTCTACGATCAATCAGACTTTTTAACATGGTAAAACAAGCAATATTTTCGAAAGAATTTTTTATTGCTTCGCGTTGTTTTTTTACCTTTTCAAATAATTTTCGACACGAGGTAGCAATACATGATGCGTTTCAATTTCGGAAGTTCATCCGAATGGTCGCAGGTAGATCAGAAAAAATAATAGGATTATTTGGCTCGAATAAAAACCACTAGATCCGTTGACAATCATTGTCTTGTCCTCTTTTTGAATTTTATTGACGAATAGGAGATTCAAGCTTGCAGAAGTCCGCGGACGGACCTTTCGTAAGAAAAAGATGCGCACGGTTGGGGGGGGGGGGGGGGGGTTCAAAAAGCCGCGACGAACAATCGTCACCGTGTACTCCAATCACACCACTCTAGAATTTTTTTTTTAATTGATTTTTTTACTTGAGTTTAGAGATGTTTTGAACCATCTAGAATAAGGGGAAAAAAGTTTTGTACCTGTAAAACAAGGTCCGCTGACCCTTGGGGTGGCAGTGGCTGGCCCGTGTGCGAGACATCGACCGTTTTCCCCGAAACACAATTTTTTTCAACGCCACGCAGCATAACTCCAACAATTTCCATTCTTTTCACTCCAAATTTTGTGTACATCTTTAAAATAACATTCCGAAGAGAAATACGTACGGGATATTCCATGAGTTAATTATAACATTCGTTATTAACAAATGATAGTCCTTTTTTTTCTGTCGAAAGTTTTTGGTTTAAGGCTTGCCAATTACACAAAAATTAATATTTTCACAATCCTCTACGTATTTCTCTAGCTATACTCGTGTAAATTAATAGACATTTTTAAATTTTTTTTCCAAATCACATTTACGTCAGCCATACTGCATGTCGCAGAGCGTCTCAAATTCAACATGCCTCGCCAGAATGGCGCCAGCGTCACCATTTGGTATAATTTTTTAATATAAATTTCTTTTTGTTCATTTAAAGATATGACTAATAACATCCTTGAATTCTCTTATTTGTGCTTCTACCAAAAAAAATTGCGAAATATCACTCAATTTTGGACGTTCACAGTGGTGTAGGGCCTTACTATTGATAGTACTATATACTATTTCTATTGATTTTGTTCACATTTTAACCAGACATTGTTCATATCATTATACGTTTGAGTGAAGTTTCACAACAGTCGACTATTTAGATTGGGAGATAATGGGTTTTTAAATAGCAACTTTCAACACTGCCGGGTCTGCATTGACCGAAAGTCAGGTCACATAATTCGTCGTATCATTCTATTCGCTTTATTCATTTTGAAAAAAAAATTATGTTTCGATAAAAAAACTAGTTAGGGAACGAGTAAAAGAAGTTTCGATTGTCTTTACTATTCAGTTTTGCAAAACCGTTTAGCAACGACTGAATAACTGTCGGTAAAAAATATTTGTCCCCTATAATAAGAAGACATTATGCAACACCGCGGAACAGTATTATTCACTATTTCGAGGAAAAAAAATTATGGTGTTCCCAAAGTGAAAACCTTTTATCGTAAAAAAAATATTTGCGTTATAAACATTAATAATTTGACATTGTTTATATTATTGCCATGTGTCTTCTTATAGGGGACAAATATTTTTTACCGTCAATTACTCTGTCTAAAATTCAATGCAGATACTACAGTTTTAAAAGTTGCAATTTTAAAACCCATTACACCGAATCTAAATACTCGACTGTTCTGAAATTTTACTGAAACATGCATAATGATACAGTCTGGTGAAAAATTTGAACAAAATCCTTACTTTAACGCGTTTCAACCGTTGACCATTCAATTCTGTTGGGCTGGAGGTTTGGACCAGTCGACGCTGACTATGAGATGATGGTAGCCGTAACCATTGAGATGCAAGAAGGCCCTACCGTCCTCGGCCTTCGTTTTGAAACGTACATACGTAAACGAAAGGCCTTGCACAGATTGGTGGTGCGATCCTTTGTAAGATATTGTTTCTGAACAAAGCCGAAGGATTCGACGAGTTCCTTGAGGTCAGCCTTGCTGATGCTCTCGAAGAGATTGGAGACAGCGGTGATATCCTCACAACACTGGGACTGTATAGTGTGGTCGCGGCTATTGACGCCGTTTCTCATCTTGCTGCCCTGTATAAATCCGATGGTCTATCTATCTCTCTCTATCTATCTATGGTAAATCCGACGCTACATTGGTTTTGGTTTCTACATGATAGCCCAGGTACCGTACCTACCATGTATGTGCGTACGATATCGGTACCGGTATTAGTATAGTGTGGATACAGAAACGGTATATTTTGCTATTGTAGAGTGTACCGGTACCATACTAGTAGCACGTACATTTGCGTGTAGCGGTGTACTACTGTACAGGTACACCGTAGGGTACAATCTCGGTACGCCATACCAATAGTACACTCGGTCATCATGGTCGAGCTATCGAGGAATCGCCACAGGTCCACAAATCATCCGTGTTTGAGACGTGAGAGTTTAGCGTTCGTAGGCAAACGGTGTTGAACTTCCGTGCCCTATTTTGATCGCACACTGCTCAGGAAATCGAGGGTTTTGAGGGGTAATGACGATGGCTTCGCAGGAATATCTCGGTATTCCTGCGAAGAGCAAATAAATTTGAGTTTCTTGCGTAGGAACCGTTGGCTGTTTGACACAACGGCGAGCGGGAAATCAATGCGAGGGAAGATCGTGGCAAATGACAAAGTACGTAAATTGAGGTTATGAGACAGGCCATATTTTTTTATTCTTACGTCAATATAAATTGCAGCGATACGATCGTGCTATCAAAATTCGAGGATACACGATAATATCCATATGATCGCGGGTACGGGAATATTGCGACGATGTTAAAGAATTCGTAAACTTCGCGTGCCGTCGTTGTCGCGTCGAAGCGACACTTAGCATCATCGTCGATAAAAACAAACGAAAAACACTTTTCGAGTCTCACTTTCACTGTAAGCGAACTCACTCATTGATTTTCGTCAATGTTGCTCTTCGGAGACGCCGAGGAACTTCAAGTGTAGAAGAACGATGTAATCAATCTAACGCGACAAAACACTGGGGTTCCGATCCACGCAACTGCCCGGCGGTACGAGAAACGAAGGGCGCTGCGTGTCAGCCTTTACACACGGCGTATTCTATTCGATGTAGTGTATGTTTTGAAATCGACGACTGGCATAATTTTCGTGGTAAAAAAATCCTTCGAAAATTCGGTCAAATATTATGAGATCTCATAATTGAGTAGACGGATCGAAAAATGACCCAAACAAAATCGATAGAACAAAATCACATTTCATTGGTCAAATGTCATAAAATTTTCGATGCGTCGCCGCTTTTTCGCGTCATATCGAACAGGGCCTTTATGCACGGGCTATTTTCTAAGCGCGTAGCAATATTCTGGGCGCGAATGAATACACCGTGTGTACAGACTCTCAGCGCTACGAATCGAGGCTGCGCGAGAGTCACAAATAAAAGGACGTATGTAATGTATGTTACGATACAACCGAGGGACTGTATTCGATTCAACAAATCACGAAATCGACGACTGTGAAATAATTTTCGTGGCATAAAAATCGTTCGGAAATTCGGGCGAATATTATGAGATCTCAAGATTGAGAGAAGGATCGAAAAATGACCCAAACAAAATCGATAGAAAAAAATCATATTTCATTGGTCAAATGTCATTAAATTTTCGATTCGTCGCCGCGTTTTCGCATAATATCGAATCAAAGTGAAAACGTTGTCTGCTCAACCCCATCTCACTGTATAAAGAGTCGCGGCGTGTTCGTCAGTCAGTCAGAGGCGTCGAGATCGGTGGCATCGTCTTACTTTTTGTATTACAATTTATTTGGTATAGGGACGGGTGTGAGTAAAGTGCAAACAGTTTTTTAGAAGATAAATGAGCTGTAATTTAGATTTATTATTGTATTAAAATTAACGTAAAAACTAATAAAATAAGCGGTCAGAGTGCGCGATAAATTTTTTGACACTAAAAGGTAACTAATTAATACAATCATGATAACTAATAAAAATAACTAATCAAGTAAGAATTAATAGTAATAATAATTTTAAAACAAGCACTGAGCGCGGGGAACGATTCCGTGCCCCTGCGGACCGAAGCCAGGAACGCTATCAACGGGACCATCTCATCGCTTGTAGAATATATGCACTTTCTGGTACTTACGATTCGCGGCCGGATGGATGGTTGGCTTGTTTTTGGAGATAATGCTGATAATTTATCGCTTGATGAAAGTGTGAGAATTAATATAATAATACGAATATAAATATATTTCCGCTTACTTTTATGAATTATAGTTTATTTGGCATAAGTACGGGTGTGAGTAAAGAGTAAACAATTTTTTAGAAGATAAATAAATGGTAATTTAGATTTATTATTATATTCAAATTAACGTATAAACTAAAAAAATTAGCGATTAGAGTGCGCGATACATTCTTTTGTATACATAAATAACGCAGAGAATCAAGAGCTAAATAAGCATTGAAATTATCTAAAAGCCTCGGGCGTGCCGTCGGGTGACGTCACGCGCGAGTCGTGCTAAGATAGTTTTTCCCCCGAAGCCTTCGTTTCGGCTTGGCCGCACATGAACGTGCTCAGCATCCATGTATTGGTGTCGCTGCGGAAGGCGCTGTCGGAAAACTTCGACCGCGCTCGGCTCTTTCCAGAGATGTCCGAGCGCCGCTCGCTCACGGACACGCGCTACTATGATTGTGTGATGGGCGCGTAAGAGACTATAGAGGGGGTAACTTTTACGCGCGATCTGGCTGCACTGGCTCGGGGTTCGAGTCGGAGTGGGGAAAGCGCTCGAGCGAAAAAAAGGGGAAGCGTTTTTATTGCGGACGTTCTTATTGGGGGTCGGAATCTTATTTCGTGACGTGTTTTGCACATTTTTTACATCATTACACTCTTACGATATTCTTATTCTTCGTTGTTCATTAATTGCGGATCTGATATTTGCACTGTAAATATATTAATGGTTCAATTTTTAATTGTGTCAGGCAAAAGTTCACACCGTAACTGATTGCGATCCCGGGACCTTCGGGTGGTGAGTTATGACGTTACCCACTGAGCCAGTTTTACTTGTTTAATTTCTCAATTTTTATATCGTCTACATATGCGACGATACACAATGTTAGATTACTGAAAAATGGGTGGATCAACAAATGTAAATAACATCATCGGATTAATAACTTAATTGCGTTCGCATTGAAAGCAATAATCACATATACGAGTACGTAACCTTAAATTGTATTTGTCCGATCATTTATTCCGGCTAGTGCGGCCGCAGTTGGCTAGTGTTGGCTAGGTCATTGAGAGATACCGACTTTCTATCGAGTCACTTAGCCAACCATGAGCCAATCGCTCGAAGGAACTGCACGTAGTAACATAACCACACTTTGTCATTTGTGACCAAGATCAGCTGGGTAGTGACTCGCCAAGGGTGCATAACAGCAGTTAGCTAGTGTTGGCAAGATCATGGCAAGACTCATAGGTAGCCAGCCATGACTCAGTCGCTTGATGAAACTACACGTAGCCACATAACCTCACTTTGTCATTTGTGACCAAGATCGGCTGAGCAGTGACTACACAAAGGTTGGATAACAAAATATTCAGAATATTACTAGAATATAGCGAGTCAACCATTGGTCAGTTCGTATAAGCTCAATTTGGCGAGCTAGTTACTAGGTCGTAACTCAGACAGGCTAGCACAATTTCTACTCGGACAGGGGCTACATCTACGTTGAGGCCGGAAAAAATTGCCAAATTCTGAATTTTTTTTGGGAAACGGTTTATGTAAAAGAAACGCATGACTCTAGCGGCCACTGCAATATTTATTAATGTCTACAAAAAGCGACCTACCCCTGCCAGTGGAGATTCCACACCTATATGTAAGACTGTGCGCCCCACTATAGGGTCGATAGCAGCGGCGCTCTCATGGTAACCGCAGCTATGAGCATAGCTACGGTCATAGAGTAGGGGTTAAGGAAAGGCCGCGTTGGACAAATAGCTGGCCGCCTTTTTGCAAAGTAACCGACATTGCAAATAGCTGGCGGCCAAATAAATGAGATGCGACTGTATATTGAGAGCCTTTAAAAAAACACCAAAAAATACAGAAAAACAATGAAAACATGGCAGCCGGCAGAACGTAAAATTATATATCGAACGAGTCGATGACGATCGTTGATTTTTTAAATCTTTTTTTTAACAAAGTAGCGCCGAATTGAAACTCGAGCATACAAAGTCTATGAAAAATCGTCATTTTTACGTAACTGTTAGTAGAGGCACACGTATTTGGGGAGACGGCAATGACGTCACAGGTGTGGTGTAGTGGGTATCCCGCTGCGCGTGGTGGGGGTGTCTGGCGGTCGCGGTTGCGTCGCTGTGGCACGTATGGGGAATTAGTGGTGGGGGGAGTCAGCGGTGTCGGAGGGGTGGGGGGGGGGGAATTGGGCCCTTTTTCGGGAGCTCGTGGCTAAGTGGGGGTGGTTTCGAGCTGTTTTCCGAATAGACTGACTGGTGGTGTCTTCTGTATATATCGAGGACCTGTTTCCCGCTAGAGCAAGCGGGTGGGGGCTCCGCCGCGTGGATCGTATGGGGGAGGAAGGTCTTACATGGCGGGAATAGGGAGCTTCGGGTAAAGAAAAAACGCGATGATTTACGTGAATACATGTATCGAAGTTTTTATTCAACATATTGTCCGTTCATACATATTGTGCGCGCGCGCGCGCGCGCGCGCGCGCGTGTGTGTGTGTGTGTGTGTGTGTGTGGCATGCAGATGTGAAAGTCGGCGTCTATCACACCTACTTGAAAAATGATTGCCATAGAAATGCTGGATGTGAAATAAAGTCCTCGCCTATAAAACTTATTTTATGCAGCTGTAGTAACAAAGAGGCGCGCTCTTCCAAAATGTCACTACATCCGGGTTTTGTTTTCATTTCCACAGGTGACACCGAGGTATTTATATATGCAAAGTACTCAATAATGCGTGGATACCACCGCACGATTTTTTGTGTGAAAACCCCAGATCTTCCACAGTAATACTCACTTTTAACTGGTTCATTTCGTTTCCATGCCTCCCCACTATTCTTATAGTATTACAATACAAGAACACTATAGTGTGGAACTATAGTGCGCTCCTAAGATAGAGGAAAAATATGGAAAAAAGATTCCCGAATGAAAACGACTTCTACCACCGCAGGCTTTACACTACGAATCGAGCAGTCACTTTTGCCGACATCAACTCTTGAAACTTCCGTGGAAGAGTATATAGTATGGGAGCAACAATGTGATCAGTGTGTGAAGTCATTGGAAACGAAAAGCTGAATTAAACGACCGCGATTATCACTCGGAAATCCGCAATCGTTGGTAGAAGGAATCGCTCGTTTAGAAGGTTTAAAAAATGTTCTACGCAGACGATTTTTACATGCGGGTGCGCGAAACAGTAATCGTGGTTTGATCTGGCGCGAGATTGATACGGCGTTCGAAAACCGTGTCCTGACCGGCTGCGTCATCAATAACAACCATATTGAACCTCGTCAGTTTCTCGAAGAGGCGTGTGATATGATGCTTTCACACGTGCAAGACATAACCAACAAACAATTCAGTGTAAAAGTGAAAACAGTTTTCAATGGTGAATTTGAGTCAGGTGACAAACGTGCAACTAAAAGTATCAACACGAAGAACTTTGAACTTTTTACCACATCCAATTTACGTGAGTGGTATACACAACGAGTTGTCGAGCCTACCTTAGCATCCCTCGAAGATTTTCAAAAACGGGATAGCGGATGGACATTGTCGCGGATACTGAACTTAACTTTAAATATCAACAAATACAATCCAATGCGTGTCGGATGTCAAACTGTTTTGTCGCGGGAAATAATCCTGAAGAAAGCGGTGGTGAATATAAAGTCTAAGGATAACGCATGTTTCGCGTGGGCAGTGGTGGCTGCTCTTCATCCAGCGAAAACACATTTGAACATGATATCTTCGTATCCTCATTACTCAACTGTACTGCAGCTTCAAGGCATTGTTTTTCCAATGACTCTAAATCAAATAAAGAAGTTTGAATCGCAAAATAAACTTTCAATTAATGTATATACATTTGAAAAGAAAAACATCGTTCCGATTCGAGTATGTGACCAAAAGTTCGATAAACACGTCAATTTGCTGTACGTGGAGGATTCATCGGACCACAACGTGGGACACTTTGTATGGATCAAAAATTTATCCCGACTCGTGAGCACGCAGCTGAACAAAACAAAACGGAAAAAACACATCTGCGATCGGTGAGTAAAAACCCTACTCGAAAATATACCTATGTGTAATTATGTACTTGGTAATATAAAAATGGTTTCGCCGTTTTTGTTACAGGTGTTTGCACTACTTTTACACGGAGGCTAAATTACGATCGCACGAGATGGATTGTGGAAAATCAAACGACTGTGCCATTCGATTACCTGGTAAAACGGAGAAATGGCTAGCGTTCGAAAACTTTCAACGAAAAGAACGACTTCCATTTGTGATTTATGCGGATCTCGAGTGCGTTTTGGCAAATGGTGATAACAAAAATATACAGCAACAGCACGAATGGCCAATAGGACGTGTACACTTCCCGACTAATTCCTACATGTTGAATAGGAAAACCGTGTACACGTCCTATTGGCCATCCCCACCATACCTCAATCCTATGAGGACCCAAAAACGGAAATTTCAAAAAGTATCGTGAACGCAGTTTTCACCATTCCAGTCTCCAACCTCCGAGGTGTCACTCTGAAACGAAAGAGTCGCAGAACGAAGAAAAGTGAAATAATGGTTAGCCAAATTCGTGAAGTGATCGATCTAGTCGTTGATAATGAAATGGAGGTGGTGGATATCGACGATAATGACGACGAAGTAGAAGCTGTTGATATCGCCGATGATAACGACCTACAAATTGTTGATATCGCCGTTGATGGTGACGACGAAATAGATGTTGACAACGCCGATTATGACGACGAAGTAGAAGTGATCGCTCGTGATCGCTCGTGATCGCTCGTACTGCTTGAAATAGACGAACTGGATTGAACAGGCAGATTCCGCATACGGCGGTGGGTCAGATGATGAATACCATGATGTGCGAGAGGACCTACTGGACCGGCGTCAGCTCAATCGGCTGAACCGGGAAACCGTATATTGCGTGAATTACATATACTTTACCGAAAATCATCGATCAAAGTATTGTGTTTCGTGCTACTTCGATGTACGGGATATGTTTGAAGGACTTCGCAAAAGATGTGGTGACTAGAGCGAACGCTTTATAGCCATGCGCGGAATCTTTTGCACCAACTGCGGTGGACCGCTACATCAAATCGTCACGCGCGACATGTGTCCAACCTGTTTGAACGTATACAGGGCTGATTGTGAGTATTATCCTTATACTTTAGTATCATTCTAAATATCATTGTGTTTGATAGATTGATAAGAAAAATGCATGTTTTGTTTGTTTCAGAACGACTACCGCTGCGGATATTTAAAATAAAAGAATAAAAAAATAAAAACAAACACACACACACACACACACACACACACACACACACACACACACACACACCAAGGTTTAATGCATAGCATACACTATGATTATGTAATTATTTAATTTTATTATTAATAAACGATTGTTTTATATGCCTTCAATTCATATCTACTTTGCGGGTCAGCGTTCCTGTCGTTAAGTTTGGTGATGGATATCTCCTTTAGTATAAACGCATTGGTGGGTGTCTTGAGCCCTTGCACGGCGACGATGTGCTCTGTCTTAACTGAAGCGTCTGTGGATAATTGACACCATTTTGTGCCGATTTTTGCGTAAATATTGACAGCTTCGAGTACTTCTCGGATTCCGCCGCGTAGATCGTGGGAGCTCCTCGCAAGATGGGTCGAATTATCGTTCAAGCTGCCTCGTGCGGTATACCACTGTCATCCCAGTGTTACATCGGAAGGACAAAGTCGGTAGCGTTACGTTAAGTGCTTCAAATAAAAAACTCGTTCGTTGTGCGAAGCGTTGATGAACTCGACGCTACTAGACCTTTTACTTGTGAACATTCGCAGTTTGGATGAACCATGGCAAGCTGATCTCGTCGATATTTCATCGTACGCGCGTAAAAACTCCGAACATAAATTTCACCTAACCGTCATCGATACTGTCTCAAAATTTGCCTCGGCCGTACGCCTACGAAATAAGAATGGTAATGATGCAGGAACCGCAGTGACGTCAACACTTGTCAAGGGGACGTATACCGCAGACCTTGCACTTTGATCAGGGAGAATATTTTTATAATGGTCGCTTTAAAACCCTAATGAAAACGTATAATTTTCGCCTGTATTCTGGGTATAGCAATTTAAAAGCATCCGTTTGTGAGTATTTCAATCGTGCAGAGAGGAATAAGATGTGAATGCAATTTAGCCTACGTAGTAATTATAGATAGATCGGTATTCTTGATAACCTAGTAGACGCGTCTGATGATTCTGTACACTATACGATAAGGCAGGTGAAACTGAGTAGCATCAATGTTGAAAATGAGAAGCTACCACAACAACATGTTTTTCATAGGACCCCGTTTCAAACAATTTTAACCGCATCATTATGTAAATAAAAATTGACAATGAAGAGCGTTGAGAATCAGTAAACTAAGAGTGTTTTCTGAAAGGATTACGCACCGAACTGGACAGCGCAAATATTTGCCATATATCGAGAGAAAATCACAAGCTCTGTAGCATTTCATCTGACGGGCGATAACGATGGAGCCGTTGCAGGTGATTTGTACGATCAGGAGCTGCTTATATGTCGAAATTATGTCGAATATGTCGAAATTGATCTCATTGAAAAAGTATTATAGCAGCGTAATAATCGAATGTTTGTAATGGGGTTGACTTTCGACAATACTCACAATAGCTGAATGAGCAAACCTGATATGGAGCGGACAATAAAAATGTTTTAAATTTTATGACACCTCTCTCTTTCTCTCTCTCTCCCGTAGAACCGTATCAGGAGAGTGTGAGGAAAAATTAGGTGATTCGTCAAAATACAGCGGGCACTTCTTCATTTTCTCAGTTGAAAAATTCATGAACCAATTTATTATATACAACAGACAAACGCGATAATTTACAAACGTCGTTTCTCACAGGGTTGATTATTTGCAGAACAAGCTTTTTTTTTACAATTATTTTACAAGCTTATCTACAATTAAAAAAATACACCCTACGATTGTATCCTATAATGCCCCCACGGTAACGTTTTTGTGGTTGCAGGTATGATATACCGTTTGTCATCGCGTGGACTTAGAGCAATTTTTGTCTCGTTGGTGGTGTACACTTCATGCAACATCGATCGTATGCATGCTTGCTGATCAGTCATTTCGATCTGGTCGTACAAGCATTTCGTGTAATCCTCGAAGGAGATCTTTCTCACCCCGATGTTACTCTTATCGCGCTTCAGTTTCTTCGTAACGTCTTTACCATCGACTCGCACTGCATACATTTTTGCTCTAACCCCGACAAATTCCGTCATTATCCGACCATTATTTTCGTCTTTCATAAGGCGGGGAACATTTTTGTTGACAAGCGGTATATCATACCCATTGCTCGCCGGGTACTCGCTCGTATCGAAACGATGGATATTACGCTTCATGTCGTCGTACACATCCTCACACTCAATGCTGTATATTAGACTATCCGTATCGATGTACAACACTGAACATTTTTCTTTATACAGAGGCATCATGTACTCATGATGAAAATCATATAAACACGTCTTCGATATGTCGAGTATGCACATACCCACATATATTGGTTTATTGAATTTCACCTCTAGCTTGCGTAATTCGACAGCAATAAGGTTTTCTGAAAAAACACTCCGGCTTTGAAAATTTGGTTTTGCAATGATTGCTTCTGCACCGTACCTGCCCTCCCACCGTGTTAAAATCTTGACGTCTACGTGATTGCGCACGTTTTCTATTGTTTTCCCAAACACCGCATTATTCATCAATTTATAGAGATTTTTTTCAAAATTATTCTTTGCTTGGGTTCGGAACTGCGCGTTCAACTCGATATATGTTCGTAGCCAGGGCGATTGGGAGAATTGGAGTATTCTATGAATTTTGGTGATTTTGAGACCGTGTCGTACACACTGCTGCAGATTGCGATAATGAATAACATACCGTTCCTTGTTATACACGGTTGCAAGCAGTTTTTCGTATTGTCCACCCGGTGGTTTACCATGTGTTGAACAAAACGGTAAGTCCGTGTGTGCATCGTGTAGACATTTCGGGTACTCTAAGTCAACCTCAAGAGTGTAACCGGTCGGTGAATCTAGCGCGATAGATGATAATTCGAATGTCGACAACTCATCAACCCATCGAAAATCAGCATAGGGCAATGGTTGACACATTGCCCATCCATACGAATTATTCACATCGAAATACATCAAGTATGATGAGGACCTTGATGGATCGAATGATCCCATGTATTTGTTATTGGCGTGCGCATACCTATTTGAGCACTGACTCAGGCCACCGCGTATACCCCGTTCAACGAATAATACCATGTCAATGTCGGTGAACAATTCGAAGTTGACGCATGTATGTTTCAACATTGCATCCCATGTGTAGCCGGGGAGAGTATAGTAATAAGCGGGGTCGAGCCTGTAACGCTCCATACAGCTATTGCGAAAGTTCTCAAAAACGTCGGCCAGCAACAAAACTTCGGTCTTCAAATACAAGTCACTATATTCACCTAACGTTTGAATAGAAAACCGTTCCCATACATTCTTGGCGCGAGCGTATTCGTTCTCACTTACAATGTCACCAGTCAAAGTACTGTAGAATGCGTCTCGTGGCGGTAGGTGATAGTCTTCCAATCGGTTTACACTATCGATATATTCATTGGGGAAGACGCCCTTTCGAGTTAATAGGACGAAACTATCGTTTGTTATGTCACGAAATTGCGAACGTAAAATTTTTAGTTTGTCCATTGTCAAAAATGAGGCCTGGTCATCCAGACTTGCATTAAGAAATTTGTATGAATCGACGAAGCGTAATTGAATCGGTTGTGATTTGTCTGCCGTACAAAATGTTTTTGTAAAAGAAATGTATTCCTCTTTAGTTATGGGCAGCACAGTGGTTTCCCCCGCGAATGCCGTGGCTAGTTCCTCGATGATGAGCTGTGCACCACAGCCGGACAAATTATGAAAAAATACGGGAATGAAAAAATGCCGTTGGTAATTCAAATTGCAGTTAGAATGGGCGGGACCTCTGTAACGTCCGGTCAGAAGGCAATGATCACGAACGCTTATGTCGTCTTCGGCAAATTGTTTTTCACATATATGGCATTTAGCAGCGCTTCGAAATTTTGCCCGCTCATCCGGAGTTAGAAGTACCACGGGAACACTATCCGATCGAATATCGTTGATACGCAAAGCTAAATTTTTAAGGTTCTCAACAAACCATGGGATGCAATTGGCATCGCGCCGCGAGTAGTATCCCGATAACGAATCGTCATACGAGCAATGTACGTAGTACGCTACGCTAAACACTTCGTGCTGTTGCTGTATATTTTTGTTATCACCATTTGCCAAAACGCACTCGAGATCCGCATAAATCACAAATGGAAGTCGTTCTTTTCGTTGAAAGTTTTCGAACGCTAGCCGTTTCTCCGTTTTACCAGGTAATCGAATGGCACAGTCGTTTGATTTTCCACAATCCATCTCGTGCGATCGTAATTTAGCCTCCGTGTAAAAGTAGTGCAAACACCTGTAACAAAAACGGCGAAACCATTTTTATATTACCAAGTACATAATTACACATAGGTATATTTTCGAGTAGGGTTTTTACTCACCGATCGCAGATGTGTTTTTTCCGTTTTGTTTTGTTCAGCTGCGTGCTCACGAGTCGGGATAAATTTTTGATCCATACAAAGTGTCCCACGTTGTGGTCCGATGAATCCTCCACGTACAGCAAATTGACGTGTTTATCGAACTTTTGGTCACATACTCGAATCGGAACGATGTTTTTCTTTTCAAATGTATATACATTAATTGAAAGTTTATTTTGCGATTCAAACTTCTTTATTCGATTTAGAGTCATTGGAAAAACAATGCCTTGAAGCTGCAGTACAGTTGAGTAATGAGGATACGAAGATATCATGTTCACATGTGTTTTCGCTGGATGAAGAGCAGCCACCACTGCCCACGCGAAACATGCGTTATCCTTAGACTTTATATTCACCACCGCTTTCTTCAGGATTATTTCCCGCGACAAAACAGTTTGACATCCGACACGCATTGGATTGTATTTGTTGATATTTAAAGTTAAGTTCAGTATCCGCGACAATGTCCATCCGCTATCCCGTTTTTGAAAATCTTCGAGGGATGCTAAGGTAGGCTCGACAACTCGTTGTGTATACCACTCACGTAAATTGGATGTGGTAAAAAGTTCAAAGTTCTTCGTGTTGATACTTTTAGTTGCACGTTTGTCACCTGACTCAAATTCACCATTGAAAACTGTTTTCACTTTTACACTGAATTGTTTGTTGGTTATGTCTTGCACGTGTGAAAGCATCATATCACACGCCTCTTCGAGAAACTGACGAGGTTCAATATGGTTGTTATTGATGACGCAGCCGGTCAGGACACGGTTTTCGAACGCCGTATCAATCTCGCGCCAGATCAAACCACGATTACTGTTTCGCGCACCCGCATGTAAAAATCGTCTGCGTAGAACATTTTTTAAACCTTCTAAACGAGCGATTCCTTCTACCAACGATTGCGGATTTCCGAGTGATAATCGCGGTCGTTTAATTCAGCTTTTCGTTTCCAATGACTTCACACACTGATCACATTGTTGCTCCCATACTATATACTCTTCCACGGAATTTATAAGTGCGGCTTGATCGCGCAGATTTTGTTCAAGTTGTGGAATTTTCTCAGCCATTTTCACGTGAGTTCACAACGGAAGTTTCAAGAGTTGATGTCGGCAAAAGTGACTGCTCGATTCGTAGTGTAAAGCCTGCGGTGGTAGAAGTCGTTTTCATTCGGGAATCTTTTTTCCATATTTTTCCTCTATCTTAGGAGCGCACTATAGTTCCACACTATAGTGTTCTTGTATTGTAATACTATAAGAATAGTGGGGAGGCATGGAAACGAAATGAACCAGTTAAAAGTGAGTATTAGTGTGGAAGATCTGGGGTTTTCACACAAAAAATCGTGCGGTGGTATCCACGCATTATTGAGTACTTTGCATATATAAATACCTCGGTGTCACCTGTGGAAATGAAAACAAAACCCGGATGTAGTGACATTTTGGAAGAGCGCGCCTCTTTGTTACTACAGCTGCATAAAATAAGTTTTATAGGTGAGGACTTTATTTCACATCCAGCATTTCTATGGCAATCATTTTTCAAGTAGGTGTGATAGACGCCGACTTTCACATCTGCATGCACACACACACACACACACACACACACACGCGCGCGCGCGCGCGCGCGCGCGCGCACGCACGCACACACACATACACACACACACAGGCGCGCGCGCGCGCGCGCGCACAATATGTATGAACGGACAATATGTTGAATAAAAACTTCGATACATGTATTCACGTAAATCATCGCGTTTTTTCTTTACCCGAAGCTCCCTATTCCCGCCATGTAAGACCTTCCTCCCCCATACGATCCACGCGGCGGAGCCCCCACCCGCTTGCTCTAGCGGGAAACAGGTCCTCGATATATACAGAAGACACCACCAGTCAGTCTATTCGGAAAACAGCTCGAAACCACCCCCACTTAGCCACGAACTCCCGAAAAAGGGCCCAATCCCCCCCCCCACCCCTCCGACACCGCTGACTCCCCCCACCACTAATTCCCCATACGTGCCACAGCGACGCAACCGCGACCGCCAGACACCCCCACCACGCGCAGCGGGATACCCACTACACCACACCTGTGACGTCATCGCCGTCTCCCCAAATACGTGTGCCTCTACTACTGTTAAAAAAATGAAGATACATTTTTCAACAGTGAGATCGTCAACTTCCTTTAAATGTTTCTTATTGTACCTCCTGTGAATATGAAAACAATTCATCAAGTGGTTCTTCAAGATATCATGTCCACCGACTGTAAAATAACTGTTTTGAGAAAAACGCATTTAAAGTTTGAAGTATGGTGCTGCTACCGCAAATTCGATTTTAAGAATATTTCAATTAAATTTTCAGGGAATATGGCTAAAAGGTAATACTATCGAATAAAAATATTTTTGGAAAATGCATTTTCTTGAACAATCTAGTAAGATGTAGCCCTACAAACACCAACTGCAACGTTTACTTGACGAAGTTAAGCACATGTGGCCACAAATGCCAGGCCACTCATAGCAAAAAGGACCAGAGCCCCTTTAGATTCGTTGGACTGGGAAGTTTTGCCACACTCGGCGTATTCCCAGATTTGGCTTCATCGGATTTTCACTTCTTCCGATCGCTCCAACATCATTTGCATGGAGCCTAGATACCAGGAGGTTCAACGGCAATGCAAAGGCGCTGAAAAATGCGTCCCCGAAAATGTGTCGGAATGATGGCGCTGGGTTGCAGCGGCACCCACATATATAGTAATATATTGGTCAACGAGGTGAAAGTGATCGGATGAGTTTCTAGCCTCACGACAGACCGATCGTGACATCAAACGTCGAAATATCCGCAGATTCATAATTTCCTCATGACGGTTCGGAAAAAAAAACGGAAAAGCGAGAAAAGATCTCAAACTCAAACTCAAAATGGCGGCAATACAGCCCATGTAGAAAAACGTTTTTTTTTTTTTTTTTACAAATAGCTGCACGGGAGAACGGTTTTCTCGTAAAATATAAGACCTGAAACAAAAACGAAAAAGGTGATAATTTATATATTATTAGCTATGAGACTACCTAGAAATTTACTTTCAAATTTTGAAAGAATAGCGCACTATGAAGGAAATAAATCGATCGCCGAAAAAGCAGTCAATGGTTTATAAAAAAAAAGTTTACATTTAATAAAAAAAAATGACCACGTACTCCCATAGAGAATGTAATTGTGAAACTGCCATCAACATTTCAAATCGATGCATGCTAAGGTGGTCGAGTAATCCGTCTTCCGAGATTGAAAAAAGTGGTTTCAAGAGAAACGCGTTTAAAGTTGTACGAGCAACTCAGCGCGCTCTCCGAGGCGCTGCGGCCAAGTCGATAACTGAACCTTTCAATTTAAAAAAATCGCTACAGGACCAATTGCATATTGTTTTTATGACACCAAAGTATTTTTAGGCAAGAAAACGTCTGTCAAAAATCCTAGAGTGGTGTTATCCCTTAACACGGAAGAGGGTTAGGTACATCATCTGTGATCTGTCTCAGATCGCACCCATGTTCAGCGTATATCTATATACATATAGGTGCCGGAGCACCCCAGCGCCATAATTTCTCGTTCTCGTTTTGGGGACGAGTTGAAAGGCCTCGCTGAACCTCCTGGTATCTAGGCTCCATGATCATTTGACTGATAGCTACTTCCAAAGTTCGATGAAGTAAAACATTCTACTGGCGACTTTATTGACTCAAAGCCACCATCTTTTTACTGCCATGGAACTTGCAGTCTACCTGACAGGTGAGGAAAATGTGGGGATGCGAACGGAAATTACTTTCCCGATTAAAATGTACCTTGATTTTATATACAAATTTTTATAAATAATTACTTTCATGAAAAGAGGCCGAAAACTTATTTGTACACCTGATATTACAAACTAGAGTCTAAAAAATAATAACTTTACGTCAAGTATTTCTTTCGTGCTAAGCCGATAGAACGTTTTCGAATCGTTTAGTCTTTTTAAGTCTTCCCAGCCCCTCAAAAGACTGTTGGAACCGCGATCACTCAAGGAGTTCAGTCGTTTGGCAGTTTTGAACTCTTTTAAAAATAAAAAATTCAGCGGCACCCACATATATAGTAATATATTGGTCAACGAGGTGAAAGTGATCGGATGAGTTTCTAGCCTCACGACAGACCGATCGTGACATCAAACGTCGAAATATCCGCAGATTCATAATTTCCTCATGACGGTTCGGAAAAAAAACGGAAAAGCGAGAAAAGATAAATAAATAAAAATAAAAAAATAAAATATAAAATAATAAATAAAAAATAAAAAATAAAATAAAAAATAAAAAAAATAAAAATAAAAAATTCCCACTAAAGTTCCCTCAATTTCGCAACATCGAATACAAATTTGCTAGAAATGTATTCCGCATAGAATGCTAATATATTTCGCATCATTGACTTAACGTATCGAAAACCGTGTCAGCTAAAAACTTGCAGATAATTTTCTTGTTATTTTATTTTGCTTTCAATATACTTTTCCTAAAAAGCCAAAATTGAGTGGCAAACTTTCTCATAGTAGAAGCCTTGTAAGTATCCTTCTGTGTTGCATTGGCGCGATTGCTATAATTGGAAATAAATATACACTTATATGCCAAGGGTGAGCAGTGGATTAGTGTATCAAAGTCTAGGCGCGCATTCAGCGGATCTCGGATCCGATTCGCGTCCGACAAGGGAAAAAAAATGTCAAATGTTTCTACTGCAATCTCGGAGGTTTGGACACCACCTTCATGAATCAAGGCCCAATGCACCTCACTGTGATGGGTGAGCGGTTGGCATTCGGCTTGAAAGTGTCTATCGCGCTGATGGCAAACACCTAGCTGAGTACTGGCTAGCTCCTTGAATAATAGCTGAGGAGGTGCGGACCTATTCGCTTCCGGTGGGCATTTCATATTGCGCGCGCTTTTTTTGTGGCGAACATAGAGTACTAATATTTTACGACTGGCATCAGGAAGTATTTAAATTTACAAGGGGACAGTACGGCAGTCGGATTTTTGTAATTTTTCGTACTCATGGTACGCGAAGTTCAGAGCTCGAATATTAATATCCCAAAGCAGTTCGACGCCATATTCAGAAATTTTCGAGAAAATTGACTTTGAAGTTTTCGAGCGCAGTCTTATCCCACAAAGATGCAACGATATTCGAACCGAGCGCGTGGCGTACCCGGTAGCGCTCGAGTCTAGTAATCGCGGGGTCGCTGGTTCGAGTCTCACTTCGATTTTTTGTTTTTTGTTTTTTGTTTTTTGTTTTTTTTTTTTTTTTTTTTTTTTTTCATTTTTTTTAAATGAAAAAACGCAAGTCATATTTTTAATTATCTCTTGATTATAAACATACATTTTCAAGTATCAATATTTATAACCAACAACATTTTTAGGATGAAAATGAAAAACGTCGGGTAAGGAATTGAATACTTTATTATTCGGTCTGTATTCGTTTGTTTTATACATCGGGTGTAATGTTACACGAGCCAGAATGATAACCATCGTAAAAACAAGGAAAACAGTAATTTTCACGGCATCTCGCACACCGTACAAACGCTGCATTGTTACATTCGTAATTTTTTTTCAATAAATCAATCGGAAAACAAACTTCATTCACGTTCATGAAGATTTCTCTTTGATCGCAAAGTTTCGAAGCAAACCACGCATATCTGATCATATTATTGAAGACCGGAGAAGACAACTGATGATGAACAATAGAATGAATTTTTATAAAATCTTCTCTATCATTAATTTCACGACAAACGATGACAAAGGCAAACGATGTACGCACTTTGTAGGACAAAGGCAAACGATGTACGCAGAACTGTTATTCACAATATCGACGGTTGCCAAAGCAAGCGTTATATTCACATATTTCAACATTTATTCTTCTATTTATATTCCTATTAATCTACAAGGGAGTTTATGTAAATATTATTAATGGATATTTTTACGTCGCCTATTCGCAATTTCAAGCAAGAGATAATCAAAAATAAGACTTGCATTTATCATTGACAATTATAATTACATATATGTGAATTAGCATAGATTTTATGATTTTTATCCCGGGATTATTTATTTATTTTTTTATAAATAATCACCTATTGTTATATATAAATAATATATGATCATATATGAGAAAATATATAATTATGTATAACTATAATGAATTTTGTACATAAATAACTATATATGGATTTTGTCCATATATAAACATATATAGATATATTATATTAATTATATATAATAATATGTGATTATATACAACAAAAATTTATCGGGATATTTAAATGACGGAGGTATGCGAATTCAAAAAAAAATGGAAAAAAAAAATTCGAAGTGAGACTCGAACCAGCGACCCCGCGATTACTAGACTCGAGCGCTACCGGGTACGCCACGAGCCCGGTTCGAATATCGTTGCATCTTTGTGGGATAAGAGTGCGCTCGAAAACTTCAAAGTCAATTTTCTCGAAAATTTTTGAATATGGCGTCGATCTGCTTTGGGATATTAATATTCGAGCTCTGAACTTCGCGTACCATGAGTACGAAAAATTACAAAAATCCGACTGCCGTACTTTCCCTTTGTTAATCATGGAGAATTACACGTTCGAACCACGCATAGAAATTGTGAAAATTCACTACAAAAATGGTGAAAACTTTGCCGAGACGGTTCGAAAAGTTCGCACGTCTATTGGTCATCATAACGCACCATCTCGCAACACTGTGGTGAATTTAATTACATAATTTGAGGTTAGTGGTTCAATTTTGACCGCGAAAAGCAGTAAGCGCTCTTGTACCGGTCGGTCGAATGAAAACATAGCCTCCGTGAGTGCGAATGTTGACGAAAATCCTTCCACGTCGATTCGTCATAATGCTCAGCCATTGAACATTTCAAGCTGCTCTGTGCAGCGCATTTTGAAGAAAGATGTGCAAATGCATGCTTACAAGATTGAATTGACACAAGAACTTTAGCCAGCAGACCATGCGCAGCGTCGTACATTTGCCAATTGGATATGGGAGCATCAACAAATCGATGTTAATTTTTCGAAGAACATCGTCTACACCGATACGGTGCATTTTGAACTCAGTGACTACGTGAATAAACAAAACTGTCGGGTTCGGGGGGGGGGGGGGGGGGGGGCGTAAATGCATAAGCGAACATCCACAACACCTTCCCATGCATCCACCACGAGTCACAGTTCGGTGAGGATTATGGGTTGGAAGAGTGATCGGGCCGTACTTTTTCGAGAATATTCTTTCAACAGGATCGCACAACCTGCCACAGGACGAGCGAAACAATGCAGTTATTGGAGACTATGTGTCATGGTTGTGTTATCGCGCGCCGCTGCGATGTGAATTGGTCACCGAGATGGTGCGATTTGACGCCATTGGACTTCTTTCTTTGGGGTTTTCTGAATGGAAAAGTGCATGCCTATGATCCACAGACCATTCCAGAGTGCAAGAGAGCAATTGGACGCACAATTGAGGAAGTAAGCCCGTAATTATGCCAAAATGTTATTGAAAATTTCGTCAAAAGAGTGAACGTTAGCAAAAAGGGACGAGGCGGCCATTTCTCGGATATTGTGTTCCACACATAACCTCCATGTTTATGCCTTATATTAAAATTGAAAATTCGTACTTTTCAAATAAATAGTACGTTTTATTAATCAATTTAAATCTCAGGTCATTTTTAGACCCCCTGTACAATACAATGGGATAGAGTTAATCAGATAAGGGAAAAGTGGAAAATAGTGGGCGTGTCATTATAAAAATATTCAATAATATTCAAAACACATGTGGATAAAAAAAAACAAAACACATTCATGTGTGAATTGCAAAGACATTCAGGTAATACGACTCACCTGATACTAGGATAAAAGACTGTCATCTCGTAATTTTGATAACATAAACGTTAACACGTACGGATAGCACAAGCAAACGAAATTAATTTTCTTCTTTTTGCTCTGTTTGGAAGTCATCTTATTTTTTTGTTTGTTTTTAACCCCCAATGTTTTTTATGCGGCTTGAGGTGCTCCACAATATGGTTGAAAAATATGTACCATTCCATCTAAGGAAGTCTAGGTGACCTTCATTGTGCCTCAGCGCCTCCACCGAATACAAAAATGGTCGCATTTGGTGTCCCCCTTTACACAGTACAATTTTTATCTAGAACATTTTTCTGTGACGTCGATAATTACCGAGTTATTTCGGGTGGTAGAGATAAGAGGGACACCCTGTATTTACATTAGGGTTGTCCTTAATGGGGGGTGTAGAAGAATTTCGACGAGTGCGCCACCCAGATAGGTCCGAAATAAATAAATAAAAATGTGTGCGAAACCCCAACGCCGTAGTCCAATGAGAAGACGTGCCTGTAAGCTCGTTTTGTTTCCCATTTGAATAACATGGAATTTGCAGGCTAATTCAGTCATTATTTTTTGGAAGTGCTCCTAAGCATTGAAAAAAAAAATATTATTCATGTAAATATATTCTTAATTGTTATATCTACGTGTAACATTTTTTACAATGCGTTATCATAACCCTTACACGACGGCAAATTGATCAACTTGACTACCGGTTTTTAGCCGCTTGGTGCTTTACGGTATTTCACTCATTAAAAGGCAGTCTTATTTGCGTCATAACTTTGGAAAAATAATAATTGTACATGTAGGAAAAAATATTTATTTCAATTAGCGTATTTGAAACACATCTATTACACTTTATACTTTTTAAAAAATAATTATTAATATAAAAATGTTTTATCACCGTCTGTTTTTTTGGATCGGGAAAACTTTTACGATATTCCGAGACTACCTGAAGAATATACTGCTTCTGATCTTCGTTCCGTGTAAGAATATTGTTGTATTCTTCCATTAAATGAGCTGCTCTCTCAGCCGTATCATTTACGACCTTTAAATGTTTGACCACATTTAAACCTCCGTTGAAATGTTCTTCTTGAGGCCAAAAAGAGGGATCGAGCATGAAAAAAAATTTGAAACCAGGACCGTCTTTTTGGCTTGAACATGAACTCACGCACACGCACATGCACGCGCAAAGGCACACACACACACACACATACACATTGGGAGTACAAATAAGTCTCCACCGTTTGACAAAAAATGGCCCCACCAGGAAGTTATGGTTGAAATTGTCAGATGTAAACCGTCATATCGAATCGGGAACGAAGTGTACGACGCGCAATTTGAAGCATTATTGGAGGGAGATTTGTGCCAAACGCAAGAGTTCCCGCAAATGACGTTTATTCGACTCAAAACTCAACATTTTCGTACGAAAAAAATTATGTGTTGCTGATACAAAATTGCATACATTTCAAGGTCATAGTCTTGCGAGATGTCCGACCTTACGATATGACGTTTTGCATCTGACAATTTCAACCATAACCTCCTAGTGGAGCTATCTTTTCTCAAACGGCGGAGATTTATTTGTACTTCCAATATATATATATATATATATATATATATATATATATATATATATATATATATATATATATATATATATATACTCATTACAAAAATTAAGGGAACAGTAATATTTCCAAAAAACTTCATTGATTTTTAAATAGCTGTAACTTCGTGAAAAAGTGTTGTATCGTAAAAAAAAATGGGGTTTCAAAGCTTGAGATTTCTAGTTTACGAATCTCACCGGTAAACATTTTCTAAAGCAACACGCTCGGCGCGAATCTAAGAAATAGCGCGAGGTAAACATTTTCATTTTTTTTTCTTTAGAAATCGTACACGCGCTCGAAAAAATTTGTTTGAGCTTGTTCAATACTGGGGTAATTTAGTCTGATTCTTTGGCTCCAAAACGGTCGTTTTTGAACATCTGTACGACCATTTGTCGCTGAGATATCGGCGTTTAAGGTACTTCTGTAGATACACGTATGAGCCAGAATTGTCGGTCGCAGCATATAGTAACATCCAATGCCTATACGATGCTGTTGCCTGCACATTTTTGACAGACCTTGTACCCTCTATATGTCCCACACATTCGCACCTCATGCATAGATAGGTCTCATACTCGGATAGAGAGTGGCGCTGTAATCGTGGCAACAGCGCGATTTTCCTGCAGTTATAGCGTTGAGCTTGCTACGATCCGTATTTCGCGATATATTTCATATAAATGAAAAAAGCGTAAAAATGTCAACCCAAATGCGATACAAAGGAAAGTTTACAAGAACAAAGGCGCTTGCTAAAAGACTGAAAGCTGTGGCAGCCATGTGTTAAGCAAATGCGGCTAAACGCGATGAAAATAACTATAACCTCAACGATAAGCAACAAAAATTCGCTGTCGAAGGACGTCGGATCGTGGATTTACAACATTACTAGAACTCGGGGGCAAAAAACACGCTTCGAGTTCCCAGACCATGCGCCGATCAGCTGGCTGCAGCGTACACTGTTTCCATTCCATTACAGATGGTGGGGCCAGAGTTCGGTGTAGAATAAAATTACCACTTTTCATAAATCGATATCTCCAAAACTAAACGGTCAAAGTTTGTCATTTAAAAAAAATCAATCCCACCATAGTACTGTGTACACGTGCGTTTTTATTTTGAGATTCCAAATTCCGTTTAGAACCTATATCGAGAAATGCAAGCAAACTTCTATCGATTAACGTGTTAGGTATAGGGATCGCGTACAAAAATACCCATATTCAATGGCAATTATGTCACGAACTGAACGGTGAATCTAATTGAATTTTTGGGCATCAGTCCATGAAGGTCATATCTACACCATACTTAGATTTCAGCCAATTCCTTAGATTTTACCAAAACTACAGAACTATCTTAGGGGTCGTACGTAAATTACGTAACGCAATTAGGAGGGGGGGTCGGCCAGGCATTACGGTCTACGTACGTAGATGGGGGGAGGGGGGGGGGGTCAAGGGTTGCGTTACGTCATGATTTTAAAACTGCCAGAAATACCAAAATTTCTGCATGTTCAAGTTTTTAATTTAAACCTCGAGTGCAATTTTACCGTAGACAGCTCACAGCTTTCTATACGCAATGTTAGTTAATAAAAGTCGAAGGAATTATGAGAAAGGAAGAATACAAACAGATACTAGTTCGACACGCTCTTCCATCCGGTCTCCGAACCATTGGCCATGGTTTTGTTATGCAGCAGGACAACGATCCGAAGCACAGCTCCAGACTCTGCAGAGGATATCTGGAAAATAAGGAAAAGACTGGGATCATCACCAACATGGTTTGGCCGCCGCAATCACTGGACCTCAATCCGATCGAGCTTCTGTGGGAAGAGCTTGATCGGAAAATCCGGAAATATTGTCCATCTTCCACGGGGGATCTCTGGATGCATTTGCAGGCTGCATGGTCGAGTCTCAACCAAGACCACCTCGATAAACTCATCGAACGGATGCCACGAATCGTAAACGCGGTGCGCCGAGCCAAAGGCGGCTTTTTCGACGAAAATCTCGTCTAGATGAGGTGAGTATTTTTACTCGTAACTCTCACGAGTTACGCGAGTACATTTTAAGGAAATTTTCTGTATTTTTTTTACCATGAAAAACTCAAAAGGGATGATAAAAGCTCCATCTTCCTCTATTCAAAAAATTTTTGCGATTTTTTTTCGAAATGTCATTTCATTTTTTGCTAAAAAAGATAGATTTTGAAAAATTCAGCATAACTCGAGAACAATAGGGTTTAACAAAAAACATCAGGGATGCAAAAAGCTGCGTATTTTTATACTGGATCGCCTGGCATTTTTTCAGAATTTTTCTTCGAAATTTTTTTTTTGAGTATTTTTATTGAGTGAGAATACTCAAAAAAAAAAATTTCGGGGAAAAATTCTGAAAAAATTCCAGGCGATTCAGTATAAAAATACGCAACTTTTTTCATCCCTGATTTTTTTTTTAAACCTTATTGTTCTCGAATTATTCTGAATTTTTCAAAATCTATCTTTTTTAGCAAAAGATGAAATGACATTTCGAAAAAAAATCGCAAAAATTTTTCAAATAGAGGAAGATGGAGTTTTTATCATCCCTTTTGAGTTTTTCATGGTAAAAAAAAAATACAAAAAATTTCCTTAAAATGTGCGCCCGATTCGCGATGGTCGAAAAAAGGCCTAAAAACGGTCAAGTACCAAAGGGCGTACTGGGTCGAATTTTTTTTTTTTTAATCGGTAAACTGTAGCCTGATACACCCTTTTTCAAACGCCGCCTTGGGAATTTGGATATCTTTTTTTTTGGCAGAGTTATCCAACTTCAAGTGCGGCAAGAAATATCGATGAGTGTATCCAAACTTTTGAGCGGGAGTGTATATACGGATAATATACGAGCCGAAGGCGCTGAGCATCGGCCTGTAAGACGGACGTAGTCCTCAAGTGCTTCCGGGTTATAACCGAGACTTACATATGAAAAAAAATAGGAAACCTTCAGCAGTTGAGCAGCACCTCTTCTCTCGTTCTTTCAAAAGACGACTGCAAACGGTGTATATGACTGTGATTTTTTAAAAATTAAACTTAATTGCTCCGGGCAACGCACTTCCTCAGTTTGCACTGGGAAACATTCACCTACCCCCAGGGGTTAGGCTCGGTCTTAACCTAGACCGGAACAATAACGCTGGGCGACACTCGAGGGTTCCGACATCACCTCGGCTGCCGCCCAGTCAAAAAGTCGCGCGAAAAATCCGATATATCGCTCTGCGATAGCCGCTCCCTCAAGCCAGAGGGTTAGCGGCTATCGCAGTCCACAATCGTGTTGCCTGAGTAAACGGAGGGACCCAAGTATGACGGCCTTTTGCATCTGACCCGCCAGCAACCGGACACCGGGTTTGCCAACCGGTATGCTAGCGAGGCCCGATACAAAAGACTCTTTCATCCCCCCTAGCGCGCCGATGATGAGGACAACGAGAGTTACCCTGAATCCTCGGTGCAAACGACGTAGCTCGGCCAGGAGAGGCTGATACTTGAGCCGTTTCTCCTCTTCCTTTCGCGACACGTTCACTTCGGCCGGAGCCGAGAACTCAATGACGTATATCGTCTTGCCGTCGAAATCGAAGAGGACAACATCAGGCTTAGTCGCTTGAAGCGGCCCGATGGTCGCGAATGAGAAGTTCCAATAAATCTTGCACCTCTCGCCCACGACAACGGACTCAATATCTGCTGGTAAATAAATAATAATAATTATTATAATAATTATTATTATAATAATTATAATTATTATTATTATTATTATTATTATTATTATTATTATTATTATTATTATTATTATTATGAGAGGAGAAGTTACGAAACTCATCGTGCCAAGTGTCTAGGAAATCCGCAAAACATTCGATGACGTTTCTAATCAGTTGCCGGAAGTAATTCGTATTGTGGATTAAAAAAGGAATCGGCATTAAGGGGTAAGGCCACTGTAACGGCCCAAAAAAAAAGGTTTTTTCACTAATTTTTTGCTCCCGAAATTGAAGGTATTTGAAAAAAAACTTTTAATGGTGTTATCGGGCATACATTAAACTTTATTATAAAATTTTTTTACAGTAAAAAAAAACAAAATGGCGGTTCCACAGCTATCTTCCCGGGACATGTTTTGCTTCCAGGGCTCCGCGGCACGCAGCACCACTGGTGCACTTTTGAATCTAGAACAAAAAAAAACCATTAATCTAGAGGGCTATAGCTAGAGAATGTCGATCGGATTTTTAAAAGTATCAATTTTTGTGGATTTGGCGTGCGTTTGAAAAAAAAATTGATTTTTGACGAAAAAAACGGCAAGTTTTTTGTTAATAAAAAATCAATAATGAAAGTTCTTGAAAATTCCGATCGACATTCTCAAGATAATGTAAATGTTCACATCTGGTTAAAATTTCAAGTAAAAAAAATGAAAATTGTTCGAGTTATGCTGCGTGCCATTTTGAAAAACCATGTTTCGAGAAAAACGCGTTTAAAGTTTTGCGAATAGTTTTTTATTGGAAAAAATTTAAAAAAGAAGTTAAAAGGATTTAAACTATTTTTAAACTAGAGGGTTTAAACTATTTTTTAAGCCAATAAAAAAAAATCGATTTTTCAAAAAATTTACAGTGGCCTTACCCCTTAAAACGTTTCCACGTCTCCTGAATAATGAATAAAAATCCCGACAATAGAAACAACGATAGAATAATGAACCTCTTCCAGTATAAATTGCATCCTGTAAGTTTTAGATTTTGAATTTAGTTTTCGTAGTTGTTGCTGGAATATCTGTTGTTATTCGAGATTTAGGATAATGAAACAAGATGAGTGTATGTCTCCCTCTGTTCATCAATTGGCAGAAAACAAATGATCTGTTCGATTGCTATAGCGATTGAAGTTAGATGTCTCGAAAAGAACTTGCCTTTTATAGAATTTATTGTGAACTGTAGCCATCCAAGCGATCTAAGAGAAGTAACTCGTACGTATTTATTGTCAATATGCCCCAAAAGTATGGCATGTTTTTTTGTTGATGATGCTACCTCTGGCAACTCATCCGACTCGTAGCTACGTGAGCTCATACAAACCTAGACCTCACTGTGCTAATTAATATTCTATTATCGACACATAGACTGTCTTTGTGCCCGAAGTCGTCCTTGAGCAGCTTAAACCGGCAATACACGTTGGTCGACCCTCAGCCAACGCGAGCGTAGGCAAATTGATACAAGCAAATGCTACCATGGCACCAGCAATGGCAAACCCAAACAAATAGGCTGTCTATACGTTGGTATTTGCCTTCACTCGGCTACCTTGGGCCAACATGTATTGCCGGCTTTAGATTTGACTGCGGGCAATGTCCCGCCTTGAAAAAAATCTTTACTAGCCGGCTTACACTATGCTATGATACATATTCGGCATGCGATGTATCTGGTTGCACTCGTGATTTTATAAACGCGGTTTTTGCGTGCTTGCTCTTGAACAATATAACGTTCACCCGGGGATACGTTTACCAAACCAACATTGAACAATGATTTTCGTGCTTTCAACATACTTTTGTTTGCGTTGACCCCTGTATTCTCCTTCGCGGAACATATCTAAAATCTGTCACTCGGATAATTCTCTTGGATTATACACTGAGAGATTCAGAGAAAATCGGTACATGTGAAACGTTTAGATATTAAACTCCTCTTGGGCTTGGCTCTACACACTCTAAATCGCGTCAAAAGGAGCAAAAGAGTCTGGGAATATTATCATAGAAAGAAATACGCCTCAAACAATTAAATTAACCTAACGTTACTCGCGAGCTGATTTAAATGATTAGATCTCAAACTCTAGCAAAAAGGTGCACGAATAAACTTTTCGACAGTGCTTTTATTTCCGAGTTGACGATATTATGACGCTTATGAAGTAACGAATTGGTAAAAACTGTGCATTCTTTTCATAAATTAACAATTTCATTATCACTCGACCACCTTGAGAATAGTTTGCATGTCATGAATGAAGAATAACTAATCAACAGAAAATCGCGTGGATAAACTTTTGACACGATACTGCGTGGGTCAGCAACCAGCGGCCTTGGTGCGGCCTGCAAGATTTTTGCCGCAACGCATGTGACCAGGGTTGACAGCTCCCGTTTTGGGTTTTAGAGTATTTGATAAGATAAAATAAAGGACCAAGGTTGACAATAAGGGACATCATGTTGTTTTGAATAAAATGCTCTGTTATGGTATCAACATATGGTAGCGACATTTATTAATAAAAAGAACAATTCTAATACGCAACGTATCGTAGTCGTTAATTGAAGCTAATAGTAAGTACTAAGTTATTTAATAATGGACAAAAAAAATACCTATCTTTAAAACAAATGCAAAATTACTTTTTTGACGGTATACTTGGTATTACTTTTTGCTACTTTAACAGCTTCTTCGTTTTCTATAATGAAATTATAACATTCTTTACATTGCATGTTGAAGTTCGATTTTATTTATAGTTCCGCTTTTACAGAAAAAATCTTGTCGGCCTAAGCGTTAGACGCTGGGATGGAAAATACGTATTGTATTATTTTCAGCAGATCCTTGTTTTCATCTGTTGATTTTAGAATCCGAATCCGTTTTTCAAGAACATTTTCACGTTTCTTTTCTTTTTTTATTTTTGTCAAGATATTCTTTGATATACAGAACTCTTCATACATACGCAGCCGCTGATGCGACTCAACGTATTTGCCATACGCACGCGTTGACTTTTTCCAAAATAACGGACGAAGTATTGACCTCTATTCGCGATTTCAAAATAAGGGACCAGATCCAATTTTGGGTCTGAAAATGGGGACGTCCTTAATCTGGAGGACGTCTGTCAACTCTGCATGTGACGGACGATATCATACAGTGTACGATATACCTACAATGTAGATATACTGTTATGACGGATGGCCAATGGACGGCCCGCACTAATCCCCATGTAAAATATTTGGCCCTCTTACAATAAAAGGTTGCCGACCCATGCGATACTATATTTATAATATTTGATCATTGTAATACAAACCTGCTAAAACATATGAAAATAATGAACGTCCCTATATTTAAAGCAGGGCATTAGAGTAGTTTTTTTCCGCATGGGATACATAGGATTGGTGGTAGTAACCAGGATCATGTCTGCTGACTGCACTTAGACGATATGCCTTAGACGATAGGTTTAACGCTATAAAGAAAATATGAACTGTCAGTGTGTTTTTACGGCTGCGGATATAACAGGAATTAAACCGATTATCGGCAAATACGACCGGTGAGCAAGAATTTCTCATCACAGTAACTCTTTATTATTATCGTGTCTTTTAAACGACGTTTATATAAGGTTCGTGTAGACCATTTGTATAATTAAATCATGGCTTTATCTCCAAGATGATTAGATCAGCCAACTCCGTCAAATAATATTAGTAGCAGCTGCTCGGTCGTACAAAGTTGAATGTCTTCTCCCGGAACGCGGGTAAGTCTTTCGAGGCTGTGAAGGCAAACCGCTTGAACCACTAAAAGTGCGCATGAGCAGGAGGTCACGAGCGGTGCATATACGGCTTATGTATATCGCAACGGCATTGTTAATGGGTCTAGAGCATAGAATCGTACAGCCAAAAGTGAAAGGCATACGATGCTTGAACATGGATGAGATTGAGTACAAGAGCTGGGAGGGGGTTTTTGCCAGTTCGCTAAAGATCAAAAGATGCGAAAGCGTTTCGATTCCAAGTGTCGGAAGGCGAGGGCCTACCATGGATTACGTGGAAGTATGCAAAAATACCGGAAGTGACATTTTTCAATGCCTATGTCTTATCAACCACACGGTAAACCGAATTTTCGTCGACACTTTCATAACAGAACTCAGAAGCGAGCCTAATGTTCCTATTTGCACTCGTCAATCCATCAATATCATAGAAAATATTATAAGTTATGTAAATTGTCCGCTATACTTATTGCACCACCTGACATAAATTTCATAACTTGCATGCGTCGCGAAACGACGATCAGAAAATTTGTGTTTGTATTTTGGTCATATTGTCTAGTGTAGTCGTACTGAATTTTTAACAGTCTATATTTATTTTATATTTTGTGTATCGAGAAACCTAAAACAAAGTATGTTCTCTCCCCGAATGAAAGCCATGAAAAATTTATATTGTGAGGTATCAAGTCATCAAATATATTGGTTTTTCTTTCATCTATCCATTGCGATGAAAACATGGATTCTCGGACGAATCTGTGAAGTTTTTTTTTTTTTAAATGTCGGCCATTTTGGATCGGCCACTTCGAGTTTCAAAATATCGATTTCGGATTCGTCATTGGTATCGTCGGAAACTTCTATATACGGATTTTAAATTAAATCTGACAAGTTTTTTTGCACAAACGTCGGCCATTTTGTATCCGCCATTTTGAGGTTCTGCATTTGCATTTCGGATTCGTCATCAGCAACCTTGGAAACCTACATAAATAGATTTTTGGTCGAAACTGGGAACTTTTTAATAAAATGTCGGCCATTTAGGAACGGCCATTTCGAATTCCAAAATTTGGATTTCGAATTCTCATTGGTATTGTCGAAAACCCCCATATACTGATTTTTATTCAAATCTGACATCTCTGCGATATTTTGTCACAATTCTCGAAAATTTGAAACACTGTGCGCCGATTTAAATTTCGCAAGTGACATACAAAATTCCATTTTAGTGTATAAAGAGTAGGCCACGTGATCGTAAGTGGGTTATGCGTCAATTGCGTCGAAATCAGTGGGGTAAATGTTTTCTTTTTTTTAATTACTTGGCATCAAGACGCTGCCGTATCTTTTCATTTCGAATGAAATATTTCGCGTACACATGGAGTCGAACCTACAACCTACCTGCCTATTTTCTGCATATACTACGCACGCTGCCACTAGGCTACCGAATGCTTGTGGTATTCGGATATATGGATTGCAGATATGGCATAAGACATGAAAGTAATTCCGGCTGTACTCCTGAACAGCTGTTACCTCCGATTTAAGTGAAATTTTACACAGAAGTTTTTTTTTAATAATATAAGTCACTGCTTAAATAGATTTTTGGCGCATCGCAATAGTTTTGTACCATCTAATATTTGATTGTACCATATTATATGACACGACCTGCTAAATGCATAGTAATGTGTGTACTACAAGAACAGAAGGTGAACAATGAGGAGAGGTGTTGAACTGATATCCTATTTTTGTAATGCAGCAAACTAAGACAGACTTCCTTTTAATAAGATCTTCTTTATTTATTCCGAACCCTCCACCTGCCGCGGGCGGGGTTAGTGGCTGACAGGGCTCTTTATTTACAATTTCCATGACCAAATTGGACCCTAATTAATTCTACAAAACGAATAAGTTTTATAACACAAGATAAGCTCGGCTTGTTCGATGGTTCGATTGGATGACCCCAACAGAAAGTATCAAGGATGGTAAAATTTGCAGACTTTCCGGATGGACCGAAGTCGCTCCAACAGAATACAATTTCATTTAGGGTGAGTTTCTTTATTTTAAGAGGATTGCAGTTGCGTCTCTCCCGGCTGTCACACAACTTCCTTGACGGGTACCTTGAAGATATCCGAAAACGACATCTTTAACAAATCATTAATTTTACTATAACGACGGATTAATATCATAAAACGCCAGATTCAAGAAGTTAGTTCAGATCCGCGGGAGCTGACAACCCGTTCCCCTCAATGTGAACGCTGAAGTGATACGCGTTCCCAAAGGGTCCTACGATGATCCTTCGCAGGTTCGATAGCTGATAGATCGCGCGCGTGCGACGAATTTTGAGGTCGGACGTCGAGGAGAGAATACCGTAACATTTTCCTGCCACAAAACATACTACTATATATAACAGTATGCGAAACATGCGTAGTTCTCAAAACTACTAAGCCGTGGTTGCTCCAAATGCAAATGATTTAAGTCTTCGCTATAATTCCCATAATGTTTTTGGAATAGTCAATTTTCATAAGGTCTTCTTTCAAATTAGATTCATTAAATGTTCATGTTAACCATATGAGTTGCACAAACTTGAAAAGAATAGTGGAGGTTGTACTGAATAAAACTTGACGTACAGTTTACCTTTACAACATTAGTACGCCATTTTTGTTATAGGACTGCATTAACCATATCTATGCTGCCACGGCTTCCATAATAGTTAATAATAATTTCGAGGATAATAGATACTCAAACATGCTAGCCAAATCACATGTTTAAATATACTCTTCGCTCATAGTTTTGTTAACTATATTATGATTGCGGTGTCAATAAACTATAGCAAATTTGACTATCCCCACTTTTGCCGTGGGCGTTTTTTGTAAATACCATAGGCTTTTCTCTCAGTGCAGGCTTGAAAGTGCTTTCTATAATTTTATATTTTAGCACTTTCTTATTTAAAAATACTGTTAAAAATTCTTCGAATTTCGACAAAAATATCCTGCTGTACGAAACGAGTTTTTTTCTCATATCCACATCGAATGTCAATTATTAGTTTTTTGCCTCTCTAGATGTACTCTACGACCTCGCTTGACGGAACGGCGGTAGGACAAACACTTGCGTAAATCAAGGTTGCATAGTTTATTGTGCTTTGCTAACCTTGTAGCTCGCAATACCACATCTAGCTAGGAATACCACACTAGAAGTAGTGTTGCTCCTCCCACACGCAACGGCAGTGAATGTTTCCCGTACGTAAAAGCTATTGCTTAAACCTTAATTTCCCTAAAAAACGACCCGAATGTTGATATGTTGAATATTTGCAAACTGGCGACCTATTTCAAGGAAGTGTGAAAACCCAAAGCTAAACAACTTGCTGAATATGTATTGGGCCGTGCATGGAGTAGTAGGCCGTATTTATTTGTTTGTGCAATTATTTGAAGTTTCAATGTTGAAGTAATATGTAGTTATTATTAGTGTATATTAGGCTACAGTCATTTATTGCATATTAATATCAATTTCATTTAATAATCCGCAATCATAATAAACGAATGGTCCATACGGAGTGAAAATGGGGAATGTTTGATTTTTTATATTTTATTAACGAGATTTCCGGTAACACGTGTTAAAGTTGTTTGTGCAGCCCTCTCATGCAGTTTCCAAGAAGTACTGCCCAAGTCCAAAGTCTATTTTAAAGCCCTTTGATCCTATGTCAGCCTCACTTGAGTCTGTTTACTGCTGGAAGTCCTATTACGGGCCGCCACATGCGCTTCCTTTGCTGCTTACCTCCTGCATAGCCCCTTATACTCCTACCTAACCTAGCTGAAGTCGTTGCAGCTCCTCTTTTCATTGCGTTTGGACCTATCGTGCATTTGGCTGTTTCGACGAAACGAGGGTGTGGATGGTCGCATTCGAAAGAGTGGGTCTGATAGTTTTCTCTAACCGTCGTGCGTTGGACTAGGTAGGACCGCGCGTTCGCCGTAGAGGCCTCCTTTTCCAATGGCCTTTCCATTATCACCACCCAGCGAACCTTTCGCATTCGTTTCAAACTTATCCCTGCAGCTCCAGCAACTCTCAAAAGTGGAAAAAATGGATATTGGGCAAACAGTTACAATATTTTTGATAGGAATTGCCTTCATGTATACGCGGATCCCTATAGCAGGCACGCATGCATAAGTAGAGGTACTAGTATACGTGTGTTGGTGTATGCTTAGGCTTGTATGTGTACGGGTATATACGTGTGTCTACGCATGCACGTATTTAGGTATATGAATCTCTCTCTGGCATACGCATACAGAGTGTATGCGTATGCCAGTTGACGTCCTCCTTAGAGCCTGCAAGTGGAGAAATGGGAAATTTGTTCCCGTTCTAGGCGTTAAGTAGGTGCTCATTTTATATTGAATTCGAAGCTACTTTACTGCCTCTATCTTCTACCACTGTAGGATCTGGAGGGGCAAAATAGGCTGAAAATTTCGACTCGAGCATCTTCGCAATAACTTCGCTGTCCATATTTCCTGAAGTTATTAATTTAACAACTGAAATAATTTCGATCAAAAGGTCCAATCAAATACTAGTACCTAGAATTGCGTCAGATTTTTCAAATCAACGGTTCAAAAATTAAGGGGTGGGCGTCACATTGTACATCACTTTAAAGCTTGATATTTCGCAGACGGATTTTAAAAATGCAAAATGCTGACGGCAACGTCAATTTGATTTTAAAAGACCTAGCCAATGACGCCCCACTCGGTGAGGTGAACGAAAAAACAAAATTTGCATCTAACAATGGGTGCAATATTTCATGTATTATGGGCTTAAAACTGCAGAAACTGAAATGCTGGGACGGCCGGACAAACGGACATGACGACGTTATAAGTATTCCTTCTCTGACTACGGAACGCTAAAAAGGCTGATTGTAATTGAAATTATAATTTCAATGGACAGTAAAGATAGATCCTACAAGTTATTTTACAAATAATTAATTAAAAGGCGAGATACATTTAAGACACCGTAGGAAGCCTACTTTTTAGGAATTTTTTTCCAAGCCAAAACTAAGCGTACGCTTATTAAACTTTTGAGTGTTTAATAGATTATTAAGTAATACTAAAACATTTTTTCTTGTTACAAAATGGTTTATGTATTTAATTTTTATATATGTTTATGACGCGATGAACTATAAGATTAACCCATTAACGCCCAAGAATCGCGATTTTTTCCTTCAATTTCAAGCCAGACTTTTATTATATAAAAAAAATCATAAAAAATGAAGAGATACGTTCCCTAGTATTTTCGGGGGTGCTCTTTCAGAATCTGGGGTCAAAATCGAGTTTTGTCCATTAGGAAAAAAAATATGGCGGCTTTTATACAAAAAAAAAAACAGGAAAAATCGATGACACTTTTTTTTTCAAATTTCGTTTTCACCTCGAAGCCGTTGAAAAGTCCGGTTTTTTTCAACCATGGGTGCATAGAATAGTGACGATTGAACAATCAATTTTTTTAATTCGTCGTTGTCAACATTTTCACCCCCAAAATGGCGCTTTTCACCCCCTGAGTGACACGAAAAATTTCACGCTCGGTGTCCAAAATGAACAGTAGTTGGATTTGGACGAAAATTGGTACTCGGCGGTTTTTGAGGTCGCTGATTACGATTCTGTTCTCAAAATTCCGAAATTCAAAATGGCCGATCCAATATGGCGGACACAAATGCAAAAGTTCATTTGAATTGGATAAGACGTCGCACTCGGGGGTTTTCGAGGTCGCTGATTATGATTCTGCTCTTAAAATTCCGAAATTAAAAATGGCGGATCCAATATGGCGGACACAAATGCAAAAGTTCATTTGAATTGGATAAAACGTGGCACTCGGGGGTTTTCGAGGTCGCTGATTATGATTCTGCTCTCAAAATTCCGAAATTAAAAACGGCGGATCCAATATGGCGGACACAAATGCAAAAGTTCATTTGAATTGGATAAAACGTGGCACTGGGGGTTTTCGAGGTCGCTGATTATGATTCTGCTCACAAAATTCCGAAATTCAAAATGGCGGATCCAATATAGCGGACACAAACGCAAAAGTTAATTTGAATTGGATAAAACGTGGCACTCGGGGGTTTTCGAGGTCGCTGATTATGATTCTGCTCTCAAAATTCCGAAATTCAAAATGGCGGATCCAATGTGGCGGACACAAATGCAAAAGTTCATTTGAATTGGATAAAACGTGGCACTCGGGGGTTTTCGAGGTCGCTGATTATCATTCTGCTCCCAAAGTTCCGAAATTAAAAATGACGGATCCAATATGGCGGACAAAAATGCAAAAGTTCATTTGTATCGGATGGAATGTGGCACTCGGGGATTTGCGAGGTCGCTGATTATGATACTGCTCTCAAAATTCCGAAATTAAAAATGGCGGATCCAATATGGCGGACACAAATGCAAAAGTTCATTTGAATTGGATAATACGTGGCACTCGAGGGTTTTCGAGGTCGCTGATTATGATTCTGCTCTCAAAATTTGAAAGCCTTTGGGTATTCAAATACCTGAAAATACCAGGTATTTAAATACCCAAAGGCTTTCGAATGTTGAGAGCAGAAATATAATAAGCGACCTAGAAAATCCTTGAGTGCCACGTTTTATCCAATTCAAATGAACTTTTGCATTTCTGTCCGCCATATTGGATCCGCCATTTTTAATTTCGGAATTTTGAGAGCAGAATCATAATCAGCGACCTCGAAAACCCCCGAGTGTCACGTTTTATCCAATTCAAATGAACTTTTGCATTTGTGTCCGCCATACTGGATCCGCTATTTTGAATTTCGGAATTTTGAGAGCAAAATCATAATCAGCGACCTCGAAAACCTCCGAGTGCCACGTTTTATCCAATTCAAATGAACTTTTGCATTTGTGTCCGCCATATTGGATCCGCCATTTTGAATTTCGGAATTTTGAGAGCAGAATCATAATCAGCGACCTCGAAAACCCCCGAGTGCCACGTTTTATCCAATTCAAATGAACTTTTGCATTTGTGTCCGCCATATTGGATCCGCCATTTTTAATTTCGGAATTTTGAGAGCAGAATCATAATCAGCGACCTCGAAAACCCCCAAGTGCCACGTTTTATCCAATTCAAATGAACTTTTGCATTTGTGTCCGCCATATTGTATCCGCCATTTTTAATTTCGGAATTTTGAGAGCAGAATCATAATCAGCGACCTCGAAAACCCCCGAGTGCCATGTTTTATCCAATCCAAATGAACTTTTGCATTTGTGTCCGCCATGTTGGATCCGCCATTTTGAATTTCGGAATTTTGAGAGCAGAATCATAATCAGCGACCTCGAAAACCCCCGAGTGCCACGTTTTATCCAATTCAAATGAACTTTTGCATTTGTGTCCGCCATATTGGATCGGCCATTTTGAATTTCGGAATTTTGAGAACAGAATCGTAATCAGCGACCTCAAAAACCTCCGAGTACCAATTTTCGTCCAAATCCAACTACTTTTCATTTTGGACACCGAGCGTGAAACTTTTCGGGTCACTCAGGGGGTGAAAAGCGCCATTTTAGGGGTGAAAATGTTGACAACGACGAATTTAAAAAATTGATTGTTCAATTGTCACTATTCTATGCACCCATGGTTGAAAAAAAACCGGACCTTTCAACGGCTTCGAGGTGAAAAAAAATTTTGAAAAAAAAGTCATCGATTTTGCCTGTTTTTTTGTTTGTATAAAAGCCGCCATATTTTTTTTCCTAATGGACAAAACCCAATTTTGACTCCAGATTCTGAAAGAGCACCCTCGAAAATACTAGGAAACGTATCTCTTCATTATTTATGATTTTTTTTATATAATAAAAATCTGGCTTGAAAATGAAGGAAAAAATCGGGATTCTTGGGCGTTAATGGGTTAAATAAAAGTATATAGACGTTATAGCTGATATTCAGACGAATATCCAACGATCTATGATATCATGACCTGGAAATTATTTTTCACAAAAATACACATGTAAAAACTGGGAAATCGTGATGGTATTGACAATAAGAATATCCGAATAATGTAATTGAATTTTTTGTGCCGAAAATTTATTGTATCAGTTGTTCGAAGTGATGGCCATTAACCTCGACACATTTTTGAAGACGTCGGATGAGCGATTCTCTTGACCTTCAAATAGTTTCTGGTGTAATAGCGGCGCAAGCTCTTGTAATTCGTTCGCGCATATTCAAACAACAAACCGGCCAAGGGATTACTGCACCTGTCTCAATTCAGTGTCCGGAAAATTTTCGGTTTAACGCTTTGCGAGCTGTGGGCAGTTGCCCAATGAGCCGGTATGGACTACAATCATATTGATACCACATTCGGCATGGCTGCGCTAACGGGTCATCTTGTAGCAATTCCCCCAAAGTGTTGTTAAAAAAATCGACGTATTTTCGTCCATTCAAATTGCCGTCTATGAAAAATGGTCCAATAATCTGGTCCTCAATTATGCCACACTACACATTAGCACTCCAAGGACGCTGGTCCACAATTTGCCGGAGCCCCTTCGGATTTTCGATTAACCAATCGTGCATGTTATGCATATTCAAATGTCTATGGTTAGTCAAAGTTGATTTGTCAGTAAACAAAACGTCGTCGACAAAAGTCGGATTTACTTGTAACTGGCGCAGAGCCCATTCACAGAATTGAACCCTATTTCCAAAATCGGCACCATGTAGTTCTTGATGCAAGGAAATATGGTACGGATGAAATTGATGACGTCGTAATATTCTTCAAACACTCGCCTTAGAAATTCCGGAATAGCACTTAATTTGCCGACTACTTAATTGCGGAGGTTAATGGCCATCACTTCAAACATTTCTTACAATCACTTTTCTGCTCAAAAAATTCAATTGCATTATCCGGGTGTTCTCATTGTAAATAGCATCACGATTTCCCGTATTTACACGTGTATTTTGGTGAAACATAATTTCCAGGTGATGATATCATAGGTCGTTGGATTCGTCTGAACATCAGCTAAGACGTCTTGAAAAAACATGTTCCCATTTAAAAATGAATTGATGACCTTGAAAACGCAAAAACTATGACCTTGACAAAAACGAATTCTTCACCACTGTATCAGCCCTTCGTGCGTCTCCCTAAATGCGTCATGACTTGTGAGTCAACTGGGGATGGATGTACGAAATCTTTCGCTGTACCAGCCGTCTCTGGTTTGCGCCACGTACACCAGCTGTCAAGTCCGGCCGGGCAGTCGTCGGGCCTCGGATTGTCATCTGTAGAAGATAAGCGATGAATTGTTGCCATTATAGCTATGCTCATATGTTTTACGGAATTCACATTTTGCATTATCGCCAGTCCAAAGTATTTCGTTAATTTTTTTACACGTCCATCCGTTAATTTCCCCATTCCGCCGAGTTCTTTGGTCTTTTTTCACATTTGGGAATCGCGTGGCTATCCGTTTTACTACGTGGTCAATAGACTCGCCTTTTACTACCGGAAAAAATATCGGAATGTGCTCCGTATACCTAACCAAACTACTTCGAATATAGCTATAAAACTTTAGGAATTTATTCTCCATTAGTTCTTCTATAGATTTAGGCAAAAAAGCGACAATTTTGAACCCTGTAGATATATCTCCCCCCTTAAGTTATGAACAATCGATCAGTTTTTCAGATAATTATTAATCGACTTTTTCTGATATCACAGTTATGATACAATTGAGCCACAAGTGATACATTTCGATGCTTCAATTGGAAACAAAACGTGATTTGTCTTCATTACAATTATTAATTGCATCTAAAGGGCAAAATATGAATTTGTTCGTTCGAGGACCATCAAGGATAGGACACAAGAGAAATTATTTCACATGGTCGAAAAATCTCTCATTAGTGAAAAGAGAACCAAAATATTTTATTGGTCGTTATTTAGCTGCATTCGTGGTGACAAAAAACATCGTCGCAGCTTGTTGACTCGCTAAAACAACTCTATTTAGGTCATTGGTGATTACGAATAATAAATGCAGAACGGATTGTTTATCCTTCTTCTCTAGTTTCATAGCAGTTTTTGGCCTCAAGTTTATTTAGGGGCTTTGCCTGGTGTCGCTTCAACTTTATATTCAGTGATTTCGATGCACTTTCTCAAGAAGTTTTGCGAATTAAAGTATAGCAGTTCTTTTTCCCTTTATTTAAAATTATTTTAATGTACCATAAACGACAGCTATGGCAAAAAAAAACGGGCACGCCAAGTTTTTGTCACCTCAAACTACTTCAACTTGTCTCCTATTTAATTTGAATAAATCTTTTGAAAGCAATCAACACTGGTGGATAAGCGGTCGCAGTTTGGCTCCTGCGGTACTTCGAAGTAAGCAGCGTTGTGCATGGTCGATGATCAGAGCGCTGACCGCTTAATTGTGCACCGGCTGGAGCATCAACCATTGAGCAAAAGGCCAATATTTCTGACAAGGAACATCCCTCAGGTGTCCGCCTCCGATTTTGTTGAAACTCATATATGTGATGGAGCATCGAAAACTTTGAGACACGTATTTTTTTTGATCGCCGGAAAAACGGATTGAAGGGGGGAAACCGCCCCTCAAAGAAAGTCGTGTCGAGTGGTGATTTTGCAGTTTCACCCAGAAGCAATCCACCGATCTGAATGAAACAAAAACGAAAATTCTTCTAATGAAAAGCGATGAAAAATCCACTATGAAAATGTTAAGAAAATATTTATTTAGGGGCTAAACCACCCCTCAATTTGCCTTTCTTTCACCCCACACTTAAGAGGGTTGTATGCAAATTAATAAAACAGGTATCATTTTGAAGGGGAATTAAAATTAAAGTTGATGGGTTTTTGCGTTTTGGCGGCATAGCAAATTTAAGGGGGTAAACCACCCCTAACATAAATGTATTTATCATAGTCGTTTTTTCTGTGTTTAAAGTATATCCGCTGATTTTAAATATTTCTATAAGCCACAATTCAATGTTTTATCATATTTCAAAATTATTACATTCGTCTTAAGGGGTAACTACCCCTCTGCCGAGAAACACCATTGAAGTATCCGCTTTCGATTTCGTTGAAGCTCATATACTTGGTAAAACATTGCAAACTATTAAACATGTTTTTTTTTGTATCGGCAGACAAACGATGTTAGGGGATGAAACCACCCCTCAAAGTTTCTCCCACAAACAGTCCACTGATCTGAATGAAACAAAATCGAAAATTCCTCTAATATTAAGCGATGAAAAAAAACACTACAAGAGTGTTGATTAGAAACATAATTAAGGGGTAAACCACCCCTCCATTTGCCGTTTTTCACCCCACGCTTAAGAGAGTTGTATGAAAATTAATAAAGCAGGTATCATTTCGAAGGGGAATCAAAATTCAAGTTGATGCGTTTTTGCGTTTCAGCGGGACAGCAAAGTTAAGAGGGTAAACCACCCCTAACACAAATTTGTTCATCACCGTCGTGTTTTCTGTGTTTAACATGTATCCGCGGATTCAAAATAGTCTCCCGCGTTTTTAAATTATTACGTTTTTAAATTTTTACATTTTAAGGGTACACTACCCCCTCCAATTCCTTTTCGTTTGAAGTTTCGCTAATGGTTTCACGAATTTCGTTAAAACTGTTTTCATTTCATCGGTAATATCAATTTTATGTTTATGTGTGCAGGCATATTCGTTTTGAGTTTTAAGAGCGGTACTTTTGGAGTGGGGACGAGGGGCTACCCCTTGCTCATAACACTCATATTTTCATATTGTTATAATTATATTTTCGTACCGAAATATTTCTTCCTCTAATTCAAAAGTTTTGATAAAAGCATCTCCCATGCAAAGATGCAATGCAGTAACAAAAATATATTAACGATACTATTAATAAAATTCAAATGGTATATATAAATATATTTGGTTTGTTCGTTTTTTTTATTCCGCGTAAAAAAAATCATATGGAGATAAATGTTTACGCTTCGATTCTTAAATGCGTAATTATCCAGAATGCTCGCGTTCGGAAATCTTTTATCTCTGTGTATGAAGTTATACAATCAACGAACAGACCGATGTTTATTTGCTTACGTATCAACTTTTCTCGACTAACTGCAATAATTAATTTTTCCAGCGCGAATATTCTTATCGCGCCATGACGCGATAACGATATTTGCGCAAAATTTGTATTCTACGCAGAATTTTTACACTGCGCAAACATTAAACTGCAAGCTATTGTCATCTTGAACTGCAAGACGTTAATCTTACATTGCCCGATAATGGGTTTACATTTTCGGGTAATGTGTGATTAGCCTCTAGCAGTTCAAGTTGTCAATAGATTGCAGTTTTATCGCTTGCTTTATAAGACGGTTAGCATTCGGATGCTTCTATTTCACGTTAAAGTGAGCCACAAACTGTGTGTTGGAAAATACAAATTTCATCAGCTATGAAAGTCAACCCAATAACCGTTATCAAACTTCTACTAGCTTCATTTGAAGTTATGGATATTTCACAAACGCCGGGTCACCTGGTGGAAATTGAAATTGCGGAAAGTTTTGAAAAAATTTTGATCAGTTCCATGCAAGACTATAATTGAGTTGAAATGATAGCGGAAGAAACGCTCGCTTTTCAAGAACCATTTAAACAGTACGAAGCCAATGCTGTAGAAGATAGCGTATGGCAAAAGGATACTGGTGATAGTGATTCTGCCCGTGCAGAAATGTGACCGGGCATTCCCGACTTGACGTCTGGTCCAGGCCTGGATTGCCTCGTCCGATTTACCTAACTGGGCCCTTTTGTGGAACAGACTAGGAATAGGGGAGAACATTGACATTTCCTGAATATTAAATTCCAACCGATTATTAAATAATACTTTTTGCGTCATCAAAGATATTAATAATTGATTGTAATAATATGATTACATTTATTGTAATTGTATACTCCGTTTTATCATCATATTATTTTCTTTAAGAATAATCGACTCCTGACAATGCTATCATAAAGAATAAATGATGATAGTCAACGAAAATTATATGCTGATATGATGGAGGATATAATTACAATAAATGTAATCACATTATTACGGTGAATTATTAATATCTATAGCACGACGCCGACGTTAATTTTTTTCATTTTTCTTGTCCTTTATATATCAACAGAAGTAATTTTGAGGTTGGGTTTATCGACATTTCCTGGTCATTTACTGCTTGTTCTCCGGCCCGTTCCTGATCAGTTCCCAAGAAAGGGAACAGCGGATCGGGACCTAACCTTAGACCCGTTACATTGCGAACCTATTCCAGGGTGAAAGGCCCGATCAGAGCCTGATATTATCTCGGGAAGGCAGATCAGGGGCAGTACTTTTTCCCGACTCAAATTTCTACACGGGTAACGCTTGTTCCAGTGATGATGAGGTGAAATACGATTACAAAAATAAAGCAGATCAATACTGGAGGTCTGGTAAGACAAAAAACTATAGCTTCAAAACCGTCCAACAGAAATACAAATCTGTCAAGTCTGAAAGACAATTGCGGCGCTGGGCACATCAGCTGAATAAAGGCGGTACTTATAAAGAAAAGCTAGCGCAAATTTCTGAATATACATTGAAACATATGAAAACTGCTCTAGATGCTGGTGTCATTATACAGGATATTGATCTTCAGAACTGGACGCTACAAGCCCAAAAGGAGATAGGTTTCAATGATGTGCGATTTAAGGCATCCCATAATTGGCTATGGAATTTTAAAAAACAGTATCGCATCGTATCCAGAAAAATCAATAAATTTCTAACGCGCAAAACTACGGGAGAAGGAGAACTTCTACGGAAAAATGCAGAAAAATTTGTCGCCGATGTTGCACCACTAATAAAAAAAGTATGGAACGGAAAATGTGTATAATTCGGATCAAAGCGGTTTTCATGTGGACATTCATTCGGCGCGAACTCTTGCAACGGAAGGAGAAAAGAAAGTTGAATGCGTTGTACAGTCAGTTTCATCAATAACTCACAGGTATACGGTTCAGCCTACTATAAGCGCCAAGGGGAAATTACTTTCCCCACTTTTCATCGTTTTAAAGGAGACGAAGGGTGAGTTCGGACCACGAGTAGAGAAAGCGCTATTTCAAGCAGAAAACGTCTTTGTATTAGCATCAAAATCTGGAAAACTTACTTCTGGTACGTATGCTCACATATTATAATGAAAGATTTTTTTTAATATGAAATGTAATTGATGTCAACATTAGTATTTTTTAAAAATATTGAATGTGTTTTGTGTTAGCAGTGCATTTCAAAACCTGGTTGGAAAAGGTTTTCTTTCCTAACGTCGTGAGACATAGCGTATTATTGATAGACTGCTGGAGTGGACACTGCCCTAAGGTTGTTCATGAAGCGCCACCTCGTTACAAGAAGATAATCCCAATGATTATTCCAAAAGGTACAACTGGAAAAATTCAGCCGCTCGATGTATTTGGATTCAGAGTGTGGAAAAATTTCGTCCGACATTTTTCAGACAGTCTAATATTATTAACATCTGATATGAATTTTCACTTGAAGAATAATATAATTAAACTGCAATCACTTATACACAATCAACTCTCCTCACCGCGGTATTCTAATCTTTTTAAATTTTCATGGTACAAAAGTAATTATATATTTTAAAAACCAGGAGATTTTTAAAATCCTGTTACCTTTGGTTTTGGTGAATCGAACACACATTGTGAAATACCCAGTTGCAATAATTTGGCCATTATCAGATGTGCATGGTGTAAAAAGTCATTGTGTTTAAAGCATTTTTTTGACGACTATCATTATTGCAGGAATTATGAGCCATGACTGGTGATAGTGATCATATGAAGAAAAAACGTATATGTCACGAGAAAATGATTTGACAGCATATGACTGCGATACTTTTCACAAGGACTATTAATTAAACCAGATGATATGATTCCCAAATGAAATATGGAAAATATATTAAAAACATGTTCGTTAACCTACTGTAAAACCCTCAGTTTTATTAATATGTTTAATTAAATAAACGGTAAAATAATAAAAATATACATTCCTCCACAGAACTACGTCACTGGCTATATTATCGATTGATCCAGGCGCATCATCGTTCCGAAATATACGAAGTGAGCCTTATAACTTATTCTGGAAATGATTACAATTAATGATATAGTAGAAGTGTATGTTTATTCCTATGGAGATGCTTAATGGACATGCATTTTAAAATCGGAAGCGTTTCGACACGAAAATATGAGTCTTATGAGTAAGGGGTAGCCCCAGGTCCCCACTCCCAAAGTACCGCTCCTAAAACTCAAAACGAATATGCCTGCACACACAAACATAAAATTGATATTACCGATGAAATGAAAACAGTTTTAACGAAATTCGTGAAACCTTTCGCGAAACATGAAACGAAAAGCAATTAGAGGGGGGTAGGTTACCCTTAAAATGTAAAAATTTAAAAAACATAATAATTTAAAAACGCGGGAGAATATTTTGAATCCGCGGATATATGTTAAACACAGAAAACACGACGGTGATGAACTAATTTATGTTAGGGGTGGTTTACCCCCTTAAATTTGCTGTCCCGCTGAAACACAAAAACGCGTCAACTTGAATTTTGATTCCCCTTCAAAATGGTACCTGTTTTATTAATTTTCATACAACCCTCTTATGCGTGGGTTAAAAAACGGCATAAGGAGGGGTGGTTTACCCCTTAATTATATTTCTAGTCAACACTCTTGTAGTGAATTTTTCATCGCTTAATATTAGAGCAATTTTCGATTTTATTTCATTCAGATCGGTGGACTGCTTGTGGAAGAAACTTTGAGGGGTGGTTTCATCCCCTAACACCGTTTTTCTGTCGATACAAAAAAAGACATGTTTAATAGTTTGCAATGCTTTACCACATATATGAGTTTCAACGAAATCGAAAGCGGATACTTCAATGATGTTTCTCGTCAGAGGGGAAGTTACCCCTTATTAAGATGAATGTAAAAATTTTGAAACATGATAAAACATTAAATTGTAGCTTATAGAAATATTTAAAATCAGCGGATATACTTTAAACACAGAAAAAACGACCATGATAAGTACATTTATGTTAGGGGTGGTTTACCCCCTTAAATTTGCTATGCCGCCAAAACGCAAAAACCCGTCAACTTTAATTTTAATTCCTCTGCGAAATGATACCCGTTTTATTAATTTGCATACAAACCTCTTAAGTGTGGGGTGAAAAAAGGCAAATTGAGGGGTGGTTACCCCCTAATTAAATTTTTTCTTAATATTTTCGTAGTGGATTTTCATCGTTTTTTATTAGAAGAATTTTCGTTTTTGTTTCATGCAGATCGGTGGATTGCTTCTGGGTGAAACTGCAAAATCACCCCTTGACACGCCTTTCTTTGAGGGGCGGTTTCCACCCTTAAATCTGTTTTTCCGCCGATAAAAAAAATACGTGTCTCAAAGTTTTCGATGCTCTATCACATATATGAGTTTCAACAAAATCGGAGGTGGACGACACCTGAGGGATGTTCCTTGTGAGACCTTGGTGTAGATACTTGACTAAAAGTCTGTGCACCAGAGAATCATAAGAATATTGAGCCGTTGATACTGGTATGGGTTTTCCACAGTTGTCCCGTATCCTCGGAAGAAGTCGTATAGTGCAGCTTAAGACGGCTATAGACGCAACGGAAGTTGGATTAAATTAAAGCAGTCTGGGTCGGGAGTGATAGGAAAGGGTTCAATTGGAAAGGGTAACACGTAAAAATCCGCAAGGCTATACGTTGGAACTCAGGAAACATAAATCTTTCGAAAACATCAGAAAACAGTAAAGAACGTTTTAAAGAATGATTACAAGACACTTTTTTAGGACTTGGCGTCGGTTTCCTACTTTTATTAATAAATTTCATAGTCTTTATTTTTTTTACAATGATCATTTAACAGTTTTTATTAAATCTGTATTCTACGGCACTGATAAGGGGAGTGTCAAGTATGATACAGACGGATTTTGATGGGTCTCAGCTATATTGTGAGGGCGCCAGAGTACCACGCTAACGGGATTCTTTCTAATGCGCCCTAGTTTTTGAGAAAAAAACGACACCAAAGTTTCAGGCGCCGCGCTTATCCCCGTAAATTATGCATATCACCAAGCGTATGAGTGTGGCGCAGCGACAAGGCGCTCGGTTGGCAACACAGACGACCGGGGTTCGAATCCTGCTCGAAACTTTTATTTATTTATTTGTTTTAATTTTTTTCTCAATCGTTCGTAATTTTACTGAAAATTATTGATTGGGTATATTTATCTAATTTTCTAATAAAATTATTTTTACAAAAGCATCGAAACATATATTATTCGATACTGTGTAGTTCGTTTAAATAAAATTATGATCACATAAACAAAAAAAATCAATATTAACGCTAGAATAAATGGTCAGGAAATAATTAACTATAACATAGTATTCGCTCGTTATTTAATTTACTGCTCGATGTCATTTATTCGCTGTCGCTAGCTTCAAAAGGTGTACAAAATTCCGGATGATAATTATCATAGAAACCCTGAAAGCACAGATTATTGCGGCACCATGCGCATCTAATAAATGCTATCTTTTTACAGGCACACGGATTTTTAGCAGCGATAACGGAAAGCACTGGTCGCCTAAATAAAAAAAAAAATGGTCTTTCATCAATTAATTTCGACGCAAACCAGGCATATTTAATCATTGGAATGAATACTGGCGCGCTGAACTCATGCAACAGTAACGAATGTATTCGTATCGAGTCCTCCCGTGAAGCGATTTCGCGATTATTTTTTAACAATTCCGGAGCATTTTGTAGTTTCATAATAAATATTTTTACCTGACGGTAAAAATAAACATCGCACGGTTGACAAAGCGGGGTACACTCGGGTGGAATAACTTTAACAGTGCAAATGTACGCTTTTGTTTCGACGACGAAGATAAGATCGTAGAATCTCTGGTCAGTTGCCCACCCCACGAATCGATAATGGACAGAAATTTCCGTTCACCCACGTACCGCAAAATAAATGATCTTAAAAATTCTTCGTACAATTTCTCGATGGACTTTCCGAATTTGTGCAGTCACAATCACGTTTTTTGATTTTTTTTCAACTCGTCAACTCTTTTTACAACGATTGGACCAAATTTACCCGACGATTCCTGCATACATAAAAACACAAGAGGCAAGATTATTCCTGATGCGGCTAACGCATACTGCGCCGTGTAGGAGTGGCTGATTTTGTTTAAATCTTTTTTTTTAACAAGAACAATTTTAACCTCTTGTTCTGCAAGCGATCTATTATAAGTGGATTGATACTGGCATCCCGTTTGATCGGTATTTATAACGTAATCCACGTCGAAATCAGGGATGATGACTCTCGTTTGCATCTGAAATAGCTCTGCAGCTGCTGACACTTGCTCCATTGCGGCGTGCTCTTTTGAGCTGATAAATTTTGTGATTTTTCGCTGCCTGATCCCGTGATGTTTTTTGAAACGTTCCACCCACCTCCGGCTGGCTAGGAATTGAAAATTATCCGACAAAAACGGGAACGCAGAATTTATCGTCCACTGTTGCAGAGTCCTCGTCGTCACCTTAACACGAATAAAATGTAATTAGTTGCATATTGGACTTATGGAATCCGTGCTTTTTTTAATGCTTATTATAATTTATACTTTTCTTTGATGACTTAATAATTATTTTACCGCGAAATACCTATATCATAAAATATATTACCTGCTCCAAGTTTTGCTGAGCTTCGAGGAATCGTTCGTATGTTTCCCGATCTATTGTGTTCCATTTACCGATGTGTGTTCCCTCCTTTTTGACGTCGTCTTTACAACGGTAAAGCAATTGCTTATGTTTCAAGCGAGAACATCCATGCACTTGCAATGATTTTAAGCTTCATTTTGGATGAGCTGGTGCAAGAGCAACTGCTCTTTCTTTGTACCACAAAGGAATTTACTCTTTTGGCAGTGGCGAGAATTCGTCGGCATCAAAATCTTCGTCATATTCTTCTACACCCTTGCACTATAATGTACAGAATTGTACTGTTGCGACTTTCAATTTAAAGAAAAAAAAATTAGAAAATAACGCTCATAAAAATAATACTCACCGCTTCATACGCTAGCAGTTCATCTATCTCGTCGACACCTACAAGCTCCTCAACGTGAATTATTTGTCTCTCTGCTAACTTGTCAAGTATTTCAGAAGAAATCGCTTCGCCCATTGCGAGAGACATGGAGGATATCACGCTTGGCGGTGTTATTGTGAACAGATTCAAATTGCCGAGCAAAGTTTCGGTACGTTTTATGGCGTTAGTGAGTTCACCCTTTAACTGCTCATCACACACTTCCATTTCTGTTGGAGTTTTTTGTGATGGCCTTGCTTCTGTTACAGCACTTGCTTCCATTTTATATTTCTTTTCGCATGTACACTCCACGAACGACAAGCTACGATTGAATTCCGTTAGGCTCGTCGGGCGGGTACGCACAGCGTAAGAGGGGATGACAAATGAGGGCAGGGACAATAAATACAGGTAGCAAACGTTGACCACATATTACAGTTTGAAACTACAGACAGTTTGCTAGCCTCGAAATATTATTTTTCAATCGCCTTGAAAGTTTCCTTCGAAAAAAAAAATAACATCGCGCAATAAATTAAATAATGAGCGAATACTGTATTATAGGTAATTATATCCTGACCATTTATTCTAGCGTTAATATTGATTTTTTTGTTGATGTGATCATAATTTTATTTAAACGAACTACACGGGATCGAATAATATATGTTCCGACGCGTTTGTAAAAATCATTTCATCAGAAAATTGTATAAGTATGCCCAATCAATCGTTTACATTAAAAACACGAACGATTAAGAAAAAAAAAATTAATAAAAGTTCCGAGCGAGATTTGAACCCCGGTCGTCTGGGTTGGCAAATTCGATTGGAAATTCGATCTTTATCGAATTTCCAATCTTATTTTGCTGTTTACTAATTTGTATTATTACAACAGCTATTATATTTATAATTATCGTCAAGTAAACGACCAAACGAATAGAGTTTTCCTCAAAGTGTATGTCTGTCGATATTTGCGAAATCCCTTATACCTGAAAGCGGGTAACGTACCCGAATCTGTTGTGCACGCTTCCACCTGCAGACACAGATTTGAAAGGATGGGGGGAGGGCCAGGCTTGGCAAGCGCAAGTCAAACATCGATAAATAAAGGTGTAAATAACTTTAATCAATAATACAATGAATTACAATATGTCAGAATGTAAGATTGCGCTTTCGGCAATTAACCGTCGGATGTGGTTTCGACATTACAAGTTGCAAGATGATATTTTTCATACAGACACGGAAAACATAAATTAAAACGGCATCTGCTACATCGAATGCATGCAATTTTCCCACATACACAAGGAATCTTCAGAGTTTCCATGGAAAAACAAACCTTGTTGACATCTTGAAAAATTTCTCTTCCGATAATTTGGATGCAAATCATGCTCTCGTGGAGTTGCTATCAAAATACATTCCATGGTCCAACATCAATTATCAGCACCGAAAATGTTGCGTATAACGCAACATTTTCATTAATGTCGGTGCTGATAATTGATGTTGGACCATGGAATGTATTTTGATAGCAACTCCACGAGAAGCAATTTCTCGTTCCTTTTGAATCAAATATGAACAATTTTTAAGGCACTTGATAAAGTTCTTAACTTGCCTATAAAAATAAACGTCGCACGGTTGGCAAAGCGGAGTACATTTCGGGGGTATGACTTTAACCGTGCAAGTTCCAAGTCCTGTATCATTGGTAAAGATTTCATCGTACAAACCAGGATTCGTTTAACCTCCCCAAGAATCCATTATTAGCAAGAATTTTTCTTTTTCCACATAAGGAAGCATGACGCAGGTTAAAAATGATTTATAGAGCTGTGTGGTAAGTTTCCCAGATTTCGAACTTGTTACAACGACATTTGGAAGGTCTTTCGTTAAATTGTCAACAGTTTTTTAAACCCTTGGACCAAACTTGCCCGTGGCTTCTTGCAAACACAAAAACACTTGCGGCAATAATTCACCGGACATCGTTATCGCGTATTGTGCCGTGCATGAGTGTGTCACTTTGTTCATATGACACCTTTTAACAAACACAGTTTTTGAATTTTTTTCGGCGAGAGTTCTGTCATAAGTTGACTGGTACTGGCAACCTGTCTGGTATGTATTAATCACAATTTTTTTTGTCAAAATTTGGGATAATTGCCTTTGTCTGGCGTTGGAACTTCCTTGCGACTTCTTGTGTTTCTTTCAAAGTCACAGATTCCCTGTTACTCACATATCGCGTGATCTTCCTCTGCCGAATTCTGCGTCGTTGTTCGAATTTCTTAACCCATGAAAGTGATGCTTCAAAGACAAAGCCCTCCGATTGACATTGGCCTGCAGCAGCCAGTGCCCACTCCCGTAAGTTCCTTGTTACCTGAAACGTAAAATCAAAGTTTTATTTCATTACCATAATTTGTTCTTCAAAGACGGTTGCTGAAGATACAAAAAAAATTAGATGTAAAGTGATAAAGATGTACACTTACTTGCTGATAATTTTTGTGAGCCTCCACGAAGCGGTCGTTGGTCCACGAATCAATTATTGAATATTTATCGATCGTTGTTCCTCCAGTTTTTATGTTTTCTTCCCATCTCTCCAAATCGTCCTTTTTTTTTTTTAACTTCGAGATCCTTTTATCTGGAGAGTTTGCAGATTCCAAGTGGGGTGTTCTTTTGCCAGTCTCACTACTTTTATTTTTGTCTCCAATGGAACGTATCCGGCTTTTCCCTTCTTTTCGACTGGCTCTTAATCCTCATCGTCGGAAAAATTTCTGTCAACTTCACGGAATAGACCCTCTTCATCTACTTCTTCAAAACGAATGAGGTCCTCGTCAGTAATAAGAAACTTTTCTCCTAACACTTCGATGACAGACTGATACAGTTCTTGTCCAATCGCCATTGCATCTTCAGAAATCGTTGCTGATGATTCTGTATCAATAAGGTCCGCTTTTTGAAGAAGACTATCACAGTACACGAACGCAGCTTTTAACTGACGTTTTGCAACTGCATTATGCATTGAATGTTCATGGAATTCATCATTCACAGTACTCGAAGAACCGGGAGTCTCTTCCATTTTTGCAGTAAAAATGTAAATTTTGTGATTTTCAAAAAATTCGTATGTACACTATTCGTTCCGGCTACATTAGCAAGGTCTCACCGCTACGCGAGTTAACTGCCGAATGAGGCTTGTTGTATAGCATCGGCCCTATAAGAATAGAACCCAGGTCCAGGGCTGGCCCTCCCCTTCTCTTTTAAAAACACGTGTCTACTGGTCGAAGCGCGTCTGCAGATCGAAGCGTGCACAACAGTTTCGGGTACGTTACCCGCTTTCAGGTATAAGGGATTTCGCAAATCTCGACAGGCATACACTTTGAGGAAAACTTTATTCGTTTGGTCGTTTACTTGTCGATAATTATAAATATCATAGCTGTTGTAATAATACAAATTAGTAAACAGCCAATTAACATTGGAAATTCGATAAAGATTCATGCAAAAACACGTATTTTTTCATTATATTACCTTTGAATTGTAATATATATGAAAGAATATTACCAGTGTTGGGGAAAAAAAATTACATGAGCGGGACTCGATCCAGCGATCCAGCGATTACGAACATTTAACGTTAACCACTTGACCGCCGCCGTCTCGTGCTCAGTGTCGCGACGCACCGGTAGAAATTGGTTGTGTAAGACTCCTCTTGCGATTTGCCGAAAACACCTAAGTAGTACGTCTTGCTACTTGCACATTATGCTGTCCTAATGGACTACTAAAAGTATACAAGGTTTGAAGAAAATCCCTGATCCGATCGTCGTGGCCTCCCCTTATGGCACCCATCAAAATCCGTTTGTTTCATACTTGGCACTCCTCTTGTGGGAGTAAAATTCGCTATAGTTTATTGACACCGCACTCATAATATCGTTAACACAACTATATGCGGAAGATATATCTGAACATGCGATTTACATAGCGTGTTTGACTATTATCGCTGAAATAATCATTAACTATTGTAAAAGGCTTCACAATATAGATATGGTTAATCTAGAGCTATCACACAATCGGCGCACAAGTACTAATGTTGTATACTGTACATTAGATGTTTCTCGGTCAAACTTGTACCGTTCTTTTCAAGTTTGTACATATATCATATGGTAAACATTAACGTTTGTTGAGTCTAGTTCATTAGGAGTCGCTATGAAAGTTGACTATACGAGAAAAAAATGGTAATGTTTACTCATAGCGAAGACGTACATCATTTGCAGTTCGAGCAGCCACGGCTTAGTAATATTAAGAACTACGCGTATCTCACAAACTGTTATATTGTATGTTTGCTGCATTGCAGAAATAGAATATTAGTTCAGCAATTCTTCTTGTAGTTCACCTTCTGCTCGTGTGCACTATTATGCATTGCGCAGGTCGTACTCTATAATATGGAACAAAACTAATGGTATATGGCTGTATGGTAAAAATATGGGGATAGAAGAAATAATAACTATGATGAGGAAAAGAATGAAAGTGGACAGGATAGATGAAAAAGTAAAAAAAGGATTTGAAAACCTAAAAGAGAGAATTTTAGACGAGGAAGAGGAAAGAATAAGCAAATCATCGTACAATTTCAATTACCAGCATATAGTGGAAAATGAAGAAAGGCCATGGACGTATTGGTCGAAGGCGGGAGTGAGGGGTAAGGATAAAGAAATGTGGACAAGATTAAGGTGCGGAATATAGAAAGAGCGGGAAAGAAAGGGGAAAAGGACTAGGGAGGGATGTAGAATTTGCAAAGAGAACGAGACACTGGAGCGAACACACCTCCGAAGACACCTTACAATATGCAAAAGAGAATGAAAAGTCGTAACGGAGAATGCAAGAAAAAAAAGTGGAGGAATTGGTGCAAGAAGTGGACATTCGGGCGATAAAGGGAGAAATTATAAATATGTTAAGTGAAAGGATAAAAAAAGGGATTTGTGAATATTTTAGAAAAATAGAGGAAGTACGCAGAAAACTGTGCATGAAGGAATGGGGAGGAGAAAGCGATGGAGAGGAGAAATAAAAAAAGAAAAAAAAGAGAAAGCGTGTAATAGTGGAAAGGGAAGGAGCATGCTGGGTAGAAAACAGAGTTAAGGTAATGGTAAGAAAAAGAGCATTTCGTAAAAAATTGTAAACTAAGTTATGCAAATAAAACTCGATTGTATTGTATGGTACAACACTATTGCAATGCGCTGTTCAGCGTTCTCCTCGACTGCTACACATGCTGGGCAGTCTTGGGAATCTTCATAACTAAACTTACAAAGATAAGCCCGGAAGCAGCCGTGTCCTGAGATCACTTGAGTGAGATAACAGTTGAGCTCCCCATGTAGACGGTTCACCCATATCTGCACCTTCGGGATTAGTCGATGTGTCCACCTTCCCTTGGTAGAGGCATCCCACATCGTCTGCCACTGGTTGAAACTGGTTGCTCTCGCCCTTGCATAACTGGGATTTCTAGCTCCCTTCTGCTGGTACATCGATCTACGCTCCTCGGCGAGCACCTCGATGGGCAGCATTCCCGCGATAACGTTGATAGCGTCCTCGGAGACAGTGCGAAATGCACAGGCTACCCTCAAGGCGCTGACGCGATACGTTGCTGCAGCCTTCCTGCGGTACTCCTGGATTTTCAGTTCGTCAGCCCATATGGGTATGCCATGAGTGAGCACTGAGGTCGTCACTGATGACAGTAGTTTCCTCTTCTTCTGTCTGAGGCCACCAACATTAGGCATGAGTCGCGCCAGTGTGGTAGCCACTCGAGCGGCCTTTCTGCTGATCTGCTTGGTTTGCTCTTTGAAGTTCAGCCTCGCGTCGAGAATCACACCCAGGTACCGAATGAACCGTTGGGATGTGATTTCGGCGTTTCCAACCCTGAGCGTTACCATTTCCATCACCTTCCTGATGGATACGAGGAGTACTTCTGTTTTGTGGGCTGTAAGCTGCAGTCCAATAGAAGACATGCATTCCTTTATCTTGGCGAAAGCTTCGCCGAAGAGTGCGGTGATTTGCTCCAGGAATTTGGCGATGATAATCAGCGCCGCGTCATCTGCGAACGCTACGACGGACACTCCTTTCGGCAATTCTAATAGCAGCAGATCTTTGTACATGATGATCCACAGAAGCGGCCCAAGTACAGAGCCCTGAGGAACTCCTCCAGTCACCCTATACGTCTTCGGTCCATCCTCTGAGTCGTACATGAGCCACCTATTACATAGGTAACTCGCCACTATTCTCCGTAGGTACCATGGTACACCTAATGTTTTTAGGGCATCCATGATACACTTCCATATCGCCAAGTTGAAAGCATCCATCGTTTCCCCGCAGTTGACTCCTGCGCCTGCTTCACCACTGTGTTAATGGTATCCAGCGTAGAGCGCTCCTTTCTGAAGCCAAACTGGCCCTCCGCCAGTAGAGGGTCCACGCACTTCTCAATCCTGTTATGGATGATACGCTCGAAGATCTTTCCGGCGGTATCCAGCATACAGATCGGACGATAGGATGAAGGTTCGTCCGGTGGCTTCTTTCCTTTCGGGAGGAGCACTAGCTTCTGCCACTTCCACTTGTCCGGGAAGATTCCTTCCTTGAGACACCCATTGTATATGCCCAGAAATATTGCCGGTGCCAACTTGATCGCTTGAGTGCGATGTTGGGTATCCCATCCATGCCGGGGGCTTTCTTGTTGCCCACCCTGGCAATCGTCGTAAGAAGCTCTTCTTCAGTAATGGCTGGGATGTCGTCATCGACGTCCTCCGCGAGCTGGTAGTCCTCCTCGGGTTGCTCAGTGAACAGATGTGTAACAATCTTTTCCAGCAGGGCTGCGTCCACAGGCGATGGCGTCAGCTCGCTTTTCAGCTGAGTCATTACTGCTGCTGCTGTGTGTGTGTGTGTGTGTGTGTGTGTGTGTGTGTGTGTGTGTGTGTGTGTGTGTGTGTGCGTGTGCGTGTGCGTGTGTGTGTGTGTGTGTGTGTGTGCGCGTGTGCATGTGCGTGCGCGTGCGCGTGTGCGTGTGTGTGTGCGTGTGTGTGTGTGCGCGTGTGCGTGCGCGTGTGCGTGCGCGTGTGCGTGCGCGTGTGCGTGCGCGTGTGCGTGTGCGTGTGCGTGGGTGTGGGTGTAGGTGTGGGTGTGGGGTGTGTGTGTGTGCGCGTGTGCGTGTGTGTGTGCGTGTGCGTAAGCGTGTGCGTGTGCGTGTGTCTGTCTGTCTGTCTGTCTGTCTGTTTGTCTGTCTATCTGTTTGTCTGTCTGTCTGACTTGGTGTCTACAGCTGTTAAAGGGCCTCTACACTTTCGGGCACAATTTAGTGCCGCGTATTGCCACCTCTATTTTTGGATCACCGCTTGGTAGCGCTCCCGCATGTTAAGGCAGAACACCACTGTGACCTCCTGTTTTTTTGCCATTTTTCAAGAATTTTTTTTTGTGGGAAAAAAGATATTCGAAAAAAATTTTTTTGTTTTAATCGTTGTTTATTGAAGATCCATAAAAAAAAAATTTCAAATTTTTCACGCCCCATGGTGACGCTGGGCAAGCTCCCGCGTCAGGTACTGTTGCCTCTGCAGTGGTTCGCGACACGCAGCAGAACTCTCTTCAAAGTCGATCTGAAAAAAAATACCGAGTCTTTTCGTTAATAATATGATATTTTGAAGAGAAGTACACAGGGATTTGAAAAAATATTGATTTTTAAAAAATAGGCACGCTTTTAAATTAAAGGACGATTTTCGAGCAAAATTTCTCGTCGAAAATAGACTATGACTTTTTTTATTATTGAGATATCGAAAAAATTCTATGTACTTCTTTAGATAATCTAGTTTTATTGTTGCAGTCCAAATTTGAAGTCGATCGGATAAAAATTGCTCGAGTTCTGCTGCGTGCCGCACTCAAAAAAGTGGTTTTGAGAAAAACGCGTTCAAAGTTTTAGGTTTGTTAATTTATGCGATAAATTGGAAAAAAAAATTGTTTACCTTTAATCAGCGATGCCGGCACCATATAGCTGGCCTTCAAGAACCAAATCATTGTCTCTAGCATCTTTTCTCGAACTTGTAGAGGCTCTTCTTGCCTCTTTTGCAGCGTCTGTGACCGAGCGCTCCGCCAGCTCGATCCGCGCTGCGTCGGTTTCAACGCAAAAATTGAAACCGAAACCGAAAAATTAAGCCGATAGTTATCCCCAACGTCTCCAAAACTTTCATGAGGCTTCTCAGCCAATCATTGAATAATAATACCGCGATATCAGCTGCAATATCGACGATTTTTTTGCTCCCGGACTGACACTTGGGGGCTATTGCCCAAACTGATTTGTTGTAGCTTTCGTTGTTGTTTTGCGTGAAGCCGCCCAAACAACGCTGCAGCAAATCGTCTCTGCTCAAATTTTCGAAGACTGGCGTAATAGCCTGCAATACTTCCTCAGGAAGAGGCGGCTTATGGCGATATTCAGAAATATTACCGCTTGCGACCGCTCGCTGCCACGAACACCACGACTCGGCTCTCTCTGGGCAATCGTCATGTTGTGGCTCACTATCTGTGGATATTTTATGTTTGATAGTTGCCCAAATTGCCTTCCTCATTTTTTCAACACCATCGCTGTTCCTCCGAATAGCCAAGCCGTAATATGTGCTCAACTCGTCAATCAATTTTCTGGTGAGCTTTCCTCTGCCAGACAATCCTTTTTTTTCACAATTTCGCGGAGGCGCGTCCCCATACGTTTTTGGACATGATCGATGCACTCTTTTTTTTATCCTGAAACCGTCGTATGGATCGCTATTCGATATGCCTAGAAACGTTTTAGAATCGCCGTCACCAATATAATATTTATATTTTATGCCATAGAGCTCTTCAGACCGTTGAAACATTTCGACAGCTGAGTCGACTTCCATTTTTCCGGAGGAGCCGCTATGATTCGCCTGGCACTCATCGTCGTGGGTACTTTTGCATTCCCAGTACTCCGCGGTGCTTTCTTTTTACCCCAATGCTCGCAAGCTTTGCAATATTTCGATTTCACCATAACGTCGATCACTTTTTTAGTGTACTAGCCGATTAGCGATGTTATGCCGAAAAGCGAGCTGAAACCGCGCTTACGCCACGATCCGTCGCCTGAAACGATAATTCCGTCCTCCACCCCATTTTCCAACGAAATTGTCTCCTCCTCAAGTGCAGCCTTTTGTTTGCTCACTATGCTCACAGCTTTAGTGGCAATCGAAATCGAATTTAAGATTCGATCGTAGAAAGACTGAAATATGGGGCGCGGTAGGTCCATAAATGCACAAAACTTCATCAGGCCATTCAAACCGACGCCAAGAAGACGCATACTGAATAAGATCCGACGATTTATTTCGTATGCATTGTCAATCATAGGACACGAATTGATTTGCTCTTTTTCACAATGGCCGCAATCGACCTCGATTTTGAATCCGAGTCCGCGCAAGCTTTTTTCAGTAAACTTTATATCGCGATCACACACTTTGCACTTCACTAACGTCGATATAATGTTCAATGCATTGACGAGGTGTACTATACGATAACCGAAATCGTTAGTAACACCGACCTCTAAATCGTCCGACGATTTTAACTTTTTCGCCGACGTGCTCACATACTCTGCAGAACTATTTTCGGAGCTATAACGGTTCGGAGGTTTTCGATTCGAAATTTTCGTTCGACTCCTCGTCACATAGCTCCGTTTTGTTCCCTTTTTCCCCGCGTACACTTTCGGATTATCCATTTCGATGTGCAAAGAACAATTCTGAGCGTTCGATATTTATAAGCGAAACCAAAGAACAGATATTACATGGAACTCCACGGCCCGTGTTAATATTTGGTAGAAAAAATGTAGTTAGTATTTCCGCCGGTAGACTGCGCGGCGATGTATTGGTGTGCCACACACAATGATAGAGGTTCAAGGCACGCCTCTCGCGGTTGTCTCTCTCTCGCGTATGCCTATCGGGCTATAGCGCTGTCCCGCTTGTATTAATGGTCGACTGACCGACCAAGCTTTGGGCGGTTCGGTAGGAGACAGCGCATCATTTAAAATCACGTTGAGATATTTCTGTCGCGGACGGCCGGATTTTGGGGGGGGGGGGTACAAGGGGAGCCCTTCTGAATCAGTGATAAATTATAGGGGCGCTTAGTAAAAAATAAGTCACAATCCATTATTATACCCAACAATAAACTGGAAAAAAAAAGTTTGCGCAAATTTTGTAGATTCAGACGTTTTTGCATTTTTCCTGAAAGATTGCGGCTACGAAATTTTATCTTAAATATTTCCTTTAAGCATTCGCCCCCCCCCCCCCCCCCCCACCTTTTTTATTGTCGATACGGGATAAACTCCCGTAAAGCTATTACACCCGATTCGGCCTAAATTTTGCACAGATATTCCATTTAATATATAAAGACATCCCTTGAAGGGATTTTTGGCGCGTTCCAATAGAAATCGAGTTTTAAAGTTTATTTTTTAGCCCCCACGAGTATATCTATATATCTCGCCACGGCCGATCGATATCCCCACCCCTCCGACTTCACTGGTGGCTAGCGTGCCGCGCTTATCGCTGCAAGTATATCTATATAACCTAAACCAATTCAACCAAAACCAACACACAAACCCAGCCGGTGGGACCTGGTGTCCGGAGACCCCTAAAAAACGGTGTCAAAAACTATCGCATCGATCTTATTGAAATTTTGCACACTTCTTCAAAATAGCATTGACTACTGATTGAATGAAGGCATTTACAAAAATTAAATTTAGATATTCGGCAGAGTTAGATGCAAAATAGTTCAATTTTTGGTATAATTTACACTACGCATAGTCTTGTAAAATTAGTTGTAATCGAAAAAAAACCGTCGCTCAATCACTAGTCAACGCTATTTTGAAGAAGTGTGCAAAATTTCAATAAGATTGGTGCATTAATTTTCGAGAAATCGTGTCCACCTTTTTTCCGAGGGGTCACCGGCAGCCAGGTCCCACCGGCTGAATATCCCAAATTTTTTAATGACATTTAAAAAAAAATATTATTGCAATGTTGCTCTTTTATGTGCTTATAATTTGGAATAAAATCATTTATCAATTATATTTTCTTTAATAAAGAAAATATGCCTTTTGGCTTCAAAACCCACGGACTCGTCTTAGGAACATTTTTGCATCCATTATAGGCACATCTGCTACACGATGGCATCATTAACAATGTTGCAACTCACAAACAATTTTAAACAGCCAATTTTCCGTGGGCAAAGAGTCTAGCAGAAAAGCGCGAAATACACGAATACATGATTAATTAACTAGTTAGATTGATATTCAGTATTAATAATCACGAATACGTCCGCCGCCTGTCAAATGTCTGACAGATGTAAGCAAAGTAGCAACAGATTTCTGTACCGCGTAGTACGTTCCTTGAAAGAAATCGCTGAGGGCATGCTAAAAAGAGATGCAACGGGTGAGATGGAAAGGAGCGAAAACAGATCGATTTAAAGCCGGGGCTCCCCGGCAGAAGGAGCACGTGCCTCAGACCGCTCGACAGTTGCTGCTGTTAACATTGGAATCTGCAAGAGAGCGAGCGAGACGCGAAATCACCTCACCGTAGTCGGCTCGAGCGTAGGAAGAGGTGGAGCTGGGTGGAGCCAAGCGCGCGTGCGGATGTGTGCGTGCACATCGACACAGGCAGCGCTTTAGGTGGTTGGGGGAGTAACTACGAAACTCCCCCGAGAAACCTTGCCAAATCGTCCCATAAGCCGTGTTGTTCCATGTAATATCTGTTCTTTGGCGAAACGATTCGGAGCGTTTAGACACGAGTAGCGTCGCTTCTATTCGCAAACTGACGCTATGACGCTATCCCTATACCTGCCTTGAAAATTTTTCAATTCTCGCCACCTATGGCTTTTTTTCGAAACTATATTTATAAAAATAGCCGGTTTTTGTAAAGGGAGACAAAAGAATACTTGGGAAAGACCCGCAGGACCTGGGAAAGGCCCGGTATACCTGCCGACCCTGAGGCACGGAGCTGCGCGGGACCCCGAGCGTCACGGAGCGCTGCACCGCTCCACAAAATATTCAATATCTCCGAAAATAATTATTTTTTCGACCTGGGTCCAACGGCATCTTAATCTTAAATGTATTTTAGATTTTTCTAGATGGTTTTCAAAAAATCGATTTTTTGAAGCCGTCACAGTGGTGTTGTCCCTTAATGCATCGCCGAATGTTGCGCTACGAAATCCCTTGCCAACATCGTAACAACGCCTGAGTCAATTGTTGCAAATTATGCAGTTGCGGATAGTCTCGCCGCAATCGACGCCCAAGCATGTCCCAAACATGCTCATGGGTTCAAATCGGGACTCATAGCTGGATGATTCAGCGTTGGCACGTTGTCGACACGAAGAAAATTTCGCGTACGGATTGCGGTATGAGGATGAGCATTATCCTGCATCAAAATGAACCATCTTGCTCCCATTCGTCCGCGCTTAGGTAGAACATGTGGTTCCAGAATTTCGTTGACGAACCTTTCGGCAATGAACGTCCCACGAACGATTACCAACCGGGTTCTGATATTGACGGATACGCCTGCACGATACCATTGCCGGTCCACCATTGTACGCTGCAACCGGTCTCATAGAACGACCGCGATCTCGTTCCCCACGACGACGCCAAACAAGAGAACGCCTGTCGTTGCCATGAAGACAAAATCGGGATTCATCGGTGAATAACACGCTGGTCCATTGTCTGTGACCCCAATGGTGACGATCACGCGCATAGGCCAATCGGGCGCGACGATGTCTCGGAGTAAGCATATGCACGCGATTTGGGCATCGAGCACGTAGTCCTCGCTGTCGAAAGCGATTTCGAACTGTTGAAGCCAAAATGTATTGCTGGGAAGGACGTTGTCGGTGATTACGGAATTGACTAGCGATCGTATGTGCATGCGCAGTAGGGTTTCGACGAGCTTCTCGAATGATAGCTCGATCATCACGCTCGGTAGATTCGATGTCTACCTTGACCCGGGCGACGATTGTAGCTTTGAGTCTCGTTGAATCGCGCATAAGCACGACTGATAACGGACTGACTCACTCCCATTCTAGCGGCTACTTCCATCTGATTGTAACCCTCTTAAAGAAGAGTAACAATGCGAGCCACGTCTGTGAGAGATAAATGTCGACGGGGCATGTCAAAAGGTAAGTATCGGAAGAAACTGTTTTTCACTGTACAGAAAGCTTACGTTAAAAATTCAGGCTTGAAGAATACAAGAAAATTCGAGTTTTGTGTGAAGAAAAGCAGGAATCTGTATGGGGTATATCGATTTTTTAAAATTAATGTTTGAATCGACATTTAAAACTAAAGCAGTTGCAGTGGTAAAAAAAATCAAGTGATTTTTTTTTTCATAATAATAAAGCATTGTGAAGACGTTGAGAAAAAAATCAAAAAAAAAATCCAGATTTTTTTAATAATTAATCTTTTTGTTTGAAAACAAGGATTATCACCGAATTTTTTTTTATTGGAAAACGAATAAGAATCGAAAAATTGCTCAAAAGGGTGATTTTTTGCGAAAACGATAAATTTGAAGCTTCGGAGCACTAAGAAAAAATAATCGCAGCGCTTTGATATTTTCAGGGTTTTTCCTGGACACTTTAAGGTTCAAAACTTACTGCTGATATTCTCCGTACATCCATTATATCCATAGGTCTACCAAGTTATTCAAATATCCTTGAATAGGCGAATTTTGATAGTTTTTTTAGTCAAAAGTATTGCTTCGAAAAAAAAATGTCATCAAAAGCCACTATGAGGGTTTTATCAAGAATGTTTTGCACTTTTCATAACCCTACTTTGATTCCCTGTACAATCATTATTTCCCGAGTTATTGGTTGTCAAAGTTAAAAAGGACTTTTTTGCTTTGATCGACGATATCTCAGCAGCAAATTATCGTACACACTTTTTGAGGACGTCAAATTAAAGGGCATTAAATTTCCTAAAAGGGTTTTGTGGCGGAATTGAAAAAAAAAAATTTGAAGCCCGTAAACCTTTTTGAAGAGAAGCAAAAATTTGGAAAAAAAATTTTTCGGTAGGCGTCTTACAAGGTGACGGCATGACCATGGGGTCGGGGATTTGGCCGATTTTTTTTGTGGTGACAGAGGACCCTTAGCACCTCACGTGGTTAGAGTAGTAGGACGCACTACTCGGAAAATCCCGAAAAAATCGATTCAAAGTTTCTTAGGCGCCTTATGAGTTTAAAATGTCATGCATTTGTCGAGCCGCCGTCTAGTCTAGACGGTTAAGGCTCTGTCTTTTGCGCCGGAGGTCTCAGGTTCGATTCCTCCTTCGGATCTTTTTTTTTATCCCAACAATTGTTCCAAACGTTTCTCATCCCTACATTATTTTTTAAAATTATTTTCTTTTTTTATCCAATAAAACAATTCATGACGGTAGTTTTTTTATTTTTCATTGTAAAGTATACGAGGAGGAACTTTGGGTTTTTAATGAGAATAACAAAGTCGATAAGGAAAAATTTAATTTTTATTCTTATAATAATTATATACAAAAACCGCAGTGGTCATTATCGTAGAAACTAACAAAGCAATAATTTTTGCGACATCTTGCGCAACATATAAATGCCGATTTTTTACAATCGCAGGGAGTTTGCAATACATCCGTACAAAAACATGTCCCATTAACATTCATGAAAATGTTTCTGGTAACTGATAATTTTGAGGCAAACCAGGCGTTTTGAATCATGTCTCGGAATATTGGTGACGTTAATTGAGGGTGAATTATTGAATTTTTTATACCAGCAGAATCGTGAAATTAATTCCCGGGAAGATTGTATAAAAATTCATTCAATAATTCACCATGAATTATCGTCATCAATATTCCGAGATGATGAATTGTTTTATTGGAAAAAAATAAAATAATTTAAAAAAATAATGTAGGGATGACAAACGTCTTGAATAATTGTTGGGAAAACAAAAAAAAATAAGATCCGAAGGAGAAATCAAACCCGAGACCTCCGGCGCAAAAGACCGAGCCTTAACTGTCTAGACTAGACGGCGGCTCGACAAGTGCCTGACATTTTAAACTCAAGGTGTCTAAGAAACTATGAATCGATTTTTCTCGGAATTTTCCGAGTAGTGCGTTTTACTACTTTAACCACAGGAGGTGCTAGGGCTCCTCTTTCACCACAAAAAAATTCGGCCAAATCCCCGTCCCCCACGGTCGTGCCGTCTCCTGGTTATGCTTGCTCCGAAACCGTCCATGATAAAAGTTTTCATAGCTAGATCCGAAAACTAGACACTTGGAACAACAATTTGCTTTTTTTTTCGCTGTGCGACCATTTTCTTCCGAGATACAGCCTGTTGAAAATCACCCAAAAAAGTTGCATTTCTTTTTATCCCTTAATTTTTGTGACTAGTGTATTATGCAAAGAAAGATCTGTGAAAAAGTTTACCTTAACCGGAGATAACAGCTATTTGGGAGTACAGCCGAAATTAATTTGATATTTTATGCCATATCTGCGATCCGGAAACCACAAGCATGTTCGATTCCATGTGTAGGCGAAATATTTTTTTCGTAACAAATTATTACGGGAGCTCCGGGAATTACGAATTAAAATTAAAATAAATAAAATATAACATTTATTTTGTTTTAGATTTATGAAATATGCTATGCATTTAGTAAACGGGCTTTGATGTTTTGAATCAACACTTAAATAATACACCAAATACACATATAGCAGGTCGTATCTTACGATATGGTACAAATCACTATAAACATCGTCGCAAATCACAGGCAATATTTCAGCCCTGTTCACTTTAAGATTTTGGGGAAGTACATTTTTTATAGTGTCATGGAATATCCATTTTATGAAGCCTTACTATATCATATAGGAATGAACAAAAAACGTATGCTTGTATGATTGTTGGTTACGGTTAACATATGTGCATAATACATGCAACTGCTAAAATATTAATAAGCAGTATTATACTTCTGGCAATTACTATGGCTATAAAATATTATTATCCTCAGCGATGTACAAAATATAGTTAAAATGTGGTTCAACACACCATACATTCCTCTCAGTGTGCGAACGGAATTTCTATGACTCACTGTAGACACTACTACGTTTCAGGTTAGACGTAACGTAATACGAGATATTTTTGTACTCTCTAAACTTTGACACGAGCTAATAGTTGAATTCTCCCCTCCCCCCAAAGCTCTTCAAAATATGCATAGTACGCACAGCACACCAAATATTCACGTACATACGTTTGTAAAATATGGACTGAAAAATGTAAATTAAAAATATAACATTCAAAATCATCTTTTAATAAGCCTTCTTCCGCATAGACGTGTCTGTGCTCTATGCTTTCTCGAGTAGGTGGCCGGTAGTCTATATCTACAGACCCCGTGCGATAATAATTTTACAAATAATGGGACTGCAAGTTGCAATATGTCAGCCTAGACTGAACAGATTGTAAATGGCTCATCGTGTCAAACGTTATGTCGGATTAGTTCTGTTGACGTGTCGTCAAAAATGCGATATATTGCTTCTTTACCGAGATATAGGTATACAAAGATTCCACTTCCGGCATTCTCGTGTAAACGCACTTGATAGCCTCTCACCTTTTAAGTCCTTCGCGATGACACGCTCCCGCGTCGCTTGATAGTCTCTCTCCTTTCAAGTCCTTGGTCGAGACACCATGGCATTTCACAAAAAGTGTCAGCATATTTTTCAACGTGATTGAGAACAGAGAAACTGTAAATCCTATGGTTGATGTTTTTCTGTTCAGAACAAAAGAAAAATCAACTATCCATGCGATGATTTTTTTTCATCGATAATTATATCCCCTCAAAAATATTATCGCTTGTTTTACCTTATAAGAACAGTCTCATTTACTTTATAATTATTTTTTATTTTAATTCAAGCAATGGTTTTAGTCTTTTTTTGTAATTAATCAAATGTACAGAAAAGGGTGAAAACCTTTTTTCAACTAGCCAAGCCAGTTTACTACAAATGTTGTACACATAATTGTTAAACCTTAAGGATACTATTTTATTTTCATTGGAATAAAATCATATTAGGGGGCGTACACAAATTACGTAACGCAAAATTTCTCGATTTTTACCCCCCCCCCCTCCCCCCACGTACGTAAACCGTAACGCCTGGCCGACCTCACCCCCCCCCCCCCCCCAATTGCGTTACGTAGTTTGCGTACGGCCACTTAACTATTATAACATGAAATTGATATCACCATTATACAACAGTACAACGTATGCAGTGGTGGATTAAGGGTGGTGGGGAGCGGAGGAGACGGTCCGCCCGGGCCTCTGGTCCTCGGGCCTCCAAAGTCATTTGGAGTCATATTCCAAAGTCATACTCCAAAGTCATTTTTAGTCATATTCCAACTGAGGCCGAAATATGTTCAGTAAGGGGCAGTTTGGGGTTGGAAGCCCCGTACGTATGCAAAATATAAACATAGGTAGGTAGGCACTAATTCACTTGTTATCAGGTCATGATAGCAATTGTCACTATAGCGTAAAGCTCTACCTACTTATAGCCAGGCCCCGCTCACTATATGGTGGTTTTGGCGCGAAACATAAATATTAGATCCGAACAATAGATATATTAGAATAGAATAGAAATATCGTAAAAAAATGACATGCTTACGTACTCAACCAATTACATCTGTACGTACTAAAGAATAACAGCAGGGGAAATCAACCAATCTGAACCTTACTGTCATAAAATTACATTATAACTTGTAACTTGTTAGAAGCCATAATGAAGATAGTAGTCGCCGCTGTTGCCAACTTGTTTTGTTATACCCACCATAAGTTCTTCAAACGAACAGAAAACCTCTAATACCGCCTGGTGTGACCGCTTACTGTCTAGTAAGTAAGCAACTACGTCTGGTGCACTTACGTAAAAAAATTATTAAGTATTTCAAAACATACTTTTTCAAACAAATTGAACCCGATTCAATTACTATACCCTGTGGTCTATGTTCATTCAAATCTATATACAGCCAAAACGTTATTCAGGAAATCCCCATGGCGCTGGTAGGTATTTGCAAGATCGTAGTGTTGCCTACACCATAAAAGTTGACACACTTTGTGTCAAAGGGCCTTGTCATAGCAAAATATAATGTATTATAAATTTGTTTACATGTTAGTGGTTGAATATCTTGCTCACCACTAACAATAATCTCCAGCCACTAAAAACAAATTCTATCGACTAAAAGGGATGTCTAAACCACCAGTTTACGTGGAAAATCCACCAAGTTGACAACACTGTTAGCCGCTGCGGGACTTCCCTGACCCACGGTCTTACATACAGGTCTGGAAACGAAGCCACATTTCAATGATGCCGTGAGGCACCGTTGCAAGATCCATTTTTTATTCTGCTTGTCGCGACATGCTCCGCTCCTATCGGAGGATATCCCCCCATCCACGGTCTTCTGTGATCTCACCCTCCGCCCCCACTTATAATTTCCGTATTGTCATGGGAATGATAATCTCGGTCCGTGTGTCATCTCATGCTCTTAAGGCATTTCATTTACGAACTCGAATATTTAACAGTTCATTGATTTTCGTCTATAATCAAGTAAAAATACATCCCCGTATACTGGTAAAATTGCAACCCAATTTACCGAACTTTTAACGAAAAATAACCTAAAGAAGGTATCATTTATACGGCGCTTTATGGAGATAACGCGCTGGCCACATTTCTATGTAATAATTTAAACACTAAATAACTCTAGATGCCAGATATAAACGGCTCACACGAGTAAAATATTGTAAAGATTTCGTGACGACAATAAAAACAGCCGGTTACCGAAGGTTTAGAGAAAATATTCAGGATTAAACTTAGAAAAATGTGACTAGCCGACGAATTTTCGTAGCTGCGACTTTTCAGAGAATGCGTCTATCGGTCAGTTTAGTCTTCAGTAAGCGTATTATTTGTTCATTTGGGTTTTTATTCGTATCCTCATCAAATATTCGGGGAGAATGTCGACGGCGCATGCGCCTCGATCTGGAGAGGGGGAGAGACAGACAGACAGAAGATATTCTGTCCATGTCACACACGTACCCATCAACAGCAATGCCACGTAGTGGCGAAAAATGTAAAGAGAAGTAGATCGCCTTAGCGCGCCTAACATATCGTGCTCGTTTCTAAACCTGTATCAAACCTGTATTATTATTAAATGGGATTTCAGTGAATCTTTCCCCTGTTTATCACTAATAATCCAATACTTCTTGACCATTTGCGTCTCGGTCGCATCATGCGAGAGAAGTTTTTCTAAACTGAAATTTATAAAAAATTATCGCCGATCTACGATGAACCAAGAACGCCTAGCGATCTGTCCACTCTATCAATTGAAAGGAAAGATTGAAGGGAAATAGATTTCAAGAGCAGTTAAAGTTGAAGTTCACGAGAAGTTGAAGTATGAGAAGTTCAGTTAAATGAAAGCATGAAAACATGTAAAATAGTTACAAAGCAAAAGCTTTGTTTTTAAACATATAAGTACAATGAAAGTTACTTTCTTATTATAGTCTTCATTATTTCTTTGCACTCTACCTGCTAGGTGCTGTGCTGAATGCTGATCCGTATTCTAACTTTTTTACTCATATCATAAGTAGGGCGTATAGTAAAATTACATATCATCAATAATACATCCATTTTTTAGCAGACCGGGGGCCTCATTAATATGCCGCCCCGGGCTTCCGACGGGCTTAGTCCGCCACTGAACGTATGTACCACACAAGTAAACTGGGAATGCTGTGCAACGACTCGGCGTGCATGGTTAAGAAAAAAAGCTCGGGAAGACAAAGTTTCCCGTTCCTACCGCCTACATAAGTGGCTTTTGCGACAGTATATATCGTATTTTATTTTTAATTTAAAGCCACTCACGTCGCGCCACGCTACGTTTTACCCTCTACCAATCAATATTTGACTGTATTCCTTTTAAACTATTGAGCACGGTAGATGTCAACAGTAAAATGGAGTAAAATATATTTTTTTTGCTAGCAAGACGGCGGCCAAACTCTATGTGACTATATCTATTTCGTGCAACCCGAGTAGAAATCCTGCTACGACTACAGAAAAGACCTGATCAGGCACTCTGATTTTTTTTTCATGCCTTGATCAGAATTTTTTTATCAAGCCCTGATCATCTTTGTGACACTTTCCCTGATTTCGGTTAGGCCAGGATAAAAAATCAAGCCCTGATCAGAGTGAAAAGTGAAGGCCTGACATGCAGCCCAAAGAGAGAAGTTCGCTGTTGCTTCGGTAACCACCATCTCATCACATTCTTCATTGCACTGTCAAAAAAACAATATTTAATAGGATCTATCCAAATCAAATAGGTTTTTTTAAAACTACGATCCGATTTGTTTCAAACACAATATATTTTTAGAATACTCAATAGAGCATTTCAGAAACCCAAAATAAATTAAAATACTTGATTTAGAGTTCTACCACAATTACTTTGTATCATAATTCATCATTCCCTGTGAATGGATTTTTTCGAAGAAAATGTTCTGCATCCACATGGGAACGAAACTGGAAACCACCTACGTATAGCTACGCACGCTGCCCCTATGCTACCGAGTGCTTGCAGCATTTTGGTGACATAAGAGACCACAGGAATTCCAATAAATATTTGTTGTATCAGATAAACTATATCAATAAGTTAATATCATTGTGATAATTAGAGAATCTTATTGAATATCATGCTATAGATTTTCCAAACATGACATATATATGAGTAATTCTTTTACAAACCGAACACCTTTCTGACCATCATATTTTTTATTTGGATGAATTTTTTTTTATGGATTCTATATCGAAAAAAATAATATACCTTTCGTGGATTTTTTTTTTTTTTTTTTTTTAGATAGAGGGGGTTGAAAATTTGAGTTTCGTGATTTTTGCCTTGGAGACTCATTTTCAAACACTCATAACTCCGATTCTTTTTAAGCTAGAGTAAACTTTTTTTTTTCATTTTGAAGATAATAAAGTAAACTTTAAGAAAAAAATATATACAAACAAAATTATAAACAATTTCATATTGTTATTAACAATTTAAATGTTTAAATCAATTTTTAACTATGGTCCCCAAAATTTAACGATTATTTAATACAACCATCGTATTCTACGTCAAATTTTCTATAAAAAACATGTTTTTAATTAACGGAGAATCTATTATTACTGAGAGAGATACATTAATTTATGTAGCGCGGCACGTCGTATCGGCGCGCGGGCACCTCTGCAGCCAGATCACGTGTAAAACTTACCCCCTCTTTAGTCTCTTAGAGGCTAGAGTGGGGGTAACTTTTACACGCGCTCTGGCTGCTATGTTACCCCCACTCTAGCCTCTACGAGACTAGAGAGGGGGTAAGTTTTACACGTGATCTGGCTGCACTGCTCTGCACGCCTCTCATTCGGAATTTGTTGTCTCGTCTGGACTCACGTGTCTGAATTTATAGGTTACGAAACTATCTTTGAAGTGTGCAGACAGATCACGAAAGACAGGTAAGGAAATGTAATAATCAACTGTAACAAACGTAGATAATTAGCATTAATTTTTTATAACACTTATTAGTCAATATTTATAACATAATGTGTCTCAGTATTTTAGGAAAGCGACGAGTCATCTCGATTGTTTTGGCTGACACACGTGCACGCGCGCGCGTGGGCAAAGCTGAATACCAGCACGATGCCTAAAACGATAAGCACGAACGTTCGCACCGACAGATGTTTCAACCCTTTGAATTTGAGAGGTCACTCAAGTAAAGCGTCGCGATTGCGAAAAGTTACTACAAATCAACTATGTCAACTTAATGTACGAATAACTGCTGAGGCTTTACAACAAAGAATTTGCGATTCCTGTCGTCTGCGCATCTCAAAAAGTGTTTTAAAAAAATGAAGATACAGCTGAAGTTGAAATGGTATTAATTATACGACATGAGATCTATGGAGTATATTTATTTTTTAGTCAATTTTTGATCCTCATGATCATGTTTTATTATTTACAGCAGGAAGATGAACTAGAGTCATCTAACAAAGTATCTGATGTACAATTGAGCAGTGATGGAACTTCGGGAGCTTCAGGTGAAAACCAAAAGTTATTGAATGACAGTGTTGATCGTTTGAATGAAGGATTGCGTTTCTTGGGATCATCGCCTATTAAAAAGCGCAAATTAAAACAAAAACGTTATTCTGAGGAGAAAATTATAAAAATTACTGAGACAATCAAAAAGAAAGTTTTTCATGCAAACATCGATGATCCAGATGATGTTGATGAAGTTGATGATAATGTCGCAATTTTAAGAACCTTACAAGAAAGTTTTAACACCAGTACAGACCGATGTCATAAAGTAAAAATTTTGACTATTTTCAGACACTGGTCTTATCAGAAAATCCAGATAAACTTTCCCACAGCTACTCGCCATATGATAACTATTGCAAAAAATATTGCTAGAGATAAAGGAATATTAGGCAATCCAAGTCCCAAGAGCCATCCATCTTTAGGAGTGGATGTTATTAACAGTATAATGAACTTCTATCAATCTGATGAGCACACACAAATTATGCCCGGTAAAAAAGATTTCGTCTCCGTGATAGTGGATGGTCACAAAATACAGATGCAAAAACAGCTGATTTTGAATAATTTAAAAGAATTGTATGAACTATTTAAAAAAGAGTATCCGAAAATGAAGTGTAGTTTTTCAAAGTTTGCCAGCATACGACCAAAACATTGTATACTGGCAGGAGCCAGTGGCACTCATTCGGTGTGTGTGTGTCCGATACATGAAAATATTAAACTCATGATAGATAGAGCGAATTTGAAATGTATCACAGTTGACTCCAAAAGACCAATAATGATCAAGCAACTGTGCATCCATTCTCAATTTACTATAAAGACGAAAAAGATGAATTAAAGGTCAAAAGTTTTATTTGCATTTCTGAATGCTTGCATCATAACACAGTTGCAGTTCATCTTTTTCAACAACAACTTGTAGAATTTATTAAGACGAATTTGAAAGGTGTTAATAAATTACTATATTTTTCGGACGGTGCAAGCGCACAGTACAAAAACAAGAAAAACTTTATTAATCTTACTCATCATGTAGAAGATTTTGGAATATCAGCCGAATGGCATTTTTTCCCTACGTCTCATGGCAACGGACCATGCGATGGAATAGGTGGGACGTTAAAACGACTTGCTGCTAGAGCTAGTCTTCAAAGGATAAATGATCCTATTCGAACACCCCACGAATTATTCACTTGGGCAACAGAAGCTTTGCAAAGCATAACGTGTCGTTATTCAACTGATGATGAGTATGATAAGGAAGAACAAATATTGTCAGAACGATTTCAAAAAGCTTTAACAATAAAAGGCACTTTACAATTCCATTGTATGATACCGATCTCTCTTCAGAGACTAGAAGCAAAAATATTTTCATTAAATGATAAAACAACAATTGTAAAAGTCTTTAAATAGACATTAAGTTGATTATAAGTCTTGTTTAAAAATAAAAATAAATATGTTTTTTCATTTACTAACATGTTATTATTTTGATAACCATTAATGTTATTGAGAAAAACGATGTAGGGTTAGAAGGAGAGGCGTGCAGAGGTGCCCGCGCGCCGATACGACGTGCCGCGCTACATAAATTAATGTATCTCTCCCAGTAATAATAGATTCTCCGTTAATTAAAAACATGTTTTTTATAGAAAATTTGACGTAGAATTCGATGGTTGTATTAAATAATCGTTAAATTTTGGGGACCACAGTTAAAAATCGATTTAAACATTTAAATTATTAATAACAATATGAAATTCTTTATAATTTTTTTGTATATATTTTTTTCTTAAAATTTACTTTTTTATCTTCAAAATAAAAAAAAAAGTTTACTCTAGCTTAAAAAGAACCGGAGTTATGAATGTTTGAAAATGAGTCTCCGAGGCAAAAATCACGAAAATCTCTAATTTTCAACCCCCTCTATCTAAAAAAAAAAAAATCCTCAAATAGGTATATTATTTTTTTCGATATAGAACTCATAAAAAAAAATTCAGCCAAATAAAAAATGTGTCGGTTAGATTTTGCCTCAATCTGTCCGGTTTGTAAAAGAATTACCCATATATATAACTTCTCTCTCTCTCTCTTTCCGCCCCTCTCTACCTTCCTCTCCTTCGATGTGTGTATTACATTCAAGACGAACCATTAATTCAATCAAACAGAAAAATGTTTGATTACGCGAAAATTCAATTCAATTTACATTTAAAAAAAATAAATAGATAAATTTAGTGGATGCAACTAAATTGTTTTTTGAATAGAGGAAACCGAATCACAGATATAGATAAAATATTAGAAATAATAAAAAAATGTACGCATACGGTGGACAATATGTCTCGACGATTTGACGACGCGCTAATACAGGGAGTCCAATAGGAAGTTGCTGAAATTAATCGACTGTCATTTTAAAACACGTGCACAGAATCAGAAAGCCAAATTGCTTTAAATAGAGGATACTCTGCAGTTTTAAACGCACATAAATAAAACCCAGTCAAATATTTTTTTATGTCAATTTATTACATCTTATAAAAATAACGAAAAAGTACAGTGATGAATGATAGATATTTTCGAAGTGCGAACCGTTAGATTGTGCACAAGAATCAATTCTCTTTTGAAAACTGTGAAAAAATGTGCCCAACATATCGTTCGTAATGCCGCGAACCACTTCCTGGATGGCCGCGATCAGTTCTTCTACTGTCCTGGTGTTTTTAGCGTAACAGCGTGATCTTTAATGTAACCCCACAAGAAAAAATCACAAGGGTTCAGGCCCGGAGAGTACGGAGGCCATTCTAGTCCGCCTTAAGCAAATTTAGGGTACCCCAGACCGATTACTTGAGTCCCATATACGCGATGAATAGCTTCAAACACCTCATGAGTCCGGTGCGACGTCGCTTCATCTTGCATGAAGTAAACATTTTTAACCAGTCCCCTCTTTTTGCATAAGGGAAGAATTTCGTTTCCAAAAGCTGTTTGTAACTCTCTCCTGTTACCGTAGATTCCAAGAATTGCAAATAAATTCCTTTTACTGAAATCGCTGCCCATGCCGTTACTTTCTGTGGATGAAGGGACTTCGCTAGCGATATGTTGGGATTTTCCGTTCCCCAAAACCGGTAATTTTGTTTGTTTACGTACCCGTTCATCCAAAAATGTGCTTCATCAGAATAAATAATAAATTTCTCATTAAGTTCTTCGGCTTCAAACATTCCCGTAATAGTGTTACAAAATTCGATGCGTTTCGCCATGGCATGTTCAGTTAACAATTGATGAGTGCTTATGTTATACGGATGAAACTTTAAAAAATATTTCAAAATGTTGTGTAATGATGATTTGGTTATTTTTAATGCTTGAGCAACTTTCCGAATCAAATCATTTGGATTTTGTTTGAAATAATTCTCAACTTCGTTGATCTTCTCTGGTGTAGTCACCGTAACAGATGAACCTGGCAACTCGTGTGTACGGTCCTGGAGTGTACCATACTTCACGAACTTATCGATTATCCTACAAAAATTAACGTAAAATTACTTCAATGCAGTTTAATGGAATTGAAACACAAGTTGTGTGATAGATGAATATGAATAAATATTAAATTCTTACCTTTTCAGAGTGTTTTCGCTGGCAACTCTATGAGTTCCAAACTTAGTACGAAACCCTCTATACGCATTACTATACATTTTTCCCCTCGAGAAGAAGCACTCAATAAGATATACTTTTTCTTCCGTCGTGAGCTCACTCATTTTGACACGCGCGTACTTGCTTCAACGACGGCTGGAATAAAACTGCGGGGCCTCAGGTATGCGCCTTAGAAAAAGGGACCCCTATTTAATTCATGGGGAAAAGAGACACTTATTTAGTTTTAGCAACTTCCTATTGGACACCCTGTATATATAGTTCGTCTGATGTATGATAAGAGGTTAAGCGTATAAAAGGCGCCAAACTGTATATGGGTCCAGTTACTTGATGATTGCTTGAAGCTAGCCAAATCAGGCGAATTGAATCAAGCCGTAGGTCCACTTACTTGACCATCGCCTGAAGCTAGCTGGACCAGGCAACTCGACAAAATAGTACATCCAATTGCCTGGTTATCACTTGACACGTACGGGATCAGGCAAATTGAGGCATACCTTAAGTAAGCCCTCCGTACTACAACGTGATCAGACGCGGATCAAATATCAGGCCAGCTTGACAATATTTTTACTCGGGAATGTGTAATTGTTATGCGATCAAGTTTACATTTTTAAATAACTTTATAAATTGTGTAAACAAAACAAGATTTCAATATCGTATGTTTTAGGAGCACATCACTGATTTGATCCCTATTTTGCAAAATCATAAATTTGATATCCACTTGCATAACAAGGTGACGGTAACAAAGGAGACATCTAAGAAAATTAGAGGTAATATTACTTCTTTGGAACCCAATCATGCAAAATACACTTCCCTAAAATTCATTTTCTAGCACGATCAAATTGTGACGATCCATATAATATATAGAATCACTACTATCTGATCAACTCGTATTCCTAAGATCGAAACGGCATAATTTAATATTTTTTTAACTTTAGTCTTGACTTGTGGAGAGGACACGATCCTTCGCCGAGTTTTTTTTCTTAACCACGCACGCCAAGTCGTTGCACAGCATTCCCAGTGTGCTTGTGTGGTACATACGTTATACTGTTCTATAATAGTGATACTAATTTTATGTTATAATCGTAATATGTTTTTTTTTTTTTCAATGAAAATAAATGCATATTCTTAATTTTTAACAGTTTTGTGTACAACGTTTATAGTAAACTGCCTTGATTAGTTTAAAAAAATGTTATCTCCCTTTTTTATACATTTGATTAATTAAAAAGTAGATTAAAACCATTCCTTGAATTAAAATAAAAAGTAATTATTATATAAAAAAATATAATTACGGAATGACGGATTTACTTTATTCGGTTTAACGAAACCACGATTGTGAATCCATATTTTTTGAGAAAAAGACATTTGCAAATTCGGTCTAAAATTATGAGATCTCGAGATTGAGTGGACGAATCGAAAAATGACCTGAACCAAACGATGGAAAGAAACTCATTGCACTTGTCAAATGTCATCAGATTTTCGAAGCGGCGACGCGTTTTCGCGTGGCGTCGATGTAAAGTTAAAAAATGACAGGTGAAATCCCATCTTCGTGTATAACGAGTACGCGGCGTGTTCCTCAGTGCGGTAAATGCTTTCTTTTTTATTACTTTAACTCGGTAATTATCGACGTCACAAAAAAATGTTCCAAACAAAAGTTGTACGGTGTGAGGCGCTTCGAAATGAGGCGAATTTCGGTGGAGGCGCTGACGCACAGTGAAGGTTGCCTCCACTTTTTAAAATAGAATTGTACATTTTTTTCAACCATTTTGTGCAGCACCTCTAGCCGCATAAAAACATCAGGGGGTCGAAGTCGTACAAGGTCAATATCGATGATACAAATCTAAAGATCTCGGATCACTGCCAAATATTTGGTAGTGATCCGAGATATTGAGATTTGTATTTCATTTCAATAAGTGACTTGAATGACCTTGAACGACTTTGACGCCTGAATGTTTTTTATGCGGCTTGAGGTGCTCCACAAGATGGTTAAAAAAATGTACTGTTCAATTTATAAAAGTGGAGGTTACCATTGTGCGTCAGCGCCTCCACCGAAATAAAAAAAAATGGTCGCACTTGATGGCCCCTTTCACACCGTACAACTTTTGTCTGTAACATTTTTTGTGACGTCGATAATTACCGAGTTATTTCGGGTGGCAGAGACAAGAGGGACACCCTGTATAATGTCATGTTGCATTACGAATATCGAGACCATCCGAGAAAGATGTGGTAAGCGGGCTGGCGTAGCTTAATAGGCAGATCAGTCACCCGGCAATCGAAAGGTCCCGGGTTCGAAACCCGGCCCAGAAGCGCATCGCATTCTTTTCGGATAGTTCTATTGGAGTTTCTCGGGGTTACAATATACATATAATATTACTATTGTATATTATATGTTATTACATATAATATAACAAGCTTTCGCCCGCGACTTCGTCGCCGTAGATCTCGAAATTTTTGGTGACATTTTTCAACCCATTAAGGAATTATTTTTACGAGATATATGCTATTCTAAATTTATAGCCAATGTGCTAAGCAGGAATATTAATGGTTCTTACTTAAATAAACGACGGAACTCCCATACCAAATTGCACTTACCCCCCTCAAGGGTTGATTTTCCAAAAACGCTGAAACACGTCATTCTTCATTTTTAACCAGAAGCGTAAATACGAACTTTCATCGGTTAACTTTAAAAATGACGGTTTAGGTACAAACATACATCCTCTATTTTACCCCCTTCAGGGAAGAATTTCGTACGCACACATAAACCTTCTCCGAGAGACACTCCATCTATTGGTGAAAACTTAAATAAAGTCCGTTCAGCACTTTTTAGCTTAGCTCTTTCAAACACACGCAGGCTCTTGCAAACCTCGATACGCTTGGCAGTGCTACGCACCACTTCCCGCAAAACTGACGTTCAGAGAGGGGCCCAATCAGTTTTTTCGATCGAAAGTAACTATTTTCAATCAATTTCTTTTTTATATTACTTCGTCGATATAACAGTTTGCCTATTGGGTGATTTTCTGAATAATTATTGAACTTTGGAGCTTAGTAAACAATAGGGGTGTGCGGGTACTCGATTCACTCGGGTACCCGATGTTCGGGCCGCATCGGGTTACGTTTTTGCATTATTCGCCACAATCGGGTACCTGAATTTGGTCATCCGCTATTCACTAATTTCGGGAACTCGTAAACGTCGAGTATTCGTGAACTTCGGGTATTCGTAAACGACTCTGACATCCGCATCTATTATTTATCAGGGTAATCGAAAATGGAAGAAAACAAAAACTCGAAGAAGGCGATAAAACGAGTATATAATAATACTGTAAAAATATTTTCTCGTCTCATTTTTCTATTCTGTGTGTATGTGTGCGTGCGCGTGTGTGTGTGTGTTAGGGCGGAGTGAAAAAGGTCAATTTTGGCGGATTGTATCGTAATAGCGCGGGAAAGTTGCATTTTGGCATCACGAAAAAGTGTGTGAAAGGAAAAAATGTACAATAAATATCTTCTGTTCCGGCAAACGCATTAAAATTTTTAATTTTTTTTTTACCTGGCTTCTAAATGGAGAAAACCCCTAAACCTGAGTGGGTCAATTTCAACGCCCTGCGTTTATTCGCATCAAGAAGAATGTAGTTCCCATTAGACGTTTTAAAATTGAGAATATCGTGATTAGTTTCAGAGATATAGGCGTTTGAAAAACAATATTTTTTTTTTGGAAACAAATTAAAAATAACAAAAAAAATTCAAATTAAGAAGAAAGAATCGCCGAAATTACCAGTTAGCACTAGAAATAGTTAATGATAATTCGATGAAAGATCTTGCATTTAATCAGTTTTTCGATATTCAAGTATACCGATATTTCCGTGAAAGAAGTTTGACGGAAAAAAATGGTAGATATACACATAACAAAAATATTGAAATTATTAAATCAATTACTTTTATTTCTTGTAATCTCCAATCTATCGGCGAAAGGTAGAGAACATAAAGCTGGAGTCAATTTCATCCGTTTTTAGGACGTTTTCGTGGCGTTATCTACTATAAAATAAAATTCGAAATTTTGTTCGGGCAACACGGCTTATCGAGTACCCGATGTGAGACGAGTACTCGAAAAACTTGGGTACTCGATAAGGTATATCTGTCCGACCTCGGGTACTCGAAAAATTCGAATACTCGATCCGAATCATAGTCTAATTACCCGACTCAACCCGACCAATTCTGCTACCCGCACACACCTAGTAACTAAGCAACTGTGTATTTATAGGTTGCGTTTGTTAGTCATTGCGATAGTTTTATTAACAGATGGGGGGGGTTCGATTGTAACTATTTTCGTTGGTACGGTTTTAACATTATAAACGTTCTTATTCTTTACATTTTAGATGCCAAGGTCAACCCTGGTCTCACTTGGAGTGTACTGACGATAGTCACCATTATATTTGCCATAATTAGGACTAATCTCATTAACTTTTTTTGGGAATTCTAATTCGTTTTGACTTTAAGATATCATCAAACAGTAAAACTTTTTTTAATCGATTTTTTGTTGCATTTTCCGATAGTATAGACGGTTATAAACATCAACCGGGCATCGCCGACTGATCGTAAGTAGACAATTTATATGTGAATTCCGCACTCGAAACTTTAAACGCGTTTTTCTCGATATGCCGTTTTTGCAAACCGTGTATACTCTCAAAGCAAGAGTTTTCAAACTGTCCGTCTCAAATTGTGACACAACATTTTTCACGCCATTATTTATCTTGCTTGGAAGCTTTTTTTTAATCTTCATGTTTTTTAACGAAAAACTGTGGAAAAAGAAGCTAAATTCGATACTTTTTTATTCAAACCGTCGCCATTTTGTCAAATTTTATTTAAAAAAACCTCCATAGCAAGAGAGCGGCTTTCATACTGATTAATAACCTCTTTACAAATTTTGTTTCAGGTAATATTTACGGCCACAACCGTGTACACCGTGAGGACTCCTTTTTTCGAACATCTCCAATCGTTGAAAAAAATGTTAAACAATAAAAACAAACGTTTCAAAAGACTGATTATATAGGACTATAAAACTTTCACCTAAATAATAATAAACAGTGCCATACTAGAGTAAAGTAATTTGAGAGTACCTCAATCCGTGTTTCAATTTTAAAACGTGATGACAATGCATACACTGTGTGTTATTTGGATGTGTTATAACTGACCCCCAGCCCTGTTACAACCGCCCCTGGTACGGTTGTAACAGTGGCACATGTTTTACAAAACGAGCTTTATGTCATATTCTTTAAGAGACGGGCACCCAATTGTGGCTTCGATTTAAAGGCAGATGTCCAGTCTTTGATATAAAGCATTTTATTTGCACGTCTTGTACCATAATTGCAACGTTATGGGCGATCAACCGAAAACTGTTACATCCGTACCTAGTTTACCCTACATCAGGCCGAGAACTTTTCAGCCTTCTCTCGTAAGTCATAAATCGTACAAATCAATCAGAATACAATGGGAAATGTTTTTGTCCTTAACCTAGATATTCAGGAATTATCTAAAAATGATATAAATCGCACAACTGCGCGACAAAAAAATCTGGTTCTTTATCGACAAAGAAGGCACAAAATTCCTGAAGTTGATCGTTTTCAATTTCGGTTGTGTGGATTCACGCATTTTGTTCTTAAGGCCATGTAGCACACGCTCGGACCGTTTCGAAATTTCGATTTCCCTTTTCTCCCAAACGATACAACCCGAGTCGAAATTATGTTAGCCTGTCTAAATTACGACCTAGTAACTGGCTCGTCCAATTGAGCTCATACGAACTGACCAATGGTTGGCTCGCTATGAGCTAGTAATATTGTGAATGTTTTGTTATCCAGCCCTTGTCTAGTCACTGCCCGGCTGATCTTGGTCACAAATGACAAAGTAAGGTTATGTGACTACGTGTAATTTCATCGAGCGAATGACTCATGTCTGGCTGGCTAACTTGAGTTTCAGATGGCTTTGCAAAAGAAAAAAATTCTCAAGTGGGCATGATGCCATGGCCTAGCCAACACTAGCTAACTGCGGCTATGCCCTCTTTGGCTAGTCACTGCCCAGTCGATCTTGGTCACAAATTACAAAGTGTGGTTATGTGACTACATGTAGTTCCATCGAGCGATTGGCTTATTTATGGCTGGCTAAGCAACTTGAGTTACAGATGGCGTTACAAATGCAAGCATTCTCAAGTAGGTATCTCGGCATGACCTAGCCAGCAATGAGGCTGTGCACCCGTCGGCTAGTCACTGCCCAGCCGATCTTGGTCGCAAATGACAAAGTTTGGTTATGTTACTACGTGTAATTCCTTCGAGCGACTGGCTCATTGTTGGTTGAGCAACCTGAGTTACAGATGACGTTGCTAATGAATAAAATCCTAAAGTCGATATCTCGCGATGACCTAGCCAACATTTCCCAACTGCGGCCGCACTGGCCGGAATAAATGATCAGGCAAATACAATTTAAGGTTATGTCATTCTATGCGATTATCGCTCTCAATGGGAACGCAATTGAGCCATTGATCCGATAATGTTATTTAAATTTATTAATTCACCCATTTTTCAGTAATCTGATATAGTTAAGTGTAACATATGTAGACGATGAGAAAATTCGGAAATTAAACAAGTAGAACTGGCTCAGTGGACAACGTCACACCTCATCACCCAGAGGTCCCGGGATCGAAACCACGTTACGGCGTAAGCGTTTGTGTGAGATTATATAAAATTGAACCATTAATATATTGACAGCGCAAATACCATGACCCTGATTAACAAGCAATGGAGAATATTATAAAAGGGTCCAATGATGTAAATACCCGAGTCGAAATTTTTAGCCTATTTTAAAAACCTTTGATCCTATGTATGCCTCACTTAAGTGTGTTTACTGCTAGAAGTCCTACTATGGGTCCTAATATGCTCTTCCTTTGCTGCTTACCTCCTGCATAGGCCCTTATACTCCTACCTAACCTAGCTGAAGTCATTGCCGCTCCTCCTTTGATTGCGTTTGGGCCTATCGCGCATTTGGCTGTTTCGACGAAACGAGGGTGGGGATGGTCGCATTCGAAAGAGGGGGTCTGATAGTTTTCAGTAACCAGCATGCGTTGGACTAGGTAGGACCGCGCGTTCGACGTAGAGGCCTAGTTTTCCAATGGCCTTTCCATTATCCCCACCCAGCGGACCTTTCGCATTCGCTTCAAACTTGCCCCTGCAGCTCCAGCAACTCTCCAAAGTGGAAGAAATGGATCTTGAGCAAACAGTTACCATATTTTTGATAGGAATTGCCCTCACGTATGCATGTATGCACGAATCCCTATAGCAGGCACGCATGCATACATATAGGTACTAGTATACGTGTGTTGGTGTATGCTTAAGCGCGTATATAAGAGATACATATGCGTGTATACGCATGCGCTTATTCAGGCATATGTATCTCTATATGCGTAATAGAGTGTATGCGTGTGCGTGAATACGTGTGCCAATCGACGTCCGCCTTAGCGCCTGCAAGTGGAGAAAAGGGAGGATTGTTCCCGTTCAAGGCCCTAAGCAGGAGCTCATTTTATATTGAATACGAAGCTACTTTACTGCCTTTACTTTCCACCACTGTGAGGATCTTAAGGGGCAAAATAGGCTGAAAATTTCGACTCGGGTAATGTGCAAAAAAAAATCACGAAAATATAAATATATTGACGCAGATTTTTTAAAATCTAGTCACCATCTAATTTTTTGTATTCAGTAACTAAAGGACCGAAGCGTTACAAGGCTGGGTATTCATTCGGTAGGACGGCTAGCTAATGGCGATTCAAAACATCACTTTACTAGCTTGTGGCTAGACGGTGATAAGTTACGTTTTCCACTTGGGAACCAACTGGAATGAAATTCGTTGTGTCCATGGAAAATTGTCGCAACAAAGCTTGATGCTCGCTATTTTCCTAAATTTTGGAGAAAAAAATTACGGTTTGTAGTATGGCACTGTTTATTATTATTTAGGTGAAATTTACTATGGGATAAATTGTGAATAACCAACGGATGCGTCGAATTTTTGCAAATTCGAAGAGCATGAAGCTACAGATCGTGTAAAAACATTTCAAGCTTTGATTAAAGTGATTTTATGGAAAAATGGCGAAGAAATGGGAATTTAAAATTGTTTACATAAATGTAGCAAAAATGTACCAACGAAGTTCAAAATATTATCGACGATCGCGCAAATCTAGTTTTTTTATTTCACTGGCGGCGCCCAACTCGCATTCTAGTGAACCAACGGCCCTCGTATTCTTCCGGAACAACAATTTGTTGTTTGGCAGGTCCGAAGCAGCAGCGTTTGGTTTAAATAAAACATCGTGATTGTATTTCCGCTATTTCTCTGCCAAGGTTTGATGTATCGTATCTGGTACAAGTTTTTCCCGTTGAAAAGTTCTTCAACCCAGTAACAGGTCCAACACGTCGGAGAAGGGATTCGAGGAAGAATTTGCCGCCCTTAGTTTGATCGCTGAGAAAAACAAATCAGTAACCTGCAAATAAGGCTTCAAATGTTTTGCATGCCGGAGTAATAATATTATTTAAAAAATAGAACCGTGATCTTGTGCTCTACTATCAATCAAATCGAGCTTTATTAGCACAACTTATTTAATAAGTTTCTTTTACAAAATGCTATTTTTTCTCTTACAACTACCTTCACTTATTTTCCTCTCTGCATATTCTTTCCCTTGTCATTATCCAACAGTTCCCTCTTTTTCTTAGTTTAATCCTTCCCTCCATCTCCTTCTCCTCCCCCTTCTTCTTTGCACATCTTTCTGCACAATTCCTCTATTTCCCTAAAATACTCGCATATTCCTTTATGTATCTTTCCTCCGAACATATTTATAATTTCTCCCTTTATCGCCAAATTATACATTCCTTGCACCCCCTCTTCTGCTTTCTTTCTTCCTTTCTCCGTTACTAACTCCCAGCCTTTTCCACATAACTTGTGCTTTACTATTTATGTGCCAAGATTTCATAGACTGTGTCGCGTAGGAGTCTTTTTTCTGTACAACTGTTTTCCAACATAGTAGTGGTGTGAATGGTACTTGTCGGGGAAGGGATTTGTGGACTTGAATCCAGCATTGACTGTCTTCGCTCACAAGGAAACGGGGGGCTGGGGTCGGGAATTTGGCCGAATTTTTTCGTGGTGAAAGAGGACCCCTAGCACCTCACGTGGTAAAGGTAGTAGCACTCACTACTTGGAAAATTCCGAAAAAAATCGATTCAAAGTTTCTTAGGCGCCTTCTGAGTTTAAAATGTCAGGCACTTGTCGACCCGCCGTCTAGTCTAGACGGTGAGGGCTCGGTCTTTTGCGCCGGAGGTCTCGCGTTCGATTCCTCCTTGGGATCTTACTTTCTTTTTTGTCATCCCAACAATTATTCAAAACGTTTCTCATCCCTACATTATATTTTAAAATTACTTTCATTTTTTAAAATTATTTTCTTTTTTTTCCAATAAAACAATTCAAAATGGTGGGGTTTTTTCATTTTTTATTTTTCATTGTAATGGATATGAGGAGGAACATTAGATTTTTAATGAGAATAACAAAGTCGATTAGGCAAAATTCAATTTTTATTCATATAATAATTATATACAAAAACCGTAGTGGTAATTATCATAGAAACAAACAATGCAATAATTTTTGCGACATCTTGCGCAACATATAAAGGCGGATTTTTTACAATCGCAGAGAGTTTGCAATACATCCGTAGAAAAACATGTCCCATTATCATTTATGAAAATGTTTCTAGTAACTGATAATTTTTAGGCAAGCCAGGCGTATTGAATCATGTCTCGGAATATTGGTGACGATAATTGATGGTGAATTATTGAATGAATTTTTATACAATCTTCCCGGGAATTAATGTCACGATTCTGCTTGTATAAAAAACCGATTGTATAAAAATCCATTCTATAATTCACGATCAATTATCGTCACCAATATTCCGGACATGATTAAATATGCCTGGTTTGCCTAAAAATTATCAGTTACTAGAAACATTTTCATGAATGTTAATGGGACATGTTTTTGTACGGATGTATTTCAAACTCCTTGCGATTGTAAAAAATCCACTTTTATATGGTGCGCAAGATGTCGCAAAAATTATTGCTTTGTTTGTTTTTACGATAATTACCACTGCGGTTTTTGTATATAATTATTATATGAATAAAAATTGAATTTTTCCTAATCGACTTTGTTATTCTCATTAAAAACCCAATGTTCCTCATATACTTTACAATGAAAAATAAAAAAACCCACCGTTATGAATTGTTTTATTGGAAAAAAAAATAATTTTAATAAATTTAAAAAATAATGTAGGGATGAGAAACGGTTTGAATAATTACAACTATAGGGAATAGGGATAATTATAACTATAGGGAATAAGGATAACAAAAAAAAAGATCCGAAGGAGGAATCGAACCCGAGACCTCCGGCGCAAAAGACCGAGCCCTAACCGTCTAGACTAGACGGCGGCCCGACAAGTGCCTGATATTTTAAACTCATAAGGCGCCTAAGAAACTTTGAATCGATTTTTCTCGGAATTTTCCGAGTAGTGCGTTCTACTACTGTAACCACGTGAGGTCCTAGGGGTCCTCTTTCACCACAAAAAAATTCGGCCAAATCCCCGACCCCACAGTCGTGCCGTCCCCTTGTGAGATCATGGGAACAATAACCTACGAATAAGTTTTGCAAATGTTCAACACAGTGATCGTATGAATATTTCTTATTGTCAATAGAATTAGAGGAAATATTTGCACCGCGAACTCTGATCGCTGAGGGAAACTGATCAGAAACCTGCAAATAAGTTTTTATAATGTTCAACACAGAGATTGTGGGAGTATTTTTTTCGGTGAAAAAATTCGCGGAATTATGTGCAGCACTCACTTTGATTGTCGATAAAAAAAAAATGATCAGTTACCTGCGAATGGGTCTTTAAGGTATTCCTTTCGCGGAGGGCCGTATTCTGTTTAAATAAAACCAAATAGTCGCATAATGAAAATAAGTCAAAATCAACTATTGTACCCAATGATTAACTTGATTAAGAAATTTCACGCAAATTTAGTAGATTTAGACTATTTTACATTTCTTTGAAAACCCGCAGCTACGAAAATTCTAACTTTCATAATTAATATTTCCTGCAAACATTCTGTGGCCATCTGTTTTTATTGTGGTACGAAATTTGCAGATTTTTTATACGCGTCAGCAGTTTATATCTGTCATCTAGAGTTATTTAGTGTATAAATTATTAGATAGAGATGTGGGCAGCGTATATTCTTCATAAAGCGCCGTATAAATGAGACGATTTGTAGTATCGTAAGTTATTGTTAAAAGTTCGTAACCTGGATTGAAATTTCACCAGTGTACTGGGATGTAATTTTACTTGATTATAGGCGAAACTCAGTTAGTTGTTAAATATTCGGGTTCGTGGCAGAAATAACTTAAGCTACTTGCTGATTGTAAGACATGTTGGGGAAGCATCGCTACTATGCTGGTACGATTCATATGATTGAGGTCTAGTGTTTTCTAAGCACTGATTCATACGAAATCGGATATTAAACTCACACTGAACGAGTGCGAAAGATTAGATAATATTCAGAACAGTCTGAATTTTATCATAGTGAAGGTTGAAGCACTGTGCCGTCGTGATGTCACGCTTATACCAGCCGATGCTGTAATGAAATTTATGTTGCGTTAACTCGATAGTTAAAATTCCACTCTGTCTAGACTTCTCGTAAGATCTTTGCGTGAGCGCATTTCCCAAAGATGGCTGTCCATTGCAGCACTTCTGCAACATCTTCAAAATCCTGAGACTTACTTCAGTGAAGTTGCCATTCAACGTTCCGAACCTGAATGCGTTGTGGATAATTACACGGGGAACATCTCTAACACCAGCGTGTGTGACGAAGGAAAAAGCATCGACTTTGAAAAACAAATCAATAAAGAAATCGAAAAGTCTTTAAAAGAGAAAGATATGAATACGCGTATCAATAAATGATGAAGCAAGCGCAAACAGTGATGATGAAGATTTATCAAGTGATAAGCGTAAACTGATACGGATCGAGATGGCGTTATTTGAAAACGGTGGTAATCGGCGTTGAACTTCATTTAGACAAGGTATATAGGTATTTATTGATGATACCACCTATGAGTGTGGAATCAGAAAGGACCTTACTTGGACCTTACACCTGCAGCAAGATAAGATCGTCTCTGAAAGACGAAACTTTAGATGCTCCCTGCTTTTTGCGGTCATCATTTCAACAACGTTGATTGCGTTAATGAAACATAAATTGCGTAGGTAACGCCAAATTCCCCAATTTTCGACCCCCTTCCCCCTCCCCACATACCAGGACCGTAACGCCTGGTTGGACCCCCCTCCCCGTTTCTATTCCGGCACGTAACGAATGCTTAAATGGCGACGGTTTCAGCATTTTTTTCTATTTTCAAGGCCCTTTTTTTATTCCACCAGTCTATAAAGTAGTAATTCTTAAAACTTGAACATTCGGCTACTTACAACTTTAGTCACTGCGATTAGAAAAATAAACAAAGTAATTGTAAATCGGTTGATAAGTTTTTGAGTATTGGCTGGGACAAGGTCGGAAAAAGTTGCTTCGAGAAAAACGCGCTCAAAGTTTTCGTTTCATTTTTCTTTATATGAAGTTATGTTTTTCCTAGAATATTGATACTTACATTAAAGTATCTAATCTCGGGCTACATGACGGTTCTTCACCTTCATTATATTTCACAAAATAATAAGACTGTATTTCATCTATTGTGAACGATGCCACACCTGTAACGACTGAGAGTACTAACCGATCACGCTACCTGTTCTCACTAAACTGACTGTAACTCCATCAACTTCTGGACTTTTGACACAACATTTTGAACTTCAATATTTTTGAATATATTTACACTACCCGCCAAAAGTTTCCGGACACTTCAGATAGTTGCAAACAATCTATCTATTTCGATCACTGGGAAATTGCAAAATAATGTTAGAATATTATAGTTGATTTCACTTATTATTTTGCCAAGATATATATGTTCTATAATATACATACCACACACACGCACACGCACACGCACACGCACACGCACAGACAGACGCACAGACAGACGCACACGCGCACGCGCGCACGCGCACGCGCACGCGCGCACACACACACACACACACACACACACACAGCTATATATTGTGACGTGATTTTTTTGAAACTCACGGTCACAAAGAACTCCCCGAACAGCTACCGATCAATTCAGTCCCCGTATGATTTAGTCTCTCCGATTCGCCTCGGCTACAGTTCCGTTTGTTGGGGTTTCGGGCGTTTTCATCCGTCGATGAGAGTATGGCTCGACGTATCGAGCTGCCCGACGGAGAGAAGCGCTCGACGGAGGTCGCCGAGAGTTGGCGGAGGTCCAGGTGCAATACCGGCGCCCCATCGATAAGGTGCATGTACGCTGGAGAATGGGCGGAGGTTAAGGGTACGGCGAAGGGTCGTGGAACCCCTTCGTGCCGATTTTGGTGTCGGGGCCCTGTTTTCGCTGTGCACCAGGGGATGCAATCTCGGGCGACCTCCATACGCTACCGCGGGAATATTTCCCGATACGTTACCGATAGCGTACAGAGGTAATTCGCGTTACAGGGCAGAAGTTACCGGTCAAGGGATTTGACGTTTCGATCGCGATTTTGGCGAAGATATCTCGAAGCAACAGTCTGCCTCGAGCTGCCGTACCGGCAACTCGGCTTTGATCTCGCGCTCGGTTCGTTCCCAATCGCGCTCCGTAAGCGCGCGTTATCGAGTACGTTTCGGTACGTTTTCGTGAAACGTGTGTGATAACGTGATCGAGGAATTCTCGTACGCGATTCCTCCAGCGAGCCTATGGATTATAGTGTACTTTTGGTGAGTTCCCGAATTTTCGATTATAAGATTTCGCTCTCGTGTAGTTCTCGCAAACCAAATAACAAACAATTCGTTTGTGTTCCTGCTGACACCGTTCCGATACTCCCTATCTGTCGGAATCAGATCCAGACCCTCTCTACCAAACTTTGCAGCCTGAGCGGCCGTGCACTGTCGTGACCGTCCGCTCACGCTGATGCATCGAGGTCCGGTTTTCCAGTTCCGGGACCCCCCAAAACTGGACCGTTCCACTTTTAACTCGCGTTTTTGTTTATTTTATTTTTCCGATTTCGTGTTTGTGCCGTTTGGTGGGGACGGACGTAGTTCCACCCATCCCCCAGGTCATACCGGTCGCTAATCTGGTGAAACAAATTAGCTGACGCCCACTGGAGCATGCGGGTGCATTGGCGAAAGTGGACGGCCGAAGGTGACGCGAGTGTTTTCCCGAGGATCGAAAGATCCGAAGAAAAAGATGTACGTCACAATATATACATACTATATATATACACAGCTATATACAGGGTGAGACACTAACTGTTGCCACCTTGAATATCTCTGTAATTATCGACGTCACAAAAAAATGTTTGAAACAAAAGTTGTACTGTACGAAAGGGGTCATCAAATGCGACCATTTTTTTTTTATCTCAGTAGAGGCGTTGTCGCACAGTAAAGGTCACCTCCACTTTTTTAAATGGGACGGTACAATTTTTTCAACTATCTTGTAGACCATCGAAAACTGCATAAAAACATTTAGGGGTCAAAGTCGTTCAAGGTCATTTAAGATCAAAAAGTGACATGAACTTTATTTTTATGTGAAATTGCCTTTATTCACAGTAGATGTTCAAAGTGATCGCCATTGGAATCAATGCAGTATGGCAATCTCCTCATCACGGATTGTGCAGAATTTCTTATCACTTCGGCACTTATCGAATCACAGGCTCGAAGAATTCTCTCACGCATATCATTCTCCGTAGTTGGACGTTCTTTATAAACAAGATCTTTCAAGTATGCCCACAAGAAAAAGTCCAGAGGCGTCAAGTCTGGCATTGAGCCCATTCTTCATTCAATGCGATTCATGAAATCCGTACCAGTTAATTCCTGGTCGAGACTGATGTGGTAAGGATAATATTTATGACGATGTAGAATACGTAGAATACTTATTTGGCTTGCGCCAGATTCCCTCGCAATTTGACGAGAACTCGCACAAGGGTCTCGATGAACGACGGCAAGAACACCAATTGCCGTTTCTTCGTTAGTAACTCGCTTTTGTCGGTTAGTTTCCCGACGGGTTAAGGATCCAGTTGTCCTCAGTTCAATTTTTTGCACAGTGGCAAAGAACATATATTACATGGAAGCACAGGTCTTGCGTTGATATTTGATATAGGAAATGTAGTATATATTTCCGCCCGTTGACTGCGCGCAACGTATCGGTGTGCCACACACAATCAACGAACATATATTCTTTGAATGTGTTCATGCACATCGATACAGGCAGCGCTTTGCGTGGCTGGGGTGGGATAACTAATCATCGCCCCAAGGAATCGTAGCAACGCCTGTGCTTCCATGTAACATATGTTCTGTGACAGTGGTTTTCCCGCTTAACTGACATTTTGTATCGAAAGCTGTCAACTCTCTGCGGTAAAATTGCGCGCGAGTTTTAAATTTTAAACTTGAACTACAGAAATTTTACTATTTCTGGCAGTTCTAAAATCGTGACGTAACGCAAACTTTGCCCACCCTTGCGTACGTAGGACCGTAACGCCTGGCCGAACTTCCTCCCTCCCCCCAAATTGCGTTACGGAATTTGCGTAATGCAAATTTATGGCGTCCCAAGCCATGTCGTTTGTTTGCATTCTGGTAGCTACTACTACGCTGACTGCCATAAAACGTCCTAATTTTAACTTTGCTTGTATAATACTCAATTTTCTGGCCAAGAAAGCAATAAATGGGGCATGGGGGACGCAAAGAGAGCAAAGATAGGCGACCTGCGGGCAAGGCTACGCATAACAGAAACGATAGCAAGAAGCGCACTGCTATACAGGGTAGCGGTCTGGGGATGGAAATGGAGGGAGAAAATAAAGAGGATGCAGGCAAGATACACCAAGATGTCGATGGGACTACGGAGGAACACGCCCGACTACATCTGGAAAATGGAAGCAGGATGCAAGGGAATAGAAATTGTGATGAAAAAAAGCGGCGGATTATATAGGGCAGATTATGGGAATGGAAGGGGAGAGTTGGCGTAAGAAATGTCTGAGAGTGGAGGCGAGAGGCATGCGTAACGGAAACACGACCAAATTGGGGCGGGAAATGGAAGGAGCCATGAACCAAGCAGGAGAGGGACAGATAAGAGACACATTAACGAGGAGTAACAAATAGAAATGGGCTATGAACACAGGAAGGGCAATGCAAAACATGACGGACCAGGAAGTACAAAGCAACTGGGAGAAAATAGGAACGTCACGATAATGCATTGAATATAAAGATACAAAGAAAGAGGTAGGGATGGAGGAGTACTGGGAGAAAGGAAATGTGATAGAATAAATCAGAGAAATATGGACAAGTATGACGTGTGTAAGTGTGGGGAAGGAGGCGAATGGATCCAGGAACACGAGGTGCAGAGTGTGCAGGAGGGAAGAGGAAACCTTGGCGCATATATGGGAATGTGAGGAAGCAATATTACAAAGTGAGGACGACGTGGCAAAGAAATTCCAATGATGGGCGGAACAACAGGAGAACCATATAGCAACGGTATGAAATGTGTGAGGCAGGAAGGCAGTTTGAGAAGCTAGCGAGGAAGAAGTTAGAGGAGCGAGGGAGAGAAGACTAGCAATACGAAATAAAAATATTATAATTAAAAAAGAAACCGAAGAACTGGTGGGAGGTTGTACAAACTCGCAAGGTTATACATGTGGAATAAAGTACTACTACTACTACTTATTTATCTGGCATATAAGTTCCTAATTTTTGTTTATTTATTTTATGTTGTGTTGAATATATTTAAGAACATAGCAGAGTATGTGTATAAATGTATAATAAATGATATCAATAAAAGACTGATTGTTAATAAGTTCTGTTGTTTTATTTAGCTATACACTATTTTTTCTGCAACTTCCATTTTTACTTTCAACCTTCTAACGGTTTATATCAAGGTTTCACAGAAATATCGGAAAATATCGAAATACCGTACCATCATAATTTTGTTGTGATATACCTTTCACAATTTCTTGAAGTATTCTGGATGTCTTATTCCTTTTTCGAAGTCGGTCGTGTCGAGCTGCAGCTGCTTTTGATAAAGCCTTTTTTTATAAATAGGTGGAAAGATTGTTGGAAGATAAAACGGAACACTCTGGATTGGTAATTGGGGTTGTTATCTTCAGTACTAGAAAATCATTTTGTGAGGAGTAACGAACTAAAAAAACCAATTCTAATTTTTCGATTGCACACTGTTCTATTTGTGACTTTCATAAATAAATAAGGTATTGTATAGAATTTACTTACATTCGTCTGACAGTTTATAGCCACTTTTTTCGGTCAATTTTTTTTTTTTTTTTTAGAGAGTACTATGTTAGTTCAGGCCTATTTTGTTCGGAGTTGTTACACCCAATTACAAAATATCTTTTTGCGGGCATGATCTTTGGATTTCTTTGAATTCTTCAACAAATAAAACTTCGGATTTACGAGCGAACATCGAACAGCTGATACTGCACATCTTTTATAGAAAATGTTTTCCATCCGACTTCACCTTTGCGATCGGTTTGCACAATTAAAATAGAAGGCGCAGTACATAACGCACGCTTTACTGCGGTTTACTGCCGATCTCATTCCAGCATTATTTTCTTCTGGTCGCTCGTTTCTCAGGGAAAAAAGCCTGGAAGACTGTGTCTACAATCGTCTGTGACGCTCAATCACGCTCTGTTTCATCCCAGAGCGGGTGAACCTGTGCGCGACTTCGTGCCTCGCTGATCAAGCCAAAGTAGAGACTCGAAAATATGTTATTTTTATTTTTGCAGATAAGAGTACCCCTGAGAGTAAATTTTGCAGCACGATCGAAGGATGTCTCTGTAACGATATCGAAGAAGCACTTGACCTGCGGTGTTAAAAGTCAGCCACCGATAGTAGATGGCGAATTTCCTTACGAAATAAAACTCGACGAATCCACCTGGGTTATTGAAGATGGCAAAACGCTTTTGATCAATTTGGAAAAGGTAAATAACACACGTTATTGCATTCACGTGATCCGTAGTAGCGATGAGATTGTCCGAAATGATGATGACAAATGGAGCTATGCTGATGTCTTCATCAATTGCATATCATATTAACGGGTCTGCGTAAGCTTGGGCGGAAAAAATAGGTCGATATGCAATATTTTTCTCGATAAGAGTATTGGAATGACACGGTCGAGATTTTACACACAATTGATATAGTCTTGCCAAGCTTGAGTTTTTTCCATTGCACAGTATTGACAAAGAACGAATTTATTATTATTTAAAAGACGTGTCGCCGTTGCTATTTGGCCAATCGGTGTAGGTGATTCTAGCAACTAGGGTCATCCAGTGCAGCCAGATCGCGCGTAAAAGTTACCCCCTCTCTAGTCTCTTACGCGCCCATCATACAATCATACAGCGCGTGTCCGTGAGCGAGCGACGCTCGGACATCTTCGGAAACAGCCGAGCACGGTCGAAGATTCCCGACCGCGCCTTCGGCAGCTACACCAACACATGGACGCTGAGCACGTTCATGTGCGGCCTAGCCGAAACGAAGGCTTCGAGGGAAAAAGCAATCTGAGCACGACTCGCGCGTGACGTCACCCGACGGCGCGCGGGAGGCTTTTAGATGATTTCAATGCTTATTTAGCTCTTGATTCTCTGCGTTACTAATGTATACAAAAAAATGTATCGCGCACTCAGATCGCTTATTTTTTAGTTTATACGTTAATTTAAATATAATAATAAATCACTCACACCCGTCCTTATGCCAAATAAATTATAATTGAAAAAGTAAGCGGAAATATATTTATATTCGTATTATTATATTAATTCTCATACTGTCATCAAGCGATAAAGCATTATCCCCAAAAAGAAGCCAATCATCCATCCGGCCGCGAATCGTTTCCGGCCGCAATTTTTTCTCCAAATTTTTCATAATTTCTCATATTTTAGTCGTATTTGAGATTTTCGGAGAAAAAATGATTTAAACAGATTCAAGTTCTGGTCTATTTCCCAAAAGCACATTTTTTTTACTGAAAATTCATGATTCCTCATTTTTTCCCGGAAATTTCTCTTTTTCCTATGACCTGAGTGGACGGCTGCGAACATATTCGGAGAAAAGGTAAAGATGAAAAGAAATGAGATTTTCGTAAAAAAAAACTTATTATTATTATTTTTTTTCGGAAATTTTCCTTTTTCCTATTACCTGGGTGAATGGCTGCGAAAATATTCGGAGAAAATTTAGAGATGAAAAAAATTAGATTTTCGCAAAAAAAACTTACATTTTTTATCCCTCATAATTCTGAGAAATAATGAATTTCCGAAATGTTTGCAAACATTATTTTCCTTAAGGGGTAACACCACTGTAACGGCCTGCCACGAAGTGTTTTAGACAAATAATACTTGGGGTAATTATTAAGCATATATTGAAGTATATTGCAAAAAAAATGTATGGGAAAATATTACAAAATGACGACACTGCAGCAAATTCTTCCGAGGCATGTTGAACTTAAGGTGCTATGCGGCACGTAGTATAACTTGTGCCAATTTTAATCTGGACAAAATATTTTTTTTTTAATCTAGATGAGTGTAGCTAGTGAACCACGTAGGGGATTTTAGAAATATTGATTTTTGAGTAATTGCCGAGTATTTGACTAAAAATGTTCATCTAGACCTAATAAAACAAAATTCTTTTTTTATATTAAAATTGGCACAGTTATACTGCGTGCCGCACAGTTTCGACATGCTTCGGAAGAATTGCTGCAGTGTCGCTATTTTGTAATATTTTCGGATAAAAATTTCTAGCAATATACTTAAATATATGCTCAATAAATGCCGCAAGTATTATTTTTTTATCACATTTTCTTCCGCCAAAAAAAAATATCACAAAATACGCTTCTTGTAAGGCCGTTACAGTGGTGTTACCCCTTAAAGCCTTCATATAATTTCCGACATTTTCCCGTGATCGTAATTAAAATGATGAAATATTCGGAAAAATTCGAAAAAAATCGGAGAAATTCGGAGAAACTCGGATGTTTGCGTAAAAATAATTGTCCGCAAAACTCCGAATTCTTCATAATTGTTCCAATTCATAGAAAAATTCGGAAAAATCAGAATTTTTCAGAAAAAAATGTGCACTAGGGGCGCGGGATCGTTCCCAGCGCTCAGTGCTTTTTTTAATAATTATTATTACTATTAATTCTTATTTGATTAGTTATTTTTATTAGTTATCATTATTATTTTAATTAGTTATCTTTTAGTGTCGAAAAATTTATCGCGCACTCTGACCGCTTATTTTATTAGTTTGTACGTTAATTCTAATATAATAAGAAATCTAAATTACAACTTATTTATCTTATATCCAATTGTTTACGCTTTACTCACACCCATCCTTATGTCGACTAAATTATAATTCATAAAAGTAAGCGGAAATATATTTATATTCGTATTATTATATTAATTCTCATACTTTCATCAAGCGATAAAGCATTATCCCCAAAAACAAACTAATCATCCATCCGGCCGCGAATCCTAAGTACCAGAAAGTATACATATTCTACAAGCGATGAGATGGTCCCGTTGGTAGCGTTCCTGACTTCGGTCCGCAGGGGTCTCTAGTGCAAATTTTTCATAATTTCTCATATTTTAGTCGTATTTGAGATTTTCGGAGAAAAAAATGATTCAAAACATATTCAAGTTCTGGTCTATTTCCCAAAAACACATTTTTTTTTACTGAAAATTCCATGATTTCTCATTTTTTTCCCGGAAATTTCTCTTTTTCCTATGACCTGAGTGAACGGCTGCGGACATATTCGGAGAAAAGTTAAAGATGAAAAGAAATGAGATTTTCGTAAAAAAAAAAACTTATTGTTATTATTTATTTCCGGAAATTTCCCTTTTTCCTATTACCTGAGTGAACGGCTGCGAAGATATTCGGAGAAAATTTAAAGATGAAAAAAATGAGATTTTCGTAAAAAATTGTTATTATTTTTTTTCCGGAACTTTTTTTTTTCATATTAACCGGTGCGATGGTCTAGTGGTAGCGTTCGAATCCCAGTCGCGTACATCTCGTTGTGCAATGTTTTTCTTCGGCATTTCGCGGCAAAATAAGACTAGTTCCACGACTGGGGGCGAACTCGATGACCGGCTGTGGTTTGGTGTGTGGGTGTGGATTGGTGTAGGTTTTCCGCAGTTTCCCTATACCCATGACAGAAATGTCATGATGAATATAATACAGAGGGGGAAGTCGGCTGCGGCCGCAAGAGGGGGGAACATGGCGAAAGATGGAGAAAAAAGGAGTAAAAAACAATAGAGGAAAAAAACGCGCACAATGAGGGGAGAGAATAGGTAACAAACGCGAAAAGCGTGTACCTAAGGAAAAAACCAATAACAAAAAAAAATGAGATTGTCGTAAAAAAAACTTATTACATTTTTTATCCCTCATAATTCTGAGAAATAATGAATTTCCGAAATGTTTGCAAACATTATTTTCCTTAAGGGGTAACACCACTGTAACGGCCTGCCACGAAGCGTTTTAGACAAATAATACTTGGGGTAATTATTAAGCATATATTGAAGTATATTGCAAAAAGATGTTATGGGAAAATATTACAAAATTGCGACACTGCAGCAAATTCTTCCGAGACATGTTGAACTTAAGGTGCTCTGCGTCGCGCAGTATAACTTGTGCCAATTTTCATCTGGACAAAATAATTTTTTAAATTAAATCTAGATGAGTGTAGCTAGTGAACCACGTAGGGGATTTTAGAAATATTGATTTTTGAGTAATTGCCGAGTATTTGACTAAATATGTTCAATTTGTTTTTTAAGACATTTATTTGTTAATAAATATTGTTTGAACCAACTTATCGAAAATCCCCTACGTGGTTCAGTAGCTACACTCATGTAGACTTAATAAAACAAAATTCTTTTTTTTTAGATTAAAATTGGCAGTTATCTGCGTGCCGCAGAGGTTCGACATGCTTCGGAAGAATTGCTGCAGTGTCCTCATTTTGTAATATTTTCAGATAAAAATTTCTGGCAATATACTTAAATATATGCTGAATAAATACCGCAAGTATTAATTGTTTATCACATTTTTTTCCGCCAAAAAAAATATCAAAAAACACGCTTCCTGTAAGGCCGTTACAGTGGTGTTACCCCATAAAGTCTTCATATAATTTCCGAGATTTTCCCGTGATCGTAATTAAAATGGTGAAAAATTCGAAAAAATTCGGAGAAATTTGGCAAAACTCGGATGTTTGCGTAAAAATAATTGTCCGCAAAACTCAGAATTCTTCATATTTGTTCCAATTCATAGAAAAATTCGGAAAAGTTTTCGGGAAAAAAGCGGAGTTTTACGGGAAAAAATTTGCACTAGGGGCGCGGGATTCTTCCCCGCGCTCAGTGCTTTTTTTAAAATTATTATTACTATTAATTCTTATTTGATTAGTTATGTTTATTAGTTATCATTATTATTTTAATTAGTTATCTTTTAGTGTCGAAAAATGTATCGCGCACTCTGACCGCTTATTTTATTAGTTTGTACGTTAATTCTAATATAATAATAAATCTAAATTACAACTCATCTTCTAAAAAATTGTTTGCGCTTTACTAGCATTATCATAATGCTTTATCGCTTGATGAAAGTATATGAGAATGAATATAATAATACGAATAAAAATATATTTCCGCTTACTTTTATGAATTACAATTTATTTGGCATAGGGACGGGTGTGAGTAAAGCGCAAACAAATTTTTCGACACTAAAAGATAACTAATTAAAATAATAATGATAACTAATCAAAATAACTAATCAAATAAGAATTAATAGTAATAATAATTATAAAAAAAGCACTGAGCGCTGGGAACGATCCCGCGCCCCTAGTGCACATTTTTTTCTGAAAAATTCCGATTTTTTCCGAATTTTTCTATGAATTGGAACAAATATAAAGAATTCGGAGTTTTGCGGACAATTATTTTTACGCAAACATCCGAGTTTCTCCCAATTTCTCCGAATTTTTTCGAATTTTTCCGAATATTTCATCATTTTAATTACGATCACGGGAAAATGTCGGAAATTATATGAAGGCTTTAAGGGGTAATACCACTGTAACGGCCTTACGTTAAGAAAATGTGATAAAAAAATAATACTTGCGGCATTTAGTGAGCATATATTTAAGTATATTGCTAGAAATTTTTATCCGAAAATATTACAAAATAGCGACACTGCAGCAATCTTCCGAAGCATGTCGAAACTCTGCGGCACGCAGTATAACTGTGCCAATTTTAATATAAAAAAAGAATTTTGTTTTATTAGGTCTAGATGAACATTTTTAGTCAAATACTCGGCAATTACTCAAAAATCAATATTTCTAAAATCCCCTACGTGGTTCACTAGCTACACTCATCTAGATTTAAAGAAAAAATATTTTGTCCAGATTAAAATTGGCATCAGTTATACTACGTGCCGCATAGCACCTTAAGTTCAACATGCCTCGGAAGAATTTGCTGCAGTGTCGTCATTTTGTAATATTTTCCCATAAAATTTTTTTGCAATATACTTCAATATATGCTTAATAATTACCCCAAGTATTATTTGTCTAAAACACTTCGTGGCAGGCCGTTACAGTGGTGTTACCCCTTAAGGAAAATAATGTTTGCAAACATTTCAGAAATTCATTATTTCTCAGAATTATGAGGGATAAAAAATGTAAGTTTTTTTTGCGAAAATCTAATTTTTTTCATCTATAACTTTTCTCCGAATATCTCCGCAGCCGTTCACTCAATAGGAAAAAGAAAAAGTTCCGGAAAAAAAATTATAACAAGTTTTTTTTACGAAAATCTCATTTTTTTCATCTCTAAATTTTCTCCGAATATTTTCGCAGCCATTCACCCAGGTAATAGGAAAAAGGGAAATTTCCGAAAAAAATAATAATAATAAGTTTTTTTTTTACGTAAATCTCATTTCTTTTCATCTTTACCTTTTCTCCGAATATGTCCGCAGCCGTTCACTCAGGTCATAGGAAAAAGAGAAATTTCCGGGAAAAAATGAGGAATCATGAATTTTCAGTAAAAAAAAATGTGTTTTTGGGAAATAGACCAGAACTTGAATCGGTTTTAAATCATTTTTTCTCCGAAAATCTCAAATACGACTAAAATATGAGAAATTATGAAAAATTTGGAGAAAAATTTGCACTAGGGGCCCCTGCGGACCGAAGCCAGGAACGCTACCAACGGACCATCTCATCGCTTGTAGCACTTTCTAGTACTTACGATTCGCGGCCGGATGGATGATTGGCTTCTTTTTGGGGATAATGCTTTATCGCTTGATGAAAGTATGAGAATTAATATAATAATACGAATATAAATATATTTCCGCTTACTTTTTTAATTATAATTTATTTGGCATAAGGACGGGTGTAAGTGATTTATTATTATATTTAAATTAACGTGCGCGATACATTTTTTTGTATACATTAGTAACGCAGAGAATCAAGAGCTAAATAAGCATTGAAATCATCTAAAAGCCTCCCGCGCGCCGTCGGGTGACGTCACGCGCGAGTCGTGCTCAGATTGCTTTTTCCCTCGAAGCCTTCGTTTCGGCTACGCCGCACATGAACGTGCTCAGCGTTCATGTGTTGGTGTAGCTGCCGAAGGCGCGGTCGGGAATCTTCGACCGTGCTCGGCTCTTTCCGAAGACGTCCGAGCGTCGCTCGCTCACGGACCCGCGCTACTATGATTGTGTGATGGGCGCGTAAGAGACTAGAGAGGGGGTAACTTTTACGCGCGATCTGGCTGCACTGGGGTCATCTGAAATAAAAAAATAAATGTGTACCTTTAGTATAATATTGAAACTGTCGTATGATCGGTCTTTCTGTTAATTCTGTCATTTACAACAATGGTTACTTTTGACAATTACAAAAAAGCTGTAGAAAAAAAGGTCGATTTACGACAAAAAAACGACTGATCTTTTTTTCGTTACCAAATGGCCTACATATCAGAAGATCATTCCGTCATACGATAGGAAAACTTTTAAAGTATGCTCTGTCGAAATTGAAATGAATCGAGCAAATATATTTTGAGATACGATTTACACCGCTTCATAAAACATAGCTTCGAGAAAAACGCAAAAGAAAAAAAGGTCACGAGCAAATTGAAATTGAGACCCTATGCTATAAAACTGTGCAATAAAAAACGTTTTTTCAAAATGTCGAGCTTATGAAGGTTCCTTAAAAGTTGAATTTGTGGGATGTTGGTGTTACTGGAATAAAAAAATGTATCTTCAGGTCAATAAAATGCAATGGTGGGCTCATGTGATAACGAGTGATCCAGAGATTAGCACCAAAAAGGTTAACCCAGAACCGAGTAAGCTTTCCGATCTCGATGGTGAGACTCGAGGCTTAGTCGAGAAAATGATGTACGATCAGCGGCAAAAGGAACTCGGCCTACCCACTTCCGAAGAGCAAAAGAAACAAGATGTCATAAAAAAGTAAGATAAACGTGTTCATTCATTTTTAACAGAATGTCATTAACACTATGTTTATTTTTACCCATTATCGGCATGAGCATTTGCAGGCATAGTTTGTTTCATGACGATGTCGACTCATTAGCAGTCGATATCGATACGGATGACTCGCGGTTCAAATCGTTTTGTCAAAAGAAACATTTCTCTATGATATCAGGTTCGTTTCCGGAAAGATCGTTTTTAAGGCCATGCATCACAAACCTTCGAACCGCAACGTCAACCAAACTATACGATGAACTGCGATGAAATTTATCATGTATATGGAATATTGTTGCAGAATGAGCCTGACGGTCGCCATTCCGCCAAATTTTGAAACAAATTTACAGATTTAAGTTACCATAGAATGAATTGTAAAGTACTAACTGACCCACCGAATTTATGCACATTCTTAGACCGTTGGGTTCTGGTCAGCGTTGTTTCAATGGATTTTATGAAAAAATGTCGGAAAAATGGAATTAATTTTTTTTTTTTAAATTGGATGTACAACTTAATCCGGTCCGTTTTTTGCTTAAAATATACACTTATTTGAATGATAAAATGAATTAATACATTAATCAAAATATTGTCCATCGCTAGCCATTACTTTTCCCCATCTTTCTGGTAATTTATGAATTCCGTCGCGGAAGAAGCGTCCATCTTTTGAAGCCAAGAATGAATCGAGTCAATTTTTTATACCCTGTTGTGAAGTGAAACGTATTTCAGTCAAAGCGTTCTGCATCGATCAAAACAAATGGTAGTTGGAAGGGGCAAGGTCGGGGCTATAAGGTGGGTGAGCCAGAATTTCCCACCCGCTATTTTCCAAATAGTTTTTAACCACAATAGCAACGTGAGGCCGAGCGTTGTCATGTTGAAAGATTATGGACTCGTGTCTCGTCGCAAATTCTGGACGTTTTTCGGCTATAGCTCGCTTCAAACGGATCAATTGTTGCCTGTAGAACTCTCCCGTGATGGTCCTACAAGCATTCGGTGCGCTTCAGCTGCACTTTTCTTCTAATTTAAACAGAAAATCAACACTTCCCGCAAATGGTGCTTATTTGGGAGGAAATTCGCGATTTTCACCGCAGTAAAAATTAGATTTGATGCGCAGAACTGAAAGGCCTGTAAACGATATTTGGTTAAGAGATGTTGATACTTCACGATACAGCAAAAATCAGCTGTTGCCGTCAACCATTTATAGCACCTAGAGCCATCTTTTGAAAACGGACCGAACTAAGTTGTACACCTAATAGAACTAGCAAAATTGTGGTAACGAAGCTCAAAATATCATAGACAATCCTAAAAATGCGCATCAGTTTTCCCACTGGGGCGGTCCCATATGGCGAACGTCCGCGAATTCACACAAGGACTCGCAGCAATCGTCGCCTACTGGGCCTCGACTCTTTGCTGTAGCTGAGTAGCAGACGGTTGCTACTCAGCTACACCGTCACTACAGCTCATATTTTGCAGCGTGTGTGATACATGTTCTCAAACCCGAAAAGAAATTCAGCAAGAAATCGTGCCTACGCATGAAGCATGCAATTACGCCAAAATGATAAACAATAGTGCATGAGAATGATATGTGTACAATACCTCTGTGATAATCTAATTTTTTGGTCTTTCCAGATTTATGGAACAGCATCCTGAAATGGATTTTTCCAAGTGTAAATTCAACTGAAGCGCAGTACATCATGCGTCGAAGGATTTCCTCAGCAGGGCGGATGAACTCGAATTGAGACGTAAAATCAAGTGAGTGGCTCGGTGCAGCGTCGCAAAGCCGCCTTAGATATACATTTCTTTATATTGAGTTACGTCACTGAAACAATAACTGTGCACATATTCATTTTTTTAAATTATTATGATGATTGTAACGCGAGTATTGGAGAGCTTCAAATGCGGATGTACCATTATGTACATTTGGAAATAAACTGTTCCCATCAGCAAACCATAATACAAAACCAATTAACGAGAATGAATCACCCAATTGTGCCGTTAAAAAAAAAGTGGGTGCGGACCGATGCATCCTTCGGTAGAAAAAAATTAAAGCCAAATCAATAAAGTTTTGTACTGGCACGGTAAATGATGAATACCTGTATTTGACGATAGAACATCAGGGTACAATGTTAGAGCACAAGGTTGGCTACTTTCGGGATAGACCTCGCCTCCACGACTTGCTACAAGTCCTTTCCATCTCCTCCTCGCGTAAAAATCTCTTAAGGTTTCCCCGATCATGATCAGGTCATGTTTAGCGTGTGTTACGCATAACCCTTATTATGGGCATCCTGATTTCGCCGTGACCAAACCGGGCTTATTGAGGCACGAAATCAGGCAATTGTAGAATGGCCTTACTAGGGCTTGGCCTGCTAAGGCCGTATCGGGTCTGCCTTATAAAGGCTAACATTCCATGTACGCACATAACCGTCTATACTTCACGTGGAAATTTTAATTCTACAGCCAGCATGCTAGAGTCGAACCTCAATATAACGAAGATTTGACCGTTCCCTTCCGATAGACACGCGAAACCTTTATACAACAACATAATAATATGCATTGTGCCCAAATTGCTAATTACTTGTAGAAGTTGCACTAATTTGAACCTATCTTTAAAAAATATCCCTACATTTATACCGCTAATTTTCCTTTTTTAAAGAACATTTTAAACAACATGATCTCGATGTTACGAAACCTCGATATAACGAACTTCTTTTTTATTTCATTTCATGAATTTTTTATTTCATCAAAAAGGGTATTATGGATCGTGACGAATGTTGAATCCGTATCTTATTTTCAATAGGTAATCTTAATACGTGTACAAACTATACATTACGTTCGAAAATCACACATTCTTCTAACTTGCGACACCTCACTTTGCAGAACCCAGAGTTGTTAGGGCAATCGGAATTGCTATTTCCCGGCAATATTGACGACTTATTCAGTAACTTGCAACGAGAACGAACTCCACTGAGGACACGGGAACCCGCTCAGCCGGACTCATTTCGAAATTCGTCACTTAGAGACAAGTAAAATTGCTCATTGGCACCAAAATTTAGAGGGAACCCATCATCGGGTTGCAATAATTTACGTCAGTCTTTCGCGAATCTGAGGATTGAGCGGAGCTCCGCAGAGTATATCGAGTCCGTCCCGTGTCCTTGTAAGTTCATTCCCGAGCACGCGACTCCGATCTTTCGCGATCAAGTATCACTGCCTGAGGGATATTGCGGCACCGAGGTGCAGCGGTTCATTGCTTACAAGAAAACGGAAGGAACTCAATAAATAAATCGAATAAAAGTCATTGTTTTCGTTACGTGAATCTCTAAGTAAAACCAGGTTGATTTATATTTTCGAGTCTACCGAGCGTTTTGTGTTCGTGAGGGTGTCGGCATCGACGCCCGATACCCACTGTCTTCAAGGAGACTAAACGCGTAGCGTAAGCACGTTTCATATTTCCAGCGGGACACTCACCTGTAAGACACTAACCCACTTCTATAATATTCTATGTCACGTTTGTATTCTATAACAAAGAAGTAGTTGCCTACGAGAGGACCAAAATTGTAACGTTTTTATATCCAAATATATACCGTGAGGATCGCAAAAAGAACTGGTGCTCATTCATTCTTCTTAACCTTATTTGCCCTGGACCAGATAGGTGCGCCAAGCGCTTGAATAGCATACCCAATCAATTATTAAATAGTTGGAAACGGAGGTTCGCAATCCCGAATGTTTGGATGCGTTGTGAATCTCTTGGTCTAGCCTCAACTACAAGGTTCGGCTATAACAAATGTGGCAGCGGTGGGATGCGATCACTATCTTGGTCAAATTTTTAGATTAAAAATGTCTCGATAAAATTTCAATGCGATTATAGTAAGTTCATATCAGTTTCAACGTACACTCAATTCGACTTACCTCCTTACCTCATCATATTTATGTTAAATCTATAATTATTATCATGCCCTCTGACTCAACCATGCCTCAAGGCAATAACATCGCTCAAAATCACGACATGCTAGATAATTTAGCATACTTAGATTATCTCACAGTTAAGGATGCTTTAGATAAAATTCCCCGATATGACGGTAAGAATTGGAAATTCTCCGACTATGAAACGGAAATAAAAGCTTTACAACAAGGTCTTTCTGCAGGAGCGGAAATCAGACTTATTAATGGGGTCTTAGCGAAGCTCAAAGGCAGGGCCCGAGCCCATGTAGAAGGAAAATCATTTAATTACTCTAAACAGATACTCATGTGTCTTAAAGAAAAATTCTCTCCTGACAAGGAAATATGATTATTATCGCAGTCGATTCCTTGATGCACGCATGAGAAATGACAAAGACGTGTCGGATTTTCATTCACGCCTTCAGCGTTACATTCGATAAGCAATCAGTGAAGTCGAGGAAAATAAGGGCAACGAAAATGCCCAATTGACAAAGAAAAGACTAGAAGCTAAGGCACTCGATGTTTATATTGACGGCTTGCCCGACGCTATAAGGGCCTACGTTCATGGTAGGGATCTCGACACCTTGCAGGCTGCTTTTAAACTCGCGTACTAGGACGAGAAATGGATACGGTGTTCGCAGAATCGAGTAAATTCATTCCATGATTACGCAGGCCCGCGACAAACGGATTATCGCAGGGATGTCTCTTCCGGAGACGAATGTCGATCCTACTCTCGATGAAAGTCTCATCGTCGGCAATGATCGCGTCACCGCTATTCGAGAACTAATGAAACTGGAGTATCGCAGCGACGAGGAGACAGAACATGTTAGTTTATTTGGAGCAACCTTTCCTGATCGTTTCCACCTTCCGGGGGATAAACTAGGCCACTCGACATTGATGACTTGCACAATTCCTACTACCGATGACCTACCAGTGAACACACAGCAATATCGGTATCCCATGCCCCACAAGGAAGAAATCAAACGCCAGATGGACAAACTCCTCCACGGAGGAAAGTTACAACCGAGTATTTCACCCTACAACTCACCACTTTGGATAGTACCTAAAAAGGCAGACGCGAGTCGTTATCGATTACCGTGCTCTCAACGAGAAGACATCACCGGACGCGTATCCGCTCCTAAACATAACAGATATACTGGACCAACTGGGAGGTGCCAAGTATTTCAGCATTTTCGATTTGGCCAGCGGCTTTCGCCAGATCGCAATTGATCCGAAAGATCGTCCGAAAACCGCCTTTTCCACTCCTGAGGGCCATTACGAAATGCCAGTGCTCCCTTTCGGTTTGCGAAACGGCCCTCCGGTATTCCAACGTCACATGAACGTGGCTCTGACGGGACTCAACGGTTGCGAATTATTCGTATACCTTGATGACATTATCTACGCCCCCACTCTAGAGGAGCACGGAAGACGGCTGAGCAATCTCTTCCTCCGTCTATGGTTGTACGGAGCAATACAACCTGACGCTCCAAACAGAGAAGTGCCAGTAACCTATCTGGGCCACATTATTTCCCGCGATGGTGTCCGACCAGACGCGATGAAGATCGAGGCAATCCGGAAGTACCCCGCTCCTACCAACGTAAAAGGTACAGCGATTTCATGGATTCGCCAACTATTATCGACGTTTCATCAAGGACTTCGCAGGCAAGGCCAGACCGTTACGCGACCTTTTGAAAAAGGACAAAAAATTCGTCTGGACAGAATTGGAGCAGAAAAGCTTCGATGAAATCCGCGAAGCTCTGCACGAAACCAGTCCTTCAATACCCGGACTTCCTTCGTCCTCGCCACCAACGCTGCAGATGCGGGACTCGGCGCGGTTCTGAGTCAAGTAACTGACGGCCAAGAATGGCCGATAGCCTACGCATTACGGACCTTAAACCCAGTTGAAAAGAAATATCATAGTAACGACAAGGAATGCTTAGCGGCTACCTGGAAAGTCAACACTACATTTTTCCACAACCCACGCCACTACTACCGGTTAGTGGGTCAAAACAATACGAACTTACAAGGGGAGTGCCAAGTATGATACAAACGGATTTTGATGGGTCTCAGCTATATGGTGAGGGCACTCCCCCAGAGTACCATGCTAAAGGGATTCTTTCTAATGCGCTCTGGTTTAAAAAAAAAACGACGCCAAAGTTTTATGCGCCACTCTTATCCCCGTAAGTTATGCATATCGCCAAGCGTATGAGTGTGGCAAGGCGCTCGATTGGCAACCCAGACGACCGGGGTTAGAATCCCGCGCGGAATTATTTTTTTTCTTCTAAATCGTTTGCAATTTTAATGAAAATGATTAATTGGGCATACTTATCTAATTTTCTAATGAAATTATTTGTACAACCGCATCGAAACATATATTATTCGATACTGTGTATTTCGTTCAAATAAAATGATGATCACATAAACAAATAAATCAATATTAACGCTAGAATAAATTGTCAGGAAATAATTAACTATAACACAGTATTCGCTCATTATTTAATTTAGTGCGCGATGTAATTTTTTTTCGAAGCTAACTTTCAAGGCGATTGAAAAATAATATTTTGAAACTAGCAAACCGTTACGCTGTGCGTACCCGCCCGAGTCCTAGCGGAAGTCAATCATAGCTTGTCGTTCGTAGAGTGTACATACGAAAAGAAGTACAACATGGAGAAAGCAACTGGTGTAACAGAAGCAGGGCCATCACCATAAACTCCATCAGAAATGAAAGAGTGTGATGAACAGTCAAAGGGTGAACTCACTAACGCCGTAAAACATATCGAAACTTTGTTCGGCAATTTGAATATGCTCACAAAAACACCGCTAAGCGTGATTTCCTTCACGTCCCTCGCAATAAGCAAAGCCATTTCTTCTGAAATACTCGACGTGTTGGCAGAGAGACAAATAATTCTCGTTGAGGAGCTTATAGGTTTCGACGAGATAGATAAACTGCAAGAGTTTTAAGCGGTAAGTATTATTTTTATGAGCGTTATTTTCGAATTTGTTTTCTTTAAATTGAAAGTCGCAACAGTACAATTCTGTACATTATAGTGCAAGGGTGTAGAAGAAGATGACGAAGATTTTGTTGCCGACGAATTCGCGCCACTGCCAAATGAGTATATTCCTTTGTGGTACAAAGAAAGAGCAGTCGTTCTTGCAGCAGCTCATCCAAAATGGAGCTTAAAATCATTGCAAGTGCACGGATGTTCTCGCTTGAAACATAAATAATTGCTTTATCGATGGAAAGACGACGTCAAAAAATGGGGGAACACACATCGATAAATGGACCACAATAGATCGGGAAACATACGGACGATTCCTCGAAGCTCGGCAAAACTTGGAGCAGGTAATATATTTTTTGGTAAAGGGATTTGGCAGAAAAATAATCATTAATTCATCAAAGAAAAGTAAATTTTTTTTTTTTTTTAAATTGTATCTGCTACGGCGAACGCTGCGCCAATTTTAGCTTCCATGTACAGGGATTTTCCCCCTTTTTACATTCCCCACCATTTTCCTCCAATCCACATCCCTAATCGGTCCCCACCTTGCGGCCGCAGCCGACTTCCCCCTCTGTATCGCATTCACCATGACGTTTTTTTTTTGTTTTTTTTTTTGTCATGGGTATAGGGAAACTGCGGAAAACCTATACCAATACAGCCGGTCACGAGTTCGCTTCCCAGCCTCGGAGCTAGTCGCGTTTCGTCGAGAAATAGCTCACAGGCTACAGCCATACACATCCGACACACACACGTACCGGTGTGTGTGCGCGGCGTCTGTGTAGAGCGCTGGAGCACGTCACGCCTGTGTTTTTATTTCTCGCCGAAACTACGAGACGGCGATTCGAACCCGCGACCTCCCGATGTGTTGATTTCAGAGGCAGGTACGCTAACCACTAGACCAACACATCGGTTTCAAAGAAAAGTATTAATTGCAATAAGCATAAAAAACCCAAGGATTCCATAAGTCCAATGTGCAACTAATTACATTTAATTCGTGTTGAGGTGACGACGAGGACTCTGCAACAGTGGGCGATGAATTCTGCGTTCCCGTTTTTGTCGAATAATTTCCAATTCCTAGCCAGCCGAAGGTGGATGTAACGTTTAAAAAAACATCACCGGATCAGGCAGCGGAAAATCACAAAATTTATCAGCTCAAAAGAGCACGCCACAATGGAGGAAGTGTCAGCAGCTGCAGAGCTATTTCAGATACAAACGAGTCATCATCCCTAATTTCGATCTAGATTACGTTATAAACACCGATCAAACGGGTGGCCAGTATCAATCCACTTATAATAGATCGCTTCCGGAACAAAGGGATAAAACTGTTCTTGTTAAAAAAAAAAGATTTAAACAAGATCAGCCACTCCTACACGGCACAGTATGCGTTAACTGCATCAGAAAAAATCTCGCCTTTCGTGTCTTTATGTATGCAGGAACCGTCGGGTTAATTTGGTCCAATCGTTGGAAAAAGAGTTGACTAGTTGAAAAAAAATTCAAAAACATAATTGTGACTTGCACAAAATCGAGGAAGTTCATCAAGCAACTGTACGAAGAAGTTTTAAAATCTTTTATTTCGCCGTACGCGGGTGAACGGAAATTTATTTTCATTATCGATTCGTGGGGTGCGCAAACTGACCAGACACTCTACGATCGTATATTCGTTGACGAAACAAAAGCGTGCACTTCTACTGTTAAAGTTATTCCACCCGAGTGTACCCCGCTTTGTCAACCGCGCGATGTTTATTTTTTCCGTCAGGTAAAAATATGAATTAAAAAACTACAAAGTGCTCCGGAATTGTTAAAAAATAATCGCAAAATCGCTTTACGGGAGGACTCGATATGAATACATTCGTTACTGTTGCATCAGTTCAGCGCGCCAGTATTCATTCCAATGATTGAATATGCCTGGTTTGCGTTGAAATTAATTGATAAAAGACGATTTTTTTAAAAATGTAAACGGCCAGTGTTATCCGGTATAGCTGCTAAAAAATCCATGTGCCCGTAAAGAGCATTTATTAGATGTAGCATTTATTAGATGTGCATGGTGCCACAATAATCTGTACTTTCAGTGTTCCTATGATAATTATCATCCGCAATTTTGTACACCTTTTAAAGCTAGCGGCAGCGAATAAATGACATCGCGCAATAACTTGAATAATGAGTGAATACTGTGTTATAGTTAATTATATCCTGACCATTTATTATATCGTTAATATTGATTTTTTTGTTTATGTGATCATAATTTAATAAAACGAACTACACAGTATCGAATAATATATGTTTCGATGCGTTTGTAAAAATAATTTCATTCGAAAAATAGATAAGTATGCCCAATCAATTGTTTTCATTAAAATCACGAACGGATGAGAATTTTTTTTTAATTAATAAAAGTTCCGAGCGGGATTCGAACCCCGGTCGTCTGGGTTGCCAACCGAGCGCCTTGCCGCTGCGCCACACTCATACGCTTGGCGATATGCATAATTTACGGGAATAAGAGCAGCGCATAAAACTTCGGCGTCGTTTTTCTCAAAAACCAGGGCGCATTAGAAAGAATCCCTTTAGCGCCGTACTCTGGGGGAGTGCCCTCACAATATAGCTGATGCCCATCAAAATCCGTTTGTATCATACTTGGTACTCCCCTTGTTAGAAGCTCTCTGACTCCCTACCTCTATGTGAATTAAGAAAAATCCGGAGAAGCTCAGTCTTCGCAAGTCTCACGCACCGATACTTGTAAAACCAACATCACGAATAAGATCACCGACTGTATTGTCAAACTTTGTCGAGAGGGTTTGACCTACGACAAGGATAATGTAGCCCACTTTATCAGCGTTGACCGTAGCTCTCTAAACACCATTGGAAAGTTTCTCTCCGTTCTCGTAAAAATCGAAATAGAAAATTTCCGTGGTCAAAACCTCAAAATGGGACACATTGTCGTAACATCGAAAGGAAAATTTAAAGTCCTGAGCGCCGTCAGCAAACCATATTTCGACAAGCCCACCTTTGCGGATATCGCCATGGTAATGCAGAATCTACGCATTGCCGTTGAGCTCTACTCGATCCGTTCGTTACGCATCTCACATCCTGGCGATGACTTCGAAGCTTTGCCCTATGTCATGCTTAAGGCGTTGTTAGAGTGTACTTTTAATGATGTACCGATCACCTCCTATATCTGCACCAGTCTCGTTATACACGAACCCCCGAAAGGACAGCGTGGTGATATAATCCGAGAGGCCAATGAAAGCCTACCCGGAGGACACAAAGGCATCATCAGACATATTGGCGGCTAAGAGAACGTTGCCAATGGAAGGGAATGAAAGAGGAAACTGAAAGCCTCGTTCGCCAATGCAAAGTTTGTCGGAAGGAAAAATTGGTGCAAATGAAAACTCGGGAACCAATGTTGATCACGGACACCTCATCAGAACCGTTTGAACAAATCGCTCTTGACACCGTTGGCCCGCTTAAAATTTCAGTTGATGGTAACTGACATACCCTCACTTTCCAAGATAATTCCTCAAAATTATGTGCGGCTATACCCGTCCCAAATATCGAAGCCGAAACGTTGGCGCTGGCGCTTTCTAAAAACTGGATCGCCCCGTACGGCCCTCCCAAGAACATTTTCACTGATCGTGACGCCGCATTCGCGAGTAACCTTTTTGAACAATTAGCCAAGATTTTCCAAATTCAAAGAGTGACAATTACCGCTTACCGCGACGACCAATCGCGACGACCAATATCGACCTGGCTAAACGACGTTTTAAAGAACGATATGATCGTTCTTCTAACCCTGCTTCCTTCCAAGTAGGTGACGAAATTTACGTCCTGCGGGAACCGCGTAAGAGTAAATTCGACCCGCAGTACCATGGCCCTTACAAGGTTGCTGAAATCACCTAAAAAGAAAACGTTGTATACATAAACAGTCGTGGCGAGGCCAAAATGAAACATCCTAACAAACTCAAATTGGCCTATTAACCCATTAACACCCAAGAATCGCGATTTTTTCCTTCAATTTCAAGCCAGACTTTTATTATATAAAAAAAATCATAAAAAATGAAGAGATACGTTCCCTAGTATTTTCGGGGGTGCTCTTTCAGAATCTGGGGTCAAAATTGAGTTTTGTCCATTAGGAAAAAAAATATGGCGGCTTTTAAACAAACAAAAAACAGTGAAAATCGATGACACTTTTTTTTCAAAAATTTTTTTCACCTCGAAGCCATTGAAAACTCCGGTTATTTTTCAACCATGGGTGCATAGAATAGTGACGATTGAACAATCAATTCTTTTAATTCGTCGTTGTCAACATTTTCACCCCCAAAATGGCGCTTTTCACCCCCTGAGTGACATGAAAAATTTCACGCTCGGTGTCCAAAATGAAAATTAGTTGGATTTGGACGAAAATTGGTACACGGAGGTTTTTGAGGTCGCTGATTTCGATTCTGTTCTCAAAATTCCGAAATTCAAAATGGCCGATCCAATATGGCGGACACAAATGCAAAAGTTCATTTGAATTGGATAAAACGTGGCACTCGGGGGTTTTCGAGGTCGCTGATTATGATTCTGCTCTCAAAATTCCGAAATTAAAAATGGCGGATCCAATATGGCGGACACAAATGCAAAAGTTCATTTGAATTGGATAAAACGTGGCACTCGGGGGTTTTCGAGGTCGCTGATTATGATTCTGCTCTCAAAATTCCGAAATTAAAAATGGCGGATCCAATATGGCGGACACAAATGCAAAAGTTCATTTGAATTGGATAAAACGTGGCACTCGGGGGTTTTCGAGGTCGCTGATTATGATTCTGCTCTCAAAATTCCGAAATTAAAAATGGCGGATCCAATATGGCGGACACAAATGCAAGAGTTCATTTGAATTGGATAAAACGTGGCACTCGAAGGTTTTCGAGGTCGCTGATTATGATTCTGCTCTCAAAATTCCGAAATTCAAAATGGCGGATCCAATATGGCGGACACAAACGCAAAAGTTCATTTGAATTGGATAAAACGTGGCACTCGGGGGTTTTCGAGGTCGCTGATTATGATTCTGCTTTCAAAATTCCGAAATTCAAAATGGCGGATGCAATGTGACGGACACAAATGCAAAAGTTCATTTGGATTGGATAAAACGTGGCACTCGGGGGTTTTCGAGGTCGCTGATTATGATTCTGCTCCCAAAGTTCCGAAATTAAAAATGGCGGATCCAATATGGCGGACAAAAATGCAAAAGTTCATTTGTATCGGATGGAATGTGGCACTCGGGGATTTGCGAGGTCGCTGCTTATGATTCTGCTCTCAAAATTCCGAAATTAAAAATGGCGGATCCAATATGGCGGACACAAATGCAAAAGTTCATTTGAATTGGATAATACGTGGCGCTCGGGGGTTTTCGAGGTCGCTGATTATGATTCTGCTCTTAAAATTTGAAAGCCTTTGGGTATTCAAATACCTGAAAATACCAGGTATTCAAATACCCTAAGGCTTTCGAATTTTGAGAGCAGAAATATAATAAGCGACCTAGAAAACCCTCGAGTGCCACGTTTTATCCAATTCAAATGAACTTTTGCATTTGTGTCCGCCATATGGGATCCGCCATTTTTAATTTCGGAATTTTGAGAGCAGAATCATAATCAGCGACCTCGAAAACCCCCGAGTGTCACGTTTTATCCAATTCAAATGAACTTTTGCATTTGTGTCCGCCATATTGGATCCGCCATTTTGAATTTCGGAATTTTGAGAGCAGAATCATAATCAGCGACCTCGAAAACCCCCGAGTGCCACGTTTTATCCAATTCAAATGAACTTTCGCATTTGTGTCCGCCATATTGGATCCGCCATTTTTAATTTCGGAATTTTGAGAGCAGAATCATAATCAGCGACCTCGAAAACCCCCAAGTGCCACGTTTTATCCAATTCAAATGAACTTTTGCATTTGTGTCCGCCATTTTTAATTTCGGAATTTTGAGAGCAGAATCATAATCAGCGACCTCGAAAACCCCCGAGTGCCATGTTTTATCCAATCCAAATGAACTTTTGCATTTGTGTCCGCCATATTGGATCCGCCATTTTGAATTTCGGCATTTTGAGAGCAGAATCATAAACAGCGACCTCGAAAACCGCCGAATGCCACGTTTTATCCAATTGAAATGAACTTTTGCATTTGTGTCCGCCATATTGGATCGGCCATTTTGAATTTCGGAATTTTAAGAACAGAATCGTAATCAGCGACCTCAAAATCCTCTGAGTACCAATTTTCGTCCAAATCCAACTACTTTTCATTTGGGACACCGAGCGTGAAATTTTTCGTGTCACTCAGGGGGTGAAAAGCGCCATTTTGGGGGTGAAAATGTTGACAACGACGAATTAAAAAAATTGATTGTTCAATCGTCACTATTCTATGCACCCATGGTTGAAAAAAAACCGGTCTTTTCAACGGCTTCGAGGTGAAAAAAAATTTTGAAAAAAAAGTGTCATTGATTTTGCCTGTTTTTTGTTTTGTTCAAAAGCCGCCATATTTTTTTTCCTAATGGACAAAACCCGATTTTGACCCCAGATTCTGAAAGAGCACCCTCGAAAATATTAGGGAACGTATCTCTTCATTTTTTATGACTTTTTTTATATATCAAAAATCTGGCTTGAAAATGAAGGAAAAAATCGCGATTCTTGGGCGTTAATGGGTTAATAACCGATAGCACGAGCCCCTCTGTTTCCGGTTGACATTTCCATCATTGGCTACCTTAGAACCCAATATCACCATGGCCAAGTGATTGTGAGGTTGACGATAACGCTTCTGAAGGTTGAACCCTTTGAGCTATATCGCTGTACCCGTGATTAAAACCGCAAGATCACCTCGGAACCTCAACGGGTGCCGCTTACATTGAACCTCGGCAACCTTATATTGCCATGTCCAACGAACAAGGCAAATACTGAGCCTTTGATGAAGAATATCTCAAAGGTTGCTACCATCTCCCTGGACACCATGCCTGCGTCCTCAAGGCCGCCCTCTCATATGTGCATGATACCAACACATGCGAAGCACACCTTATTGTATCAACCACGGCGGAAGCTTTGAAAGATTGCCACATCCGACTAACGCGGGATCATCAACCCCAGTAAACATATTTGGAGAACACTTATGGTTGGCTATACTCTCTAGAAAGCTCCGAAGTTATCCGAATCCAATGCCGAGATGGTACCCGAAACACTGTCACCGTTCAAGGAACAGGGATCCTACAATTAAACCCAGGATGTACCGCATACACGTTACACGCCACATTGCCACCTTCAGACTTCGTGTCGACATTCATCCACCACCTCTATCTACCACCCACGGCACTGAACATCAGCCAGCTTGCTCCCGAGGTCTCAGAAAGGCATGAGAAAGTAGCGCCATTACTTCTTTCCGCGAGCAAAAACTCGCTCAAGGGGCAACTTCGACAATCCGATGTGATTTTGAATTTCGTCGAAACCCATTTTCAAGATCTAATCCAGAAGAAAAAGGCGAAAAGGTGGTACCATGACACTAAAACCTGGTCGTTCAGCGGCGGCGGACTTTCCGTGGTAGCGGTCATGGGGCTGGTCCTATACGTCTTGCGGAGCAGCCTGACCACAATTCTCATCGAATCTCACAAGAAACACAAATACAAGAACCAACTACCAAGGACATCCCAGAGATCATCTTGTGCCATCCGCCTCCGCAACCGAACCGACCTGCTCCTGTCATCCAGAAGGCCACAACAATACCCTACAGGCCGAGCATTTCCCTGGTGACGTAACGCTATATCACCGCGCTAAAACCGACTCGAGGATGAGTCACTTGAAGCTTCCGAACTTCATCCCCGAGCTTCCATCTAATGAAGGGGGTGTTACATCGGTGTCTTATTTTCCATAGGTTAAACTTAATACGTGTACAAACTATACATTACGTTCTGAAATCCCACATTCCTCCAACTTGCGACACCTCACATTGCGAAATCCAGAGTTTTTAGGGCAATCGGAATTCCTATTTTCCCACAATGCTGATGACTTATTCAGCAATTTGCAACGCGAACGAACTCCAGCGAGGATACGGGAACTCGCTCAGCCGGACTCATATCGAAATTCGTCACTTAGAGACAAGTAAAATTGCCGATTGGCACCAAAATTTAGAGGGAATCCACCATCGAGTTGCAATCATTTACGTCGGTCTTTCGCGAAACTGAGGATTGAGCGAAGTTCCGCAGAGTACGCCTCTCTGTGTGCCGAGTCCGTCCCGTGTCCTTGTAAGTTCATTCCCAAGCACGCGATTTCGATCTTTCGCGATCAAGTATCATTGCCTGGGGGATAGTGCGGCGCCGAGCTGCAACGGCTCATCGCTTACAAGAAAACGAAAGGAACTCAATAAATAAATCGAATAAAAGTCATTGTTGTTGTTACGTAAAACTCTAAATGAAACCAGCTTGATTTATATTTTCGAGTCTATCGAGCGTTCTGTGTTCGTTAGTGTGTGTCAGCATCGACACCCGATCCCGCTGTCTTGAGGAGACCAAAAGCGCAGCGTAAGCACGTTTCATATTTCCAGCAGGAAACTCACCTGTTAGTCACTAACCCATTTCCATATTACTCTATGTCACGTTTGTATTCTATAAGAAAAAAGTAGTTGACTGCGAGAGGACCAAAATTGTAACGTTTTTACATCCAAATATATACCGGCAGTATCGCAGGAAGAACTAGTGCTTATTCATTCTCTGACTGGCGGAAACAATGGTTTTTGTTGCTTAACAACAACCGTCACCGGGATAAATCATGAGTCCATCGTTTCGTCTATTCATATAGAGTAAGCATGTAAATCGTCAAGTCGCAATTGACATGCGTGTTGACGGCAGATGACTTTAAAGAAAAAAAAGTGTTCGAGTACGGAGATCGAATGGCGGATAACTTTTTTTTGTTCTTAATTAACAAAAGTCGTCACCGAAATGGAACATAGGGGGATCGATTTGGCTAATTATATAGAATAAGTACATAAACAGCAAAAGTCGCTACTGTCATGCGTGCGGGCAGCAGACGACCCTTTTTGGGATGTCTTCCGTTATTCCGCAATTCGCGAATAACAATTTATTTTTGTTAATCAACAAGTGCCGTCACCGGGATGATACATAAGGAGATCGATTCGGCCAAGTATATAGAATAAGCACATGAATAGAAAAAGTCGCTACTGTCATGCGTGTTGGCAGCAGACGACTCTTTTTGAGATTTTTCATGCGAGTAAGAAGGCGCGATTCGTGAATAACAATTTTTTATGTACTGTTAATAACAGTTCTGTGAATTTAATCGTGCAGCTAGCACAGCCCGATTCGCGGAGAACTATTTATTTTTGTTAATCAACAAATGGTGTGACTGGGATAAAACATAGCGGGATCAATTCGGTCAATTATATAGAATAAGCAGGTAAATAGAAAAAGTCGCTACTGTCGTGTTGGCAGCAGACGACCTTTTTTAGATTTTTCGTGCGAGGGAGGCGGCGCGATTCGGGACAAACAATTTTTTAATTAATGAAAAAAGTCGTCACCGGAATAAATCGTAGGTCGATCGATCATTATAAACAATAAGCAGCTAAATCGAAAAAGTTGCTGCTGTCATGAAGGCTGGCAGCAGACGGTCTTTTATAAGTTTAGTCGTACGAGCAGTGCGTCCCGTTTCATGGATAACTTTTTTTTTATTAACGATAGCTGTCACCGAGACGGAACGTAGGGGGATCGATTGGGCTATTTTTTTAAAAACAAGCACGCGAATATATAAAGCCGCTATTGTCATGCGTGTTGGCAGAAGACGACCTTTTATGAGATTTCTCATGCAAGTAGAGAGGCTCCCTGGCAGTTTACATAACCACTGGATAACGGTTAGATTTTTCGGAAGGTTGGAATTGGACAAAATTCTGCCGACTTTCTAACCGTGTTTCTGACCACTACCCGTGATTTGCTCAAGTTAGAAAGATGGTTAGAAAAATGGTTTGAAATTCGAATTACAACGTCGTTGAAAAGCAACCACTTGTAATCGAATTTGTAACCGTAATTATAGCCACTATCTGTGATGTGCTCAAGTTAGAAAGATGGTTAGAAATATGGTGGGAAATTCGAAATATAACCCTGCCGAAAAGTAACCATTCGTAACCGAATTTTTACCGTGTTTCTAACCACTATCCGTGATTACCTCGAGTTGGAAAAGTGGTTAGGAAGATGGTTGGAACTTCGAAATACAACCTCAGCCCCGATTTAACGTGACTGCAAAAGTGGTCGCCAATTAAAGATGTGTGTACCTGTAATTGGGTTTTTTAATGTGGATATTAAAGAATCGATGGCGGTACATACCGCTAAATCGTAGTTTTATTTATCACTTTTTTGGTAGCATAACTCACGCAATATCGAATACCTAATGTTATAACTTTTTTTCTGTTTCTTTACATTTTTTTTAAATTTAATTGTTTACAAAATATGATATTTGATCAAATGTAACGGACATCATGCTTATGATAATATATTTTTTATCATTGATTTGCATTTTGTATCGTCACTATATTTTTCCAGTTTCCTCATACATGGTACGCAATTTCGAACATTTTTTTCTGGAGATCGACATTTTTTAGACGTTCCGTGCAATTTATGGAGGAAACTGTTTTTTTTTTCGCAAATATGTTTTTAGTACCTCTGTATTTTACTGGTAAAGTGTTTTCTTAGTTTTGAGCTTAGTTTTTCCCGTTGTACCGCTTATCCATTGGAGGCATGCGATTATATCGTGTTCTATTTAATCTGCTTCCCAAATATTGGGCATTCTTACAGCGTGACCAATGTTCGGTCGGAAAGTCATTAATATAGCTGGTGCTTCTATTTCGGCGATCTTTATGAATAACCGGTGTGATGTAGATGCGACGTTTATGATGTGCCGAGTTTCAAAAGAGTTTCTGACATCAGTGAGCTGTTCGACGAAGAGCCCTTACACAACATCTCCGTTGTCAGGAAAGTGAAATATTTTCAAAACTTCAACAAAGCCAATGTTTGCGATATAAACAAATTTATTGCAAAACAGCGTTCCCTCCTTCTGTTCACGGCATCTGTATTCAATGCCCTTTATTATTGCTCGCTTAAAAAATGTGAGGTTTTTGGGTCGATAATTTGCGGCTTGTAGTATTTCGGGCACGATTACGATATCTTTGGCGCCTTTATTTGACCCTGGTTTATTGATATTTTGCCCAAAATAAGACTTTTTTCAAGAGTGACAAAAATTGAAATTCGGCGATTAAGGGGTCGAAACAGGGGGTTGAAAGTCGAGGGATTATTATGTTTGTGGTTCCCAATTTTGACCATGCAGGGTCCATATTCGATAGAAAATGCGACTTCTGTGTGTGTGGAATCGTTGGGTGGGTCTGGAGCACCTTCGATGTGTGTGTGGAATCGTTGGATGGGTCTGGAGCGCCTTCGATGTGTGTGTTGAATCGTTGGGTGGGTCTGGAGCACCTTCGATGTGTGTGTGAAATCGTTGGGTGGGTCTGGAGCACTTTCGATGTGTGTGTGTGGAATCGTTGGGTGGGTCTGGAGGACTTTCGATATGTGTACGATACCGTTCAACGTTGATTAGTCTTAGGTGCTCTTAATTTCATTTTTCCGGCATATGCTTGGGCACGATTACGATATCTCTGGCGCCTTAATTTGATCGTGTATTATTCATATTTGGCGCAAAACAAACAATTTTTTGAGAATAAAAAAATCGCGATTTTGGCTTCCTTTAGAAGATACAGGACATTTTACGAATTATTCGTTATTAAGCGATTTAGCTGGTTTGCGTTAATGTAGCTTTCTTCGGAATACGCTATGTCGAGAAAATAAACAAGAAAAAACCCAAACAAAGTACGACGTAACAATGTAAAACACGTGGAAAATTCGATTTGCATAGAAAATCGGAAAAATACACTTTTTCTCTTCGAAGCGCTGTAAATCCAAAACTAAGGCTCAAAACGAAAAAAGTTATTTTTGTTTTTCGTATTTTTTTTGGCCATATTTCATAATTCAATGGTCAAATTTAGGCGCCAAAGATATCGTAATCTCCCCGTATTTCGGATTACCAATTAGACGGTAAACTCCAGTAACAATGCCCAAGTCCTCTCACGTTAGCATAGCATCGTGGTACATCAAAGAGGGGTTCGTGTCTTTTTTCCACCTTGCAAGATAGAGTGGATTCTCATTCTTCTTGCGAGAGCGATTGTTGCATTGTGCACGAACATTTCGATAAATCGATGGAGCAAAAATCTCGTTGCAATTTGAAGTGGCCTTGCTTGTGGACCCGTAACGGAGTCAATAATTTTTTTATTGAATGATTCAAACGGAAACGCGCCGTGGGCCCAGATTGGTCCCCAATGTTCCACTGTGTCCGTCAAATGAATGAGGATATGAAGGTTAAAGTCATGTTTTCTTCACCGAACGTCTGTTGAAACCGTTGTGCATACTCCGTAAGCAAAGACCGTGCTTCAGTGCAGATAGTATCCTTGTTGAATATATACGCCGCTTGAGAAATTAATGCAACGTGCTTAAGATCTTCCGCCCGAATTATCCCCTCCAAGCACGGTACAGAATAGTAGAGGAGCTAGTTTCGCCATTCAGAAGCCTTCCACTGTGTCATAGTTTCTACCAGTCGTGGTGTCCTTGAAATTCTGCTACGCGGTCGAATCTTTTTTAATCGTGAATTAATCTTCCTCAACGATTTTGGGTTTCCTTGGTACCAAGGATCACTTGATTTTCCATCCAGCAACAGCATGGCATGTTGCTAAGCTACGCCCAAGTGCAGATTATGCATACCTCCAACGACAACGCCCCGCGCCAAATTGAACCCACGCAGAAGTCCAAGTGTCGAACGTCCTTTTGTGCCGAATACTTTATTTTTTAGCTCGTATGCTTGGTTCATATGCGCTCTTATTTCCGAATCCGTGCGGGAATGACTATCCGTAATAGGATACACTCGACCAAGTTGCTTAATTCTTTTCCCTTCGGCATAACAAAACGTGCATCCATACTTTCCATTGAACTGGGTCATGTTGAGACGCGCAGGTCTAGTTATGGAATCTATGGTACAAATTAAAGTTACGAATTTGCTCGTAACGACGTTAATACCGTCAGGCTTCCAAGTCATACCCGTTTCGTACAAAAATACCAACTCCTGAAAGGTTGGCAATGTAAATGCGTTTAGGACAGGATGGGAGGCGTCGACGCAGATACCGGCTAGCAACATATGTCGTTTTCGTGCATTAGGCGGTAGTTCGTTGATGGATAGCAGTATGGGCCAAGCGCTGGCTTTGGATGAATTTGAGACTTTGCAGCCGTCTGCGTTTATAGTAAAAGAATAGTTATGTTCCTCGCTCAAAAAACCACTAGGCTCGCAGTGTCTCAAATATTCCCTGCCGTCGTATATATCCTCAATACCTTCGGGATTCTTTTTTTGCCTTGTACGGCGGTACTGTAAAGAATTCACTATTTCCGGTACAGAGAAGAGTTGTCGGAGCTGAGGTTCTAATTTAATTTCAATGAAATATGTTAACGATCGGTTATCTTTTCTCGGGCCGGTGCTTTCACACAAACAATCTCGTTCTGGTTCTGTTCCTCCTCCAACAGTGGTTTTACATAGGCGACAGTACAAATGGCGCACGATTGCGATGTCATCGTTTGTGAGTAATGTTTTCCATAAACCAATCAGTGCAGAAGGCAGGCCACTACATATCGTGATGCCGTTCATCATTTGCAACATTGCCAGAGTAGTTTGGTAAATCAACCGGTGCCGTACCGATATAGCAATAATCATGGTTATTATTTCACTTTCCGATACATTGTCTCTCATGCTTGTCCTTCGGACAAAGTCATGCATGCCTGTTATCGCAAATACTTCCCCCGGGGAGTCTCCATTATTTTCAGGTTCCTCAATTTCCGAATTATCATCAGATTCGTCATATTCGCTACATCCGTCACTATCCATGTCGTTGTCGTTGTAATCATGTTGCTCCATTAATTCAACGTCGGTATTTTCAACGTTGGATTCCTCATCGTAGCTAACCTCAAGCGCAGGGACGTTTTCGGCATTAACGGTTGTATCCGCTGTCCTCATTGTACCGGTACTACTGTAGTTGCTTTCGACCCTATGTTGATCACTCTGCTGGATTTCGCTACCTTCGTTGTACCGCAGCAATAACGGGGACACGACTGATACGTCGCTGTCCAATAGCTCCTCAAGTTCTGTGTCTTTTGATTCAGAATCATCTGATTTTGGCTTGGGGCAAAAACAGAGCACTATTACTATCAATTCAGGTCGAAGAATATTATGTATGTATTTCTTGGCAAATTTTATCTCAGCTGATTTCATTCAATGTTACAGATGACCGATGTCTTTAAGTGTTCAGAATTTCAAGTTTATCTACATTTGTATAAAAAAATAAAGGCGCAACTTTTTTGTCAGTTCTTATGAAATTTATTGTCAACAATATTTCCGCTATGTATGCTTATATTGAAAATTTAATGCCGATTCATTTGAAATCATTTGTAACATTATTGAAATTATCAACAATGAAGGGTTTTTTTCATTTAACATTTAAATCAATTCCAATCCATTTTTCTCTTTTCGTTATATTTATTATGAGACATTTTTGGAATGTTGATGATGATTTCAAACTTACAAATGCCAGTTCGCCGGTGAACCGTAAATGTTTGCAAGTTGTGTCCCATGGGTGAGCCATCCTGTGCAACCGGTACAATTGCATCCTTCTTCGCATAATGGTTCGGCGACAGAGCGCTTTACGCGAACATGATGGCTCCTGAGCGGTCGACATTACAGATCTGGGTACATGAAACAGCCTCCATTTACTTTTCAACACAATTTTGAGCTCGTCGTTCTATCAGTTTTTTTGTTTCTTCGTATTTTATTTTTTATTCTGCTTTCCTTTATGTTCAACTTCAGTTTTTTTCTTACAATTTCGCAGTTTTACCGTTATAAGGATTATTTTTGGCTGTACGCCTTGGAAAAATATTCAAGATCAAAGGACGATTTTTTTTGTGAAATTTTGAGAATTATTCATCAGAGATTTAAGGATGTATGCGGGAGACTTTTCGGATAAAAATTTTATTTGATTAGAATTATTGTACTTCGTGATTCAATAAAAATCTGAAAAAATTCAGCAACAACTAGCATGCTATGAAGAATAATAATCAATATTAATATCACTCAAAAGTTATTAACAAATTGTTTAAATAATTAATTATTTAATAACATAACGATGACCCCTTGGTTTTCTTAAATTAAATGTGTGAATTTTTCTGAACGCTTTTGAATTTTTTCAACATTTTCCTACGATATTGAAATTCCCTTTATTAAATTTTTAGAATGGCCGTATATGTGCAGTTTTCGGCCTAGTGTCTATGAAACTTTGCAAAACTAATGGTAAACCGGTCTGCACAAACATATCCAAAATTTACATTTTTTAGTTTATATTTCATAATAATTTTCTCAAATTTTCCTACGTTTTGGAAATATTTTGAAAAATTATTATGAAATATAAACTAAAAAAATGTAAGTTTTGGATATGTTTTTGTGGACAGCTTTACCATTAGTTTTGCAAAGTTTTAAAGACACTAGGTCGAAAAATGCATATATACGGCCGTTCTAAAAATTTGAAAAAGGGAATTTCAAAATCGTAGGAAAATTTTGAAAAAATTCATAAGCATTCAGAAAAATTCACACATTTAATTCGTATAAGAAAAACAAGAGGTCACCTTTATGTTATTAAATAATTAAGTGTTTAAACCATTTTTTAATAACTTTTGAGTGATATTAATATTGATTATTGTTGGTCATAGCATGCTAATTGTTGCTGATTTTTTTCAGATTTTTATTGGATCACGAATTACGATAATTCTGATCAAATAAAATTTTCATCCGAAAAGTCTCCCGCATACATACTTAAAATTGTGTACATAATTTTAATTCCCTCAAATTTCAATTCAAGAATTAACATTATGTACATAACTTTATTTACCTTATATTTTAATTGAGGAATTAAAACTATGTACTTAATTTGAACATAAATATTTAAATTATGTAAATAATGAAAAATGACCATAAATATTTTGTCTTGACATAAAAATAGTAGTAGTATCGTTTATTCCATATGTACAGCTTTTGCTTTTTACAAAAACCCGCCTTCATTCCAGCTTACCGTTAAACAATATTTCTTAACAAGCGCCGCATAACAATCAGTCCCGCCTCTCTTTTCCTCTGTTTTCTATTCCTCCTCCCCTCGGACCCCCTCGGTGCTCGCCCTTTTCAGTCTCACGAACGTCCTCAGATATCCGCAGATCACCACCACTGGCTCCCCTCTTAGCGTGTCTTTGGTCCATTGCAAATTTAGTTCAATTCATTTAATTATAATTTAATTTAATTAAGAATAGTATATTTTAATTTATCGAATTTATATTCGGTCCGAATAAATTTTTTAATCGCTAATTCGTGTGATGCTAGACACCAACATTAATTCGTTGAATTATTTTGTGGCTCCTTAAATTTTTGTCCTACACTGTTGATGACTAGAGCTGAATAAAAATGCATTAAGTTTTTCTTATAACATAATAAAAATGAATTAAAATTATGTCTAGACAAAACATTAATTCCACGTTTTTAGATTCTTTCCTGTGTATTTTAAATTAATTTTATGTCTAAACAAATTAATTCATTATTTTTGCTTGTGCCTAAATGAAAATGGTTTAAGAAACAATTAGTTTCTGTTGAAATGAAATATTGTATTTTTATTTAAGGTTCAACATTCAATTTAAAGTTCATGTTTTATAATAAATGAGCATAAATAGCATACAGCGTACATAATCTTCCTCATAGAGGAAGATTTGAGCATCATGCTCAATCTCGAGTAAGCAATTTGCAAATTTCAATTTGCAGTGCATTTATTCATCTACAAGGTTTAAACCTTGTATTGTAATTTTATGTTTAGAACTGTAATTCTTTATTTTTATTCATTTTTCATTCATTCACAAGGTTAACGTTGTAAATGAATAAAAGATGAATAAAAATCATGAATCATAGTTCAAAACGTAAAATTTTCAATTTTTTTATAAATTCTTTTGGGAAATTATGAAGTATATTATACATTTTTAATAATATTATAATTTTTAACATTCAATTGAAAATTTCCTGTAGTTGTTCGAATTTATTGTAGTTATTGTGCCGCGTTGAAGACATTTCTTCTAAATATATTTACGTTCGGTCTTTCGTCGACCGTTACTCACTTGGGATACGTAGCGAGCAGTGCTACACATACAGACACATACACCTCACAGAATTGAAAAAAATGTAATAAAATAAAAAATGTGAAGTACTTATGTACAATTTGTTTCAGGGAGAATGAATCAAAACTTTATTATAAATTAACTGAAGTGAAATGTTTAAGAATACATTTTGTCCTGCATGAATATATACCCATAAGTAATAGTACTAAAAAACAGGACGAAAAATAAATATGTGTAACCCGCGCATATAAAAATAATTTGCATTTGCCTATTGAAAGTGTTTTAGTGTATTGAAGGGCTTTGAAACAAAAAAAAACGGGAAAAATCGATGACACTTTTTTTTCAAAATTTTTTTTCACCTCGAAGCAGTTGAAAAGTCCGGTTTTTTTTTCAACCATGGGTGCATAGAATAGTGACGATTGAACAATCAATTTTTTTAATTCGTCGTTGTCAACATTTTCACCCCCAAAATGGTGCTTTTCACCCCCTGAATGACACGAAAAATTTCACGCTCGGTGTCCCAAATGAAAAGTAGTTGGATTTGGACGAAAATTGCTACTCGGAGGTTTTTGAGGTCGCTGATTACGATTCTGTTCTCAAAATTCCGAAATTAAAAATGGCGGATGCAATATGGTGGACACAAATGCAAAAGTTCATTTGAATTGGATAAAACGTGGCACTCGGGGGTTTTCGAGGTCGCTGATTATGATTCTGCTCTCAAAATTCCGAAATTAAAAATGGCGGATGCAATATGGTGGACACAAATGCAAAAGTTCATTTGTATCGGATGGAATGTGGCACTCGGGGATTTGCGAGGTCGCTGATTATGATTCTGCTCTGAAAATTCCGAAATTAAAAATGGCGGATCCAATATGGCGGACACAAATGCAAAAGTTCATTTGAATTGGATAAAACGTGGCACTCGGGGGTTTTTGAGGTCGCTGATTATGATTCTGCTTTCAAAATTCCGAAATTAAAAATGGCGGATGCAATATGGTGGACACAAATGCAAAAGTTCATTTGAATTGGATAAAACGTGGCACTCGGGGGTTTTCGAGGTCGCTGATTATGATTCTGCTCTCAAAATTCCGAAATTCAAAATGGCGGATGCAATATGACGGACACAAATGCAAAAGTTTATTTGAATTGGATAAAACGTGGCACTCGGGAGTTTTCAAGGTCGCTGATTATGATTCTGCTCTCAAAATCCCGAAATTTGAAATGGCGAATGCAATGTGGCGGATACAAATGCAAAAGTTCATTTGAATTGGATAAAACGTGGCACTCGTGGGTTTTCGAGGTCGCTGATTATCAGTCTGCTCCCAAAGTTCCGAAATTAAAAATGGCGAATCCAATATGGCGGACAAAAATGCAAAAGTTCATTTGTATCGGATGGAATGTGGCACTCGGGGATTTGCGAGGTCGCTGATTATGATTCTGCTCTGAAAATTCCGAAATTAAAAATGGCGGATCCAATATGTCGGACACAAATGCAAAAGTTCATTTGAATTGGATAAAACGTGGCACTCGGGGGTTTTCAAGGTCGCTGATTATGATTCTGCTCTCAAAATTTGAAAGCCTTTGGGTATTCAAATACCTGAAAATACCAGGTATTTAAATACCCAAAGGCTTTCGAATTTTGAGAGCAGAAATATAATAAGCGACCTAGAAAACCCTCGAGTGCCACGTTTTATCCAATTCAAATGAACTTTTGCGTTTGTGTCCGCCATAATGGATCCGCCATTTTTAATTTCGGAATTTTCAGAGCAGAATCATAATCAGCGACCTCGCAAATCCCCGAGTGCCACATTCCATCCGATACAAATGAACTTTTGCATTTTTGTCCGCCGTCTTGGATCCGCCATTTTGAATTTCGGAATTTTGAGAGCAGAATCATAATCAGCGACCTTGAAAACCCCCGAGTGCCACGTTTTATCCAATTCAAATGAAGTTTTGCATTTGTGTCCGCCATATTGGATCGGTCATTTTGAATTTCGGAATTTTGAGAACAGAATCGTAATCAGCGATCTCAAAAACCTCTGAGTACCAATTTTCGTTCAAATCCAACTACTTTTCATTTGGGACACCGAGCATGACATTTTTCATGTCACTCAGGGGGTGAAAAGCGCCATTTTGGGGGTGAAAATGTTGACAACGACGAATTTAAAAAATTGATTGTTCAATCGTCACTATTCTATGCACCCATGGTTGAAAAAAAATCCGGACTTTTCAACGGCTTCGAGGTGAAAAAAAATTTTGAAAAAAAACGTGTCATTGATTTTTCCTGTTTTTTTGTTTGTTTAAAAGCAGCCATATTTTTTTCCCAATGCACAAAACCCGATTGTGACCCCAGATTCTGAAAAAGCACCCTCGAAAATACTAGGGAACGTATCTCTTCATTTTTTATGATTTTTTTTATATAATATAAATTTGGCTTGAAAATGAAGGAAAAAATCGCGATTCTTGGGCGTTAATGGGTTAATAAACTTACGGTAGTAACCTATTAGGCCTAAAAATTGCCGAATGTTTTTAACAGTTTTGGGAACTGGTAATTTCCTTACCGCTGACAATTTATTGGGATTCGGTCTTAAACCGTCCTTCGGATTATATGCCCTAGGTAATTAACTTCTGGCCTGAGAAATTCACATTTGTCCGGGTGCAACTGTAGATTGGCTATACGCAACCTTTCCATCAGTTCCTCGATTTTCTTGCCGTGCTCCTCTAAATCCTTGGCGTAAACGACAATGTCGTCGAGATAAACGAAGAGGGACACTCCTTGGCATCCACTCAACACGGCGTCCATCAAGCGCTGGAAAGTCGCCGGGGCATTTTTCAGCCCAAAAGGCATTCTCGAAAATTCATAGTGCCCATACGGAGTAGAGAAAGCAGTTTTCGGCTTATCTGCGGGATTCATTTCTATCTGATGGAATCCGGACGCTAGATCGAATACGGAGAAATAATTCGCGTTGCCTAGTTGATCCAGAATGTCTGTGATGTTAGGCAACGGATAAGAATCACCGATTGTCTTTTCGTCAAGGGCCCGAAAATCAATTACCATTCTCCAATGCTTATTGCCATTGGAGTCGGGTTTCTTTGGTACGATCCAAACAGGACTGTTGTTTGGGTATTGAGAATGGTTTATAATCCTCGAGTCCAGTAGCTCGTCTACCTGACGCTGGATTTCGCCCTTAAGAGCCTGAGGAAACCTGTATTGTTTTGTATTGATCGGGAGGTCATCGACCGTGGGGATCTTATGTCGCAGCACGGATGTAGACTCCAGAGGTTCGCCTTTTATGTGAAACCTATCTGGGTAATTTTCGATAATTTTTTCTACATGGTCTAGCTCATCTTTGGCTAGATGATCGAGTCGCAGGAGCCCTCTTATTGTCTCCGTGCGCTCCGACAGATTTTTTATATTACGCGATCTTGGGTCAGACATCGAAACACAATTTACCGTTTGAATTTCTCTCAGATTTGAATTTTTATTCATTTTCGATTTTGAATTTTCTTCGTTCATTAGCTTTTCTTTTATTTTTACTCTTGATTTTCCAATTTTATTCGATTTTGATTCTTGGCCCGATATTTTATTATTATTTTTATTTGATTGATTAAGCTCAGTTCCAGTTCTTTCCTCGCTACCGTAAATGATTCTAAATTTTCCTTGATCATCGCTCTCTTTGGGGCGATGCCAGGTTTTTAATTCGACATTTTTCGTCGATTTTTTAAAATCGTCCTCTTTTGGACCCTGGATATACACGATTGTCTTGCAATCGTCGCTTGAAATAGAAGAGTCACGAGGGATCGAACTGGAGTTGAAAAATGTCATGCAATCTTGATTTGTTTTATTTTCTGCTAAGTCTCCGATCGTGTCGAATTCTTGCAGTTTTACGACTGGCACGATCAGTCGTATGGCATCATTCGTGGTATTATAAACCTTCAAATGAGCCTTACCGCGGATGTTTGTTACCAGACAGTCGCCGGCATATACACCATTGCGGATTTTTAAAGGCGAGATTTATCCCTCCTTTATCGTGCTATCCTCCACTTTTACGTGAAAGAAAGTTTCCGAACGCGCGGGGATTTCTATCACCTCGTCGGGTTCGCCGGATTTTTCAAATGGCCGAGATCTTGTTCCGAATTCAAAACGTTCTGTTTCATAATTAATTTTTGCTTTAGTTTCAAAAAAGAAATTCGACCCTAATAATCCAGGATAGAGGAGCGGTATCGAATCTGGAATTATATGAAATAGGGCATTAAACCCGAGTACTTGAATTATTACGCTCCCTAACGCGTACACTGGTAGCTCTGATATACCTTTTAATTTTATAATGTCTGACTCATCGATACCGACAATAATTCTTGTGTATTCTTTCTTCATGAGGTTGGGAATAGCTCCGGTGTCTAATAGCATTATCGTGCGACCCTTTTCCGGTAGCACTCCGATACACACCGAGGGTAGCTTATTGAAGTTTTCTGCGTTTACTGTGTAGGTCAGGTATCGTCGGCTTGAGCCTCTTGCGTGGCCAAATTTGCTGGACGCGTGGGGATCGCGATACCGCTTGGCGCGCCCGTCCGAAGGGTATTCCTCCCGTTTCCCGACAGGTTTTGCGATTTATTATATTCAAGTGTGCGGCAATTTTCTAATGTGTGACCTATCTTTTTGCAGTATCGGCAGGTAAGTGTATCGTTTTGCGGCGTATTTTTCGGAATTTTAAAACATCTGTCCGCAGTGTGCCCATGATTGTGGCAGTATTGGCACTGAGGAACGGATGAGGGGCGAGGACGATCATTCGAGAAATGTTGTGGCTCTTTACGCGATATACACTCGCTGGCCGTGTGCCCTGGTTTTTTACACAATTGGCACGTAATTGTGTAGGATTTTTGATTGCAAAAACATTTATCCGCGGTATGTCCTATTTTTTTTACAAATTTGGCACGTGACAGACCCCTGATCATTAGCAGATTTTCGACATTCATTGGCGCTGTGGCCCTGGATTTTACAAATTTGACAAGTGACCGTCGCGAATCGGCAAGCTTCGGTCCCGTGATTATCCTTTTTGCAAATATTGCATATCCTCACAGGTCTAGTCTGAACGATTCCTTCTGATCTGGTGGGACGCGATTCCAATTCCCTTCGAGCCTTGAGATCTAACTGCGTGATCAATAGCGGTGGGCATGTCAACGCCCGGTGGGAGTCGGTGTTCGATCTCCTCTTTTAATCCGCGTTTAAAACTTGAAAGAAAATATTCATCCATTTGTCTCCTAAATAATTAGTCCTCTTCCCCATTGTTGGCTAATTTTCTTGCTTCTAATATTTCTCTTGCCTTTTTCCTAATTTTCGTCGCGAATTCCATAACGCTATCACCGCTTGCTTGATAGATATGGCTGAGTTCTCCCAAAAGCTGAATCTCGGATTTATTTGGCGCGTATATTTTTTTTAGAAAATCCACGAGTTCTTTTACTGTCTCGAATCTAATTCCATGTATACTATCTCTAGCTAGATCTTTCAATTTATTTCTTATTAATTTCGTTAGGTATTATTCGGCTTCGGGCGGAAGCATATCTTTTGCATCTTCGCACCCGGCCACAAATTCTGAAAATGGGATATTTTTTTCCATCGAATTCTGGGACAAAGCTAACGGCATCTTTTAGAGAAATTAATTGGTTTGTTCCTTGCGCCATATTGTTCAAGTTATCTGGATTTCCCTTAGGTGGCAATGCTAATTTTTTCACGGATCTTTTAGGAGCTTTGAGACCAGATAATAAATTAGCGTTTGATCCTCTTAAAGCGTACTCTGTACTACGAGATTGACCTGGTTCGTTTGTTTCTGAATCCGGTAAATCGTCAGTGATATTCAAATCTAGTGATTCGCACGTGGATTCCTTATCCATTAAGGTAATTTGCAAAAGCGCATACCCCTTTTACAATCCCGGACGAGCCCCCAAAAATTATATGTCACGTCCTGAGCTGTCACGAGCATCGCTTTTATCTTTGTATACTAATAAATGCTTCAGCCACCGTTTTGGTGGCATCGTCATAATTCCTTACGCACTACGATCGGAAATAAGAAAAAAGCGAGCGCGAACTAGGTACTGTGACTTCGGGAATATCCGATTAAGTCCCTTAAAATCATCACTTCCGTCGCTTTTATTTGTATTTATTAACAAATGCTCCGGTCATCGGTCTCGCGGCATCGTTAGAGTTCTTGGCGAAAAGGGACCGGAAGTAAGATAAAAGCAGAGACACACTCGGGCCCGTCGTATCGAGAATGACCGATCGAGCCCCCCAAAACCATCGCGAGCACTGCTTTTATCTTTATTTAGTAAGAAATGCTCCGGTCATCGTTCTCGCGGCATCGTCAGCCTCCTTGACGGAAAATAACCGGAAGTGAGATGAAAGCAGAAACAAACTCGGGACCGTCGTATCGGGAATGACCGATCGAGGCCCACAAAACCATCGCGAGCACTGCTTTCATCATTGTTTACTAACAAATACTCCGGCTATCGTTCTCGCGGCATAGTCTGCGTTCTTGACGCAAAATGACCGGAAATGAGATGAAAGCACAGACAAACTCCGGACCGTCGTATCGGGAATGACCGATCGAGGCCCCCAGAACCACGGCGAGCACCGCTTTTATCTTTGTTTATAAACACATGGTCCGGTCATCGTTCTGGCGGCATCCTCAGATTTCTCGACGAAAAATGACCGGAAGTAAGATGAAAGCAGAGACAAACTCGGGGCCGTCGTCCCTAACCATCGCGAGCACTGCTTTCATCTTTGTTTATTGACAATGCTCCGTTCATCACTCTCGCAGTATCGTCAGCCTTGTTGACGAAAAATGACCAGAAGTAAAATGAAAGCAAAAACAAACTCGGGGCTGTCGTATCGGGAATGACCGATCGAGGCCCCCAAAATCACGGCGAGCACTGCTTTCATCGTTGTTTACTAACAAATGCTCCGGTCATCGTTCTCGTGGCATCGTCAGCATTGTTGACGAAAAATGACCGGAAGTAAGATGGAAGCAGAGAGAAATTCGGGGCCGTCGAGTCGGGGATGTCCGACCGAGACCCCGAGAACGATCGCGAGCGCTGTTTTTACGTTTGTTTAATAACAAACGCTCCGGTCATACTTCTTGCGGCATCGTCAGATTTCTCGACGAAAAATGACCGGAAGTGGGATGAAAGCCGAGAGAAACTCGGTGGGGTCGCGCCGAGGATGACCGACCGAGACCACAAGAATCATCGCGCGCCCTGCTTTCATCTTTGTTTACTAACAAATGCTCCGGTCATAGTCCTCGTGGCATCGTTTTACTTCTTGACGAAAAATGACCGGAAGTAAGATGAAAGCAGAGAGAAACTCGGGGCCGTCGTCTCGGGAATGGTCCATCGGGGCACCCCTAACGATCGCGAGCACTGCTTTCATCTTTGTTTATTGACAAATGCTCCGTTCATCACTCTCGCAGCATCGTCAGCCTTGTTGACGAAAAATGACAAGAAGTAAGATGAAAGCAAAAACAACCTCGGGGCAGTCGTATCGGGAATGACCGATCGAGGCCCCCAAAACTACGGCGAGCACTGCTTTCATTGTTGTTTACTAACAAATGCTCCAGTCATCGTTCTCGCGCCATCGTCAACATTCTTGATGAAAAATGACCGGAAGTAAGATGAAAGCAGAGAGAAACTCGGGGCCGTCAAGTCGCGGATGTCCGACCGAGACCCGGAGAACCATCGCGAGCGCTGCTTTTACCTTTGTATAATACCAAACGCTCCGGTCATAGTTCTTGCGGCATCGTCAGATTTCTCGACGAAAAATGACCGGAAGTGGGATGAAACTCGGTGGGGTCGCGCCGAGGATGACCGACCGAGACCACAAGAATCATCGCGCGCCCCGCTTTCATCTTTGTTTACTAACAAATGCTCCAGTCATAGTCCTCGTGGCATCGTTGTACTTCTTGACGAAAAATGACCGGAAATATGATGAAAGCAGAGACAAACTCGGGGCTGTCGTCTCGGGAATGACCCATCGAGGCACCCCTAACCATCGCGAGCACTGCTTTTATCTTTCTTTAATTAACAAATGCTCCGGTCATAGTCCTCGTGGCATCGTTGTACTTCTTGACGAAAAATTGCCGGAAGTAAGATGAAAGCAGAGACAAACTCGGGGCCGTCGTCTCCGGAATGATCCATCGGCGACCCCTAACCATCGCGAGCACTGCTTTCATCTTTGTTTATTGACAAATGCTCCGTTCATCACTCTCGCAGCATCGTCAGCCTTGTTGACGAAAAATGACCAGAAGTAAAATGAAAGCAAAAACAACCTCGGGGCAGTCGTATCGGGAATGACCGATCGAGGCCCCCAAAACTACGGCGAGCACTGCTTTCATTGTTGTTTACTAACAAATGCTCCAGTCATCGTTCTCGCGCCATCGTCAGCATTCTTGATGAAAAATGACCGGAAGTAAGATGAAAGCAGAGAGAAACTCGGGGCCGTCAAGTCGCGGATGTCCGACCGAGACCCTGAGAACCATCGCGAGCGCTGCTTTTACCTTTGTTTAATACCAAACGCTCCGGTCATAGTTCTTGCGGCATCGTCAGGTTTCTCGACGAAAAATGACCGGAAGTGGGATGAAAGCAGAGAGAAACTCGGTGCCGTCGCACCGAGGATGGCCGACCGAGACCACAAGAACGATCGCGAACATTGCTTTTATCTTTGTTTATGAACAAATTCTCCGGTCATCGTTTTCGCGGCATCGTCAGACTTATTGACGAAAAAAAAACCGGAAATATGATGAAAGCAGAGACCATCTCAGGGCCGTCGTATCGGGAATGACCGATCGAAGCCCCCAACATCGACGCGAGCACTGCTTTTATCTTTGTTTACTAACAAATGCTCCGGTCATCGTTTTGACGGCATCATCAGATTTCTTGACGAAAAATGACCGGAAGTAAGGTGAAAGCGTAGACAAATTCGGGGCCGTCGCGTCGGGAATGACCGATCGAGGCCCCCAAAACCACGGCGAGCACTGCTTTCATTGTTGTTTACTAACAAATGCTCCAGTCATCGTTCTCGCGCCATCGTCAGCATTCTTGATGAAAAATGACCGGAAGTAAGATGAAAGCAGAGAGAAACTCGGCGCCGTCAAGTCGGGGATGTCCGACCGAGACCCCCAAGTACCATCGCGAGCATTGCATTTTTTATTATTAACAAATGCTCTGCTCGTCGTTCTCGCGGCATCGTTGGACTTCTCGACGAAAAACGACCGAACGTAAGATGAAAGCAGAGACAAATTGGGGGCCGTCGTATCGGGAATGACCAATCGAGGCCCCCAAAACCATTGCGAGCACCGCTTTCATTTTTGTTTACTAACAAGCGCTCCGGTCATCGTTCTCGCGGCATCGTCAGCCTTCTTGTCGATGCCGCGATCTTATTTCCGATTAGAGCGAATGGATCAGTCGACCAGTGCTCCAACGCCACGTTTAATCATAAAGTCGTTCTCTACGCGACAAAGATAAAATGAATGCCAGTCTTGACGTTTCGATTTAAGTTATAACCCTCTTCGACAATGCACATCATTGATCTGAAGCAAGCACTCCTCGAAGAAGCTGGTAGATGGTTGAAGTTATTAGTTCGATCGACCACTAAGAAAATAATACACAAACTTCGTGCGCAACAAAAGAATTTTAATATTTTGCAATGAACTTTAAACAAATATGTACAAAGAAAAGTATTTACATTAAAGAACAATAGAAGGTGTTTGAATCGAACAAAAAGTATTTACAATGAACGTATGTACATGATGAAAACATAAAATATGTACAGTTAGACGAAACCGAAT
>OZ023312.1:64777342-64799842 GCA_964007375.1 Ophion obscuratus | reverse complement strand
GAAGTGTTCCCAAAAAACCCTCCAAGTTGCAAAGCGCTGCGATTTTTTTTTTCTTAATGCCCTGAAGATTAAATTGATCGTTTCTGTCAAAAATCACCGCAACAAGCGTTATTTCAATTTTTATTCATTTTTTCAACTTCAAAATGGTTTTTTAGCAATAATGCGTAATTTTTCTATTCAAAGACATCATTTACCAAAAATTTTTTTTTTTAATTTCGCAATTTTTTTTATATTAATTTTTTTCAAATACAAAAAACAAATTTTTCAAAAAAAACATTCACGCGTTAACGATAATCTCCTCTTGTGAAACAAATTTTGGTCGATTTTTTTTACCAGTTTGTTTTCCTTTGAAAACCTTGTTTGAAAACCCTGTTTGAAAACCTTTGAAAACCTTTGTTTTCAATGTCAATTTAAAAGATAATTTTAAAAAGTTGATATACCCCCCCCTACGGTCGACGGCTTCTCTTCACACGAATCTCGAACTTTTAATTTTTTGCAGCTCCAACCGTTGAAATACACTTTCTTAACGAACACAAAACAACAGTTTTTTTTCAATACTACCCTAAAAATTCGGAATTTTTTTATTTCGAAAATTGTTTTTAAAAAATTTTCTTGGTACAGTAGAACCTCGATTATCCGAACCTCGATTATACGAACCCTCAATTATCCGAACGATAGCTTAGTTTATCCGAACGCTCAATTATCCGAACGTTGGCGCGAAAGATACATTGTTGCTCGCTGCCACTGCCGTGAGCAACAATGAGCAACCCAACGCAACTTCTCCTTCTCAAACGGCTGCGAGACTTAGCCGCTCAAAAACGCGTTACGGCCGTTCATCAATAAAAAATGGACGATTTTATAAAAAATATATTAAAAAAGGCATTCGACTTTTTTCAGCTATTTAATATATATATATATAAACACCTGATATATGTATGTACATAAAAACAGTACATACATATATATTAAAATTTGACATGTACTGTACTGTTTTTATGTAAACGGTTGTTGTTTATGATCTCGTCCCAAATAACCCACGTTTCGATTATCCGAACTTTTGATTATCCGAACTAGTCTCGGTCCCAATTGGTTCGGATAATCGAGGTTCTACTGTAATTGATGTCCTTGAATAAATAAATTACGCATTATTGCTAAATAAAAAACAATTTTGACGTTGAAAAAATGAATCAAAATAGAAAAATTGCTTGTTACGGTAATTTTTGTCAGCACATTTTGCCTTCTCGAAACGTCAGCTGCGGCTTGACGTTTCTCGTTGACATTTGCGGCCCCATGACAGCCCTGACGCGAACACAGCAGCGGAAGCTCCAGCACCTACTCACTCCGTTCCCGAGATACTACGGAAGTCAAATACAACGTTTGAACTATCGTTCGATTTCGAAATTTTGATATTGTTTTTCTCAGTAATAACATTTTTCGAACGACTTCTATTCGAATCTTCCATGTTCAAAATCGAATCGACTACGCTTCGGTCAGCGCGGAATGCCATTTTTATTTTTTTTCAAATCTTTTTTCTTGTTTCCCATGAAAATTATTTTTTTTACATGAGCCCTATATTTTTTTTCGATAATTCCTGAAAAACTATTCTAAAAGCGCACCTCAACTGATTCAAAATGGCCGCCCAAATGGATTTAAAAATAGGTGGCCATCCCCAAATTGTCACTCTGTATATACACACACACACACACACACACACACACACACACACACACACACACACACACACACACACACACACACACACACACACACACACACACATATATATATATATATTAGACTGATTCAAAAAAAAAATTATTTTTTTTCCTTCTGGATTCTCGTGCTATTGTTGGGCACTAATAAAAGAAAATTTCTCAAAAAAGATGGGCGCGGTCACTCAATTTGTAGAGGTGGCTATCTCGACTTTTTTGTATTTGAATTTTTTTTAACGAACGTATTGCATTTAAGCATAGTTATGGCTTCGGGTTACGGATAAAAATCACATCCAGCAGCTATTTCGTAACAAAAATAAACTCTAACAATTTGAAAAGATTGCAATATTCACAATTCAAATCCAGGTAGATCAATAATGGCGCCTATACTACCCTCGTTATTCATGTAGATTTATTTATACGCATTAACATTTCGCACTTTTTACGAAAAATTAAATTATAAGCCTTTATTCATAAATCATGTATTTACATTTTCAAAATGCCACACTTATATTATCTTCAAACTCATTTATATTTCTTCCCAGCCACTGTGCATAACATCGCGCATGCCACTGCGCATACCACTGCGCATGTCACTGCGCATCCGCGGCGCCATTTTGTATTGGCGCAGCGCATTTGTAAGTGGTGTTGTTTTTTTTTTTCAATGTGGCTCAATTAAAGACAATTTTAAACAATGGCTCGGAAAAACGAAGACAACACAATTTGGCTAATCGGCAAGGAAATTCCGAAAATGAGTACCCGTCATTCACCGTCAAATCGGAAAGTTTTGAGTTTGTTCTTTTACAAACATAACAGAGAAAAACTGACCATACGTCGGAGTGCACACGAAAGGATGAAAGAAGTTTTCGAACAATGGAAATATGCTGAAATTCCAACGCGTCGATTGAATAACGCAATCTTGAAATTAATAAAACTCCATCTAGTCTGGAAAAAACTTTTAAAAAATCGGGTTAAAAAGAATTGGCCGTCACAACGGAGAAATAATCGAAACGTGTGATGCAAAAATAATCGCTCAAGTTCGTTAACATATTGGGCAGAACGAAAATGTGCAACGTTGAACAGTTTGTCCAAATTTCTCTTAAATTTACGCTCCTTCAATATTTGTGACGGCAAATTCTTTTTAACCCGATTTTTTTAAAGTTTTTTCCAGACTAGATGCATTTTTCCAGACTAGAAGGAAAAAAAATATTTTTTTTTTTTGAATCAGTCTAATATATATATATATATATATATATATATATATATATATATATGATTTGGTCGATTTTTCATTAGCGAGACATAAAAAGCAATTAAACAGATATTAAATAGTACTTACCGGCAAGCGGGTTGTAATTTTTCATAAAAGTATGTACATTCTGGTCTATCTCAATAGCAATGTGATGTGAATCTGCTGACGTATCGTCTCAATATCTAATATGAATATCTGGTCACTGGTCACTGTATCATAACCGAGAATCAACTGGTGGTGGGTGGTGGTAGCTTATTTGTATAAATGAATTAAAAAAGCATGAGAAAATGCCTGAGTCTTTGCCTCCGACCGAGCGCATGCTTCCAATACAAGCGTACCATGGTCGCTACGCATAGTTGTGTGAATTATGTGATATACACATACATAGATGTAAGGTGCTTGCGTGCGACCGAACGGCGTGCGAAAATGCATTTGTTCTTTCTACATGCAGTTGGCATAGCAAACATACACACATACACACACGCGCGCTCCGCAATCGCCGTTTGTTGGCTTCGACTCTTCGTCCCAGTGCGAAGCATCGAGACCGTATTAACGATCGCTGGGCTGTCCGTCGGTAACGACTCGTAGCTAAAAAGTACGAGATCTGCGCTATCTACGTAACGAGAGGCCGCCTCGAAATTTTCTGGCGTGTGGCACATGGCCTTTAATTTAAAAAATCGCTACAGGAACAATTGCATATTGTTTTTATGACACCAAAGTATTTTTAGGCAAGAAAACGTCTTTCCAAAATCCTGGAGTGGTGTTATCCCTTAACACGAATGCGGATTAGGTACATCATCTGTGATCTGTCTTAGATCGCACCCATGTTAAGTGTATATCTATATACATATAGGTGCCGGAGCACCCCAGCGCTATCATTTCTCGTTCTCGTTTCGGGGACGAGTTGACCGACCTCGCTGAACCTCCTGGTAGCTAGGCTCCATGGACCAAACAAAGAGTGAGAGCACGCATCGAGCCCACAAGTTGCCGTTGTTTGTCTCGTACGCACCCGTTTTTCGCGTACGTACCACTCCGCGCGCGTCGCGAGAAAATATTAGTGCTCTGTGTTCATTATTTTCGCTGCGTATTAGTTTACAAAAAAAAACGCTTAATTATACATTCAAGTAACAGTGAAGTGTTTTAGAAGACAGAAATACCGACTTTTACTGCGGTTCGTGTGGTGTGTGTGTTTTTTTTTCATGCGTATCTTGCACGTTGTGTATCAGTGTACCGGTACAATGATAACCGACGCTGCGCGCCGTAAATTCTAATATTTTATCGAAAACGTATCAGCGTGAAAATGGAATACTGTCGCGTTTCTCTCTCTTCATCGAATGAACCACGAGTTTGTCCCATTAGTGAAATCAAACGGTACAACAAAAAAAAATTGTAAATTCGATATTTCTTGTACCAAAGATTATTTAATTCATACTGCTGGATTGGGTTCTAAAAAAACGTTCAGAATTTGCGAACAACATACTACTACTGATGGAATCGTCCGTAATACATACGAGGCGGTCGTCATTCGCAAATTTGCTGGTAAGTTGAATTTTTTTTAACTTTAAAAATTGTTCGCCTGCGTAGCAAAATCTTGCTTTGCGAGAAATAAATACATGCGCTGCATAGGATAATTATAGTTCATATAACTTTTGAAACTAATATATTACCATTATGCAACGATAAGATACGGTCGATGATGTATGTGCAGAGGAAACGGAGGACCTTCGCGGGCGGGGCTGTCGTGCCAAGAAGCCAAAGCTGCCAGATACTCCCAGCGTAATATACAGCCCAAAAAGGAAAAACAAGACAACGACAACTGGATGTACCGCTGCCAGTATACAGTCCGATTGCAAGCAGAAATTCCCAGATGCCAAGATAAGAGCACTATATTACACTTAGAAGTGAGCGCTGCGGAGGAGAAAATGTCTGATATCGGTAAATAAATATTAAGCCGCTAATTATTAAATGGTGTCTAACTGTTGTTTTAGAAAAAAAAACACGAGAAAGCCCTCAAAAAGTTTATACAGACGGCATAAGAAACCCTGGATATTGCAGGACATGCAGCACCGAGTGACAACGCTGCTATAATTTGCTGAGACGATAAAACTCCCCTTGACAATCATTATGGTTCTTCTCGACGATTGCGGGAACCTGAGGCGTCGTCGACTCAATTTACCCCTCTGATACTTGGCGGTAAATGATTAAGTCGGAATGACACCTCATCGCGGTCGGTATGGTAGACCAATTATAGATACCCAAAAATCTCGGAAACGGCTCTTCAGATTCCGTCGAAACTTTGACAAACGACGTCAAATAGATAGACGAACAGCTGTCTGCCCCTCAAAATTTCTGAATTTGAGAAAAGAATGTAGATTGCTGTATGATAAGCCAATCTACGTTTTTTTTTCTCAAATTCAGAAAATTTGGGGTGCAGACAGCTGTTCGTTTATCTATTTAACGTCGTTTGGCAAAATTTCGACAGGATCTGAAGAGCCGTTTCAGAAATTTTTGGGTATCCATAATTGTTCTACCATACCGACCGTGATGAGGTGTCATTCCGTCTTAAGACGTGTTAACGTTGTATTCTTTGAGAAACGTTAAATGGCGCGAGTTTTGAACGAGACAAGAATCCATGTGGAACCATTCAACCATTCATTTGAATTCATTATGTTAAAACTTAAAATGTAATGTATTATAAAAATAATCGAGATTAATATCACACAACACAACAATAAATATATATTTTGTTAGCAGGAAACGATACAGAAATCGTCGGACTGTGAGATTTCGCCCAATGTATCGATAAGCGGTGAAAAAATGATTGAGAACCGTGTAGAAGAACACGTGGAGATTGATTCAGAAAAAATAACCAAGAATCTCGTTATTCCTGAAATCACCGATGAAATATTGCCATGCAGCAGCGCCGTAACAGTAAGCGTACAAAATAATACTGAAACATTCTGGAATTTCGTTTCTCATGGAACGTCGAAAGAATTGTGATGCTGTGTAAAATCAGCGTGAGCTGAAATTGTTATTCCCGTCACGTAGATAATAAAAGACAATCCGGTAATTATCTGAAATATTTTGTGTGCACTGAAAAGTTTTGACGACCCGAACCCTACCGCTTTTTGGACAACCAAAACTCTTCCACGCATATAAAATAGGTGAAATAATTCCAGGATCGAATTTTATCTACTATATTTCAAGAAAATAATAATCTAGCTTGCAGAGATATACATTCCAATTATAAATTGAAATTTCCCTTATAATTTTAAATTCAATCAAATACAAAATTTCAATTATAAATTGAAATGTATCTAGAACTGGGCGAACCTTAGGAACCGACGGGACCTGGCTGTGCCGCTATGCTGCAACGAGGGACAATGAACATTATATGTAAATTGTTAACGAATGGGGAAATTGTCAACGAATGGGGAAAAGATAGATTCATTTTTATTATGAGAAGTAAAAATGTTCATACCGATACATATAGGATAATGAAAAAGTAGACAAGGAGTTGTCGGAGGAGAGTAGAGGCGAACCGATGAAAAACCCAAAGAAGTTGAGAATCGTGAGCGATATCTTGAGGAAGTCATCCGAGCCCGTAAGTTTGATTGCATTACGATTGCACCTTCCTTGTAGCATTGAAACTGTGACGTTTTGCGCGTAGCGCGCCAAACTTGTATTATAACTTTAAAATTCGTATACAATGTCAACTGATAGAAAATAACACTGCGAAGACCGATAATGAAAACAATAAATAAAATTGACATGGATATAAACGAATCGAACGTCACAACACGGATTACACCACCCTTTTCTGGTGAATACGACTCTAGTATGTCGTTCGAGTCTTATCTGCCAACCGAAAACGATGATTTATTTTCAGCACCATCATCGCCCTTCATTGGATCTGAGGAGGTAAATATAAAACAATTACGGCAACAAGTTCGAGTTACAAGTATAAAAAAAATATTCTTTTCTAGGATGAAAGTTGCAGACGTACCAATAAGATTATACAAAAGGAAAAAAAAACAAGCCGCCGTTAAGAGCGTTCTGCAAACGAGCAGCGTCCATCTGACAACTAATAACACCTCTCTCGCAAAACAAAACTCGGCAGGTGTTTCGAAAAAGAGAAAATCCGTTGATGATTATGGGGATTTAAAATCCTTCATTTCAAAAGAAATGACAAATATGGAAAAATAAATAATCACCAAAGTGAAAACATTTGCCGCTCCAAAAGAACCCGAAGATACACGTACCGGACCTACCTTTGAAATACCATTACCGGACGATGATAGAAAGGTATTTGCAGCTTAGTGGGAGTGCTGTACATATTAATTACTCCCAGATTAGTTCAGACGGACATGCAGATGACCCAATGTGTCCATCTAATAATGGTGTTTTTCCATAGGTTAATGTGGATGGAAGAAAATTCGAATTTGGTCACTTTTTGAAAGCTATCGAAGCAAAAACTATTAAAAAGAGAATGAATCATTTGATAAGTGCGTTTTAATCACCAGAGGAACGTCTGTCTCTCACGTTGGACGAAACAAAAAGGAAAAAAGCGTCTTATCGGCTTATAACAAAAGGCGAGATTTCCGTCTTAATACGTGAGTTAAATAAATGAGCGTTACAAACAGAGATAAATTTAATTATTACGAAAAAAAAATCATAACCATTGCAATAATATTTTCTGCACATGCATAGATACCAGTATCATAATGCAGGATATAAACAAGTTGCCAAGGGATGGTGTGCAAGATGTTGCAAAAATGCGGTCGTGAATCTCGTCTAAGTTGAAGGCCGATCGAGTGTACAACAAATCGAAGCAAAGTATGTATGGGGCTTCGAATAAAGAAAACGCAGAAGAAGAATATTCAACTGATGCTCAGCTCCATCACTATGAACATGACGTACCGCTGAAGCAACGAAAAATTGTACAGGCAAACTACGAACATGGTTTAGCGGAATCTCATGGAAAAATAATCGAGACTCCACCTGCTAAATAAAATTTGGAGCAAATTCTAAAGTTGCTTGAATCAAGTACGTATCGTAGAAAGAAGAACGAAGGTGACATTTGTCTTATTTGTCTTGACAACTTGTACACTTTCAATCAGATTCTATCGAAGAGTAATTTGACCCGTGACGAGCTTCATAACATTTTATCGCCGGATTGCTTCGTGACTACCAATGGTAATAAAAAAATATATCTGTGATATACTGACTGTAAACATGTTTTGTATCAGGTAAAACATTGTATCATTTTATACTTAGGAAAAGTGCGTATCGCCCAATGGCGAAATGAATATCGCATTGTTTTCGATATCTATAATCGTCTCGAAGGTCAGACAATAATTACCCATCACCAAAAAAATGAAATGAAGAATTTCCAAGATCCGGCATTGATAGAATATCTATTTTGCAAATATATGATACCGGTATTACCGTTGTAAAACATTGGTGATCAACTGTACCAGTGCGTAATAGAAATACGAAAAAATTACTGTTAATGACGTTGAATATTACAAATTGACTATTTTCAGGATCAACAAAAAAAATTGCTGGATCTCTACGTTTACAGAAAGCTCGAAAAACAATCATGGGAATACTCAGAATTGAAGGAAAGGTGTCAAAGAAAGAGCTTCAACGGTAATATATAACGTTTATCTTACAATTACACGAACAAATAAACTCATTGATAATCATTGGCAGGTGTATTTGTTGTACAGTTGAGAAGAAATCACTGAAACAAATACTAGCGAGTACCGGTACAATGTCGGATGATCCTTTCAATGGTCATCGATTGATTCAGGTGAAGGATGAGCTGTGTAAGCACGACGCATAACGAATAATCGCACTCAACTACAGCCGAAAATTTTAAAGTTAAAAATATGACTAACCATGCATCTAGTCACCATGGTTCAAAATTGCGACTGCATTTTTTTCTGCTAGACGGAAAACAAAGACTTATTATTCATTCTTTTATTTTTAATTAAATATTTAGTATATATGGTCGTCGATTGATTCGGGCGAAGAATGAGCTATGTGAGCACGACGCACAACAAATAATCACACTCGACTACAGCCGCGAATTTAAAAGTTAAAAATATGACTAACCATGCATCTAGTCATCATGGTTCAAAATTGCGATTGCATTTTTTCTAGACGGAAAACAAATACTTGTTATTCATTCTTTTGTTTTAAACTAAATAATTGTTTCGTTGAGATTGGCGAAATGTTTCCAAAAAAAATATCGTCCATTAATAATTTAATATGCTTTGCAACTGTATACGGCCTACAATGGGCCTTCATTATGTATTGCGCCTAAGAAAAAATATTGGTGATTGTCCGCCATATATCAAGAAACCGGAAAAACAAATTCAAAATATAATACACAAAACAATTATAAAGAGAAAATAACTATAAAAAAATCAAACAATTAAAAAGAACGAAAAAATGCGAAAACAGGAAATAAAATCTTGTACAACGCCACCAAAAAATTGGTATAAATAAAACTACGATTCAGCGGTATGTACCGACATCGATTCTTTAATATCCCCATTAAAATCCCAATTACAGGTACACACATCTTTAATTGGCGACCACTTTTGCAGTCACGTTAAAGCGCGGCTGTGGTTGTATTTGGAATTTCCAGCCATCTTCCTAACCACTTTTCCAACTCGAGGTAATCACGGATGGTGGTTAGAAACACGGTAAAAATTCGGTAACGAGTGGTTACTTTTCGGCAGGGTTGTTTTTCAAATTTCCAACCATCTTTTCAATTTAAGCAAATCACGCAATGTGGTTATAAATATGTTTACAAATTTGGTTATGAGTGGTTGCTTTTCGGCAGGGTTGTATTTCAAATTTCCAACCATATTTCTAACCATCTTTCTATCTTGAGCAAATCTCGGATAGTGGTTATAAATACGGTTACAAGTGGTTGCTTTTCGGCAGGGTTGTAACTCGAATTTCAAACAAATTTTCTAACCATCTTTCTAACTTGAGCAAATCACGGGTAGTGGTCAGAAACACGGTTAGAAAGTCGGTAGAATTTTGTCCAAATACAACGGTTAGTTTTTTGGTTATAAAACCGGTATGAATGAACGGTTAGGCAAACTGCCAGGGCTGCCTTTGCGAATAACAATTTGTTAATTAATTAAGAGAAGTCGTCAACGCCATAAATCGTAGATCGATGAATTTGTCTATTCGTAAAGAATAACCCTGTAAATGGTACAAGTCACTAATGCCATGCGTAATGGCAGCGGATGACCTTTTATGAGATATTTCGTGCGAGAAGAGTGGCCCGTTATGCGGATAGATTTTTTATGTTAATTAATTTATGTTCATTTTCTTGTCATACGTCTGCCCCATTGGGGCCAGGGTTGAAGCTCTTTATTATTTTATTTTATGAGTGAAGATCCATTAAAAAAAAACCTAATTTCAAACGCTCATTTTCTTCGAGAGAAAATATTGTAAGTGCATTACATAAATGAGAATTTGCGTTTCGCCCAATCATTGAATTAATACACTAAGCGCAACAATTAGAGAATCACTTTGTTTTGTACGAAAAATAGACCTTTTTCAAACGGCTGTAACTCAGTGAAAAATGATCGGAAAACAAATTTTAAAAAGCAGTTTGTAGCGTCACCCTTTAACTTGAATAATCTGATTATAAAAAAAATATATTGTCTTTTTTTAATGAAGATATTTGTTGCTAAACAAAACAAAACGTAACATCAAAAAATTTGCGCAAGTTTGACAAGATGCACGGGGAACAGAATTTTTTTTCAAAAATATGCTCCAACCATTCAAAAGCTTGTACCTTCCCCTGCATTTTTCTTTTTTACGAACCTCTGTACGATTTTTTTAGCCAAGTTATCGCAGCTTAATGAAAAAATCCATTTTTCCACTTTAACCTGTCATAACTCTGGTCCAAATTATTGCACACCATCCAGACTGAGATCGTTGGAAAGATTGGATTCCCCCGTACAAAACTGTTTACTTTGGATATTACCGAAATACAAAATTTAATTCAACTCCAATTTGCGATCCTTAATTTCAACCTCAAATCCGTAATGAGCGATCTCGGAAGCCCCCGAACACAGCGTTTCATCCGATTTCGAGTAATTTTTGCACTTCGAACCGCAACATTGGACCCACCATTTTTAATTTTTTAATTTCAACCTCAGATTCGTAATGAGCGATCTCGAAAGCCCCCGAACACAGCGTTTCGTCCGATTTCGAGTAATTTTTTCATTTCGATCCGCCATTTTTTATTGTTTTATTTCAACCTCAGATTCGTAATGAACGACCTCCAAAACCCCCGAACACAGCGTTTCATCCGATTTCGAGTAATTTTTTGCATTTCGATCCCCCATATTGGATCCGCCATTTTTTATTTTTCAATTTTAACCTCAGATTCGTAATGAGCGACTTCGAAAACCCCCGAACATAGCGTTTCATCCGATTTCGAGTCATTTTTGCATTTCGATCCGCCATATTGGATCAGCTATTTCTTATTTTTCAATTTCAACTGCAGATTCGTAATGAGCGACCTCGAAAACCCTTGAACACAAAATTTCGTGATTTACTCATTTTCTGTTTGAAAATCGAAAAATTTCACTCTGCGCCGGTACTTGAGAAATCTCGATTTCCTCGAAATAAACAGGGTTGCAAACCAAATAAAGAATAAAGGCAGCGATCTGAAATTTGATGGAGTATTTCTACATACGCTTAACTAAAAAAAAAAGCAAAAACCTTTGGTGCCCCTGCATTTATTATAATGTTAATACATGATAAACAAAAAGTGCAAAAACGGGCGGTTTACACACTTTTAAACAATAAGTTTTATGATGTTGAAAAAAATTCAAAAAAATATCCAAAATAAACCGCTTTGTAGGGGGGAATCCAAGCTTTCCAACGATCTCAGTCTGGATGCTGCGCCATAATATGGACCCGAGTTATGACAGGTTAAAGTGGAAAGATGCATTTTTTCATTAAGCTGCGATAACTTGGCTAAAAAAAATCGCACAGAGGTTTGTAAAAAAAGAAAAGTGCAGGGGAAGGTACAAGCTTTTGAATGGTTGGAGCAGATTATTGAAACAAAATTTCTGTTCCCCGTGCACCTTGTCAAACTTGAGCAAATTTTTTAATTTCATGTTTTGTTTTGTGTAGCAACGAATATCTTTATTAAAAAAAGACGATACCTTTTTTTTTTAATCAGATTATTAAAGTTAAAAGTTGATGCTACAAAATGCTTTTTTAAATTTCTTTTCCGATCATTTTTTACTGAGTTACAGCCGTTTGGAAAAGGGCTATTTTTCGTAGAAAACAAAGTGATCCTCTAATTGTTGCGCTTAGTGTATAAATTAACACCAATTTACTTGATTTAAAAAGAAGTACGGTTCGCCAAAATAATACTCACTTAGCAGCGCCGAATGTAATCCATTGATACAACAGTTTTGACAGTAGCTCACTATGCATTTCATTTTATCACAATATAAAACGTACAACAAAATTCATAATATTGCGAAAAGTTTTTGCGTTGTTAATAATAATACGAAAAGAAATGGCATGGTGTCAACGAAGCGTTCGAGCATCGTAGACAAGGCTATTTTATGTAATAACGCGCAGCAAGTCGCAACTATGACTGGTGCGACTATTTCTTTACCATTGAGAGACACCCTTCTCGCCCTTATTTCGCTACCCCCACCATTGCAAATGAACATTGTCTACATTCTTTTCCGGCTATTGGTGTAGACAGATAAGCAGTATATACGCACGTAAAAATGTAACGGAGCAAACTTTCTCGGTTTTCACGTTTTTGAAACTGGGGCATCGGCCATACGTTTTTTTACATTGATGGCCCACCGACCATAAATGTACTAATGATAAACCCTTACAGTGGAACACGCACTCTTATATCGATGAACCTCACGGTCAAGATTAAACCTCATAGGCGGATTATATTCTGAGCAAACATCGAAATGCACACGACCTTTTTTAATCCAAGCCACTGAAAACCAACCGGCCGGTTGGATTAAAAAAATCCCAATCTGTATCCTCTCGTCTCTCCCAAAATATTGCGACGTTTTCTCCGAATATAATCGCCTACGAGAAAAAATTATGATTGGGTTGTTTCTGGTATAAAGACAATGTACTTGACGTAGAAAATGATCGTTTGCAGAGGTAGGGATAGAGTCATAAGAGCAATAAAGGTTTCTGTTAATAGTAACAACGTAGTTGACCCAGTCATAGCTACGATGTGCTGCCCGTTGTGATTGAAGGTCGTCTTGTCTTTCTTCGTCGAACGCTTCGTGAAAACATGGTATTTCTTGTCATGCTTAGGTCGAGGATACAATAACTTATTCCATATCATACATCTTTGAACAAACATTGTTGTGCGGTGAACGACATAAGTGAGTTACTTTCGAAACTGTTGTATTAATGGATTACTTGCAACGTTGATGAATGAGTAACATTGCATTGAACAATTTTGTGTTCGCAAAAAAAATATTTTGATCTTAATTTATCGCGAATCGGGTCGCGTTACCGGCACGATAAAATTCATAAAGGGCCGGCAGCTGCCAATACACAATGCAACAGCGACCTCTTCTTTTTACATGCTCATTCTTTATGATACACCTAACCGATTGCTCTATTTTTCATCCCGAGGACAACTTTCTGAATTATCTCAAAAACTGTTATTCGCGAATCGGTCCTTCTAGCTTGCACAAAAAATCTCACAAAAGCTCGTCTGCTGCCAACACGCATGACCGCAGCGACTTTTTATATTTACATGCTTATTCTATATAATTGGCCGAATCGATCCCCCTATGTTTCATCCCGGTGACGGCATTTGTTGATTAACAAAAATAAATTGTTATTATCGAATCGCGCCTCCATACTCACACGAAAAATTTCACAGAAGGTCGTCTGCTGCTAACCCGCATGACAGAAGCGACTTTCTATATTTATTTGCTCATTCTATATAATTGGCCGAATCGATCCCCCTATGTTTCATCCCGGTGACGGCATTTGTTGATTAACAAAAATAAATAGTTCTCCGCGAAAAGGGTCGTGATGGCCGCACGGCTTAATTCACAAAAGGTCGTCTGCCAACCTGCATGACGGCAGCTACTTTTTCGATTTAGCTCTTTATTGTTTATAATAAGACGAATCGATTGGCCTATGATTCATCCCGGTGACGACTTTTTAAAATTTATTTAAAAAATTGTTATTCGCAAATCGCGCCGCCTCCCGCGTACGAAAAATCTCAAAAATGGCAGTCTGCTGCCAACACGCATGACAGTAGCGACTTTTTCTATTTACGTTCTTATTCTGTATAATTCGCCGAATCGATCCCCCTATGTTTCATCCCGGTGACGACTTTTTAAAATTAATTAACAAATTGTTATTCGCCAATCGCGCCGCTTCCCGCGTACGAAAAATCTCAAAAATGGCAGTGTGCTGCCAACACGCATGACAGTAACGACTTTGCATATTTACGTGCTAATTCTATTTAATTGGCCGAATCGATCCCCCTATTTCATCTCGGTGACGGCATTTGATCCCCCTGTTTCATCTCGGTGACGGCATTTGTTGATTAACAAAAATAAATAGTTCTCCGCGAAAAGGGTCGTGCTGGCCGCACGACTAAATTTACAAAAGGTCGTCTGCTGCCAACCTGCTTGACAGCAGCTACTTTTTCAATTCAGCTGCTTATTGTTTATAATAAGACGAATCGATTGACCTATGATTTATCCTGGTGACGACTTTTTACAATGAATTAAAAAATTGTTATTCGCGAATCGTGCCTCCTTACTTGCACGAAAAATCTCAAAAAGGGTCGCAAGCTGCCAACACACACGACAATAGTTACTTTTGCTATTTATGTGCTTATTCTATATAATTAGCCGAATCAGTCCCCCTATGTTCCATCCCGGTGACGGCATTTGTTGATTAAAAAAAAAAAAATAGTTCTCCGCGACAAGGGTCGTGCTGACCGCACGACTAAATTCACATAAGGTCGTTTGCCGCCAACCTGCATGACAGCAGCGACTTTTTCAATTCAGATGCTTATTGTTTATAATAAGATGAATCGATTGACCTATGATTTATCCCAGTGACGATTTTTTAACATTAATTAAAAAATTGTTATCCGCGAATTGCGCCTCCATAATCGCACGAAAAATTTCAAAAAAGGCCGTCTGCTGCCAACCCGCATGACAGTAGCGACTTTTTATATTCACGTGCTTATTCTATATACTTGGCCGAATCGATGACTCGGCTATATTTCATCGCGGTGACGGTATTTGTTGATTAACCGAAATAAATTGTTCCCCGTGAAAAGGGTCATCCCGATGTTTCATCCCGGTGACCGCTTTTGTTTATTAACACAAATAAATAGTTCTCCGCGAAAAGGGTCGTGCTGGCCGTACGACTAAATTCGCAAAAGGTCGTCTGCTACCAACCTGCATGACAGCAGCTACTTTTTCAATTCAGCTGCTTATTGTTTATAATAGGACGAATCGATTGACCTATGATTTATTCCGGTGACGACGTTCTTAAATTAATAAAAAAAATTGTTATTCGCGGATCGCGCCTTCGCACTCGCACAAAAAATTTCACAAAAGGCCGTCAGCTGCCAATCCGCATGACAGTTGCGACTTTTTATATTTACGTGCTTATTTTATATACTTGGCCGAATCGATCCCCCTATGTTTCATCCCGGTGACGGCATTGGTTGATTAACAAAAATAAATAGTTCTCCGCGAAAAGAGTCGTGCTGGCCGCACGACTAAATTCACGACTAAATTCAAAAGGTCGTCTGCTACCAAACTGCATGACAGCAGCTACTTTTTCAATTCAGCTGCTTATTGTTTATAATAGGACGAATCGATTGACCTATGATTTATCCTGGTGACGACCTTCTTAAATTAATTTTAAAAACTGTTATTCGCGAATCGCGCCTCCGTACTTGCACGAAAAATTGCACAGAAGGCTGTCTGTTACCAACCCGCATGACAGTAGTGACCTTTAATATTTACGTGCTTATTCTTCAACTTGGCAGAATCGATCCCCCTATGTTTCGTCCCGATCACGGCTTTTGTTAATTAAGAACAAAAAAAGTTATCCGCCATTCGGGTCTCCGTACCCGAACAAAATTTTTGTTTAAAGTCGTCTGCCGTCAATACGCACGACAATTGTGATTTGACGATTAACATGCTTACTCTATATGAATAGACGAAACGATCGACTCATGATTCATCCCGGTGACGGTTTTTGTTAAGCAACAAAAAAACATTATTTCCGCTACTCAGATATATTCGGCTCATTCACGAGCGGGTAAGTGGTGGGGGTAGGCCCTATGTTGCCTTGCTACGCTACGACCCGAGCGCGTACATTCACGCTAAAAATGTACTGGGTTCGGGCGGCGCGCGTCTGCTAGGTCTATCTGCCAGCTTCAGCGTCATAGAAATACGTTATGTAACTCGGATGCGTGCTAGAAGATTTTGTTCTATTGCTTAATCCCGAAGCATAATTTTAAATTTGTCACCGCTGTGGGAATAAGGTATGTATTGTAACGTGTCGGAATTTTATACAATTCAATTTATTTGTTCGGGACTCGATCAGGAAAGAAATTAATTTAGATTCTGGTATTTGAAAATAAAAAAATAATGTATTATATTTTTGTGGCCCGATATAATTTGAAATAGCGCTGTGGATAAGTGTGTAGAAATCGCGTGAATATGTCGGTCCTGCGAACGAAAAGGCGTGGTCGTTGGGGACGGTAAAATTAACGATAAATGATCAACCCCATACCTTTCACGTTGTCGAGGAATTCGTGACAGAAAGCAACGGACTGCTCGGTAGACCCTTTATGCGCTGTGGTTAAGGCCGAGCTATCGTTTCATCATAACGCTCTTGTGATGACGAGTGATCCTATTCGTCCCCGACCGTTTTTAACAAATGGCTCGCCGCAAACGACCTCCGCGCCGAGTAAGAAAATGTTTACCATCAAAGCTCGGACACGGAAACCCTGGGCAGTCGCAGTCACGAATCCGGACCTTCGTGAGGGTTATTTACCACAAATCGAGACTGAACCAGGGTTATATATTGGCAACGCTCTGGTATCCCAAAAGAACGGGATATGTCATATTCTCGCAATAAATACGTTAACTCATGACGTAGACATCGAGGTCACGCCGCAGAAAATACTGCCGTTCGAATATTATCAGGCTAGTCCAAGCGAGGACAGTGGTTCGTCAGACGACGAAACATTGCCGCCGCCGGATCGCATTGCGGCAGTGCTGGAAGCTTTGCGCTTGGACGGGCTGAATGACGTTGAACGTTCTCACGTCCGTCGAATCGTGGAAGAAGACCCTATGCGATTTAAAGTGCCTGGTGAGAAACTACCCAGTACAAGCATCGTTGCACACCGGATACCAACGGAAAATCATTTGCCAGTGAATACTCGCCAATACAGATTCCCTTCTCCATTCTCGAAAAACTCGAGAATGGAGTAATCATACCATCGCAATCCCCGTATAATTCTCCGGTATGGATTGTGACCAAGAAACCCGACTCTCAAGGTCGGCCGAGGATGCGGATAGTGATAGACTTCGGGAAACTGAACGAGAAAACTATCTTCGACGCCTACCCACTAGCAAATAAATATATTTGATATATTGGACCAGTTGGGCGAGGCTCAGTACTTCTCGATCTTCGATCTGGCGCGTGGTTTCCAGCAAATTCCAATGGATCTGCGTGATAGCGCCAAGACCGCCTTCTCAACACCAAACGGCCATTATGAGTACGTTCGTATGCCCGAGGGTTTGAAGAACGCACCCGCGACTTTTCAGCGATTGATGGATAGTGTACTTCGAGGTCTCCAAGGTGCCGAATTGTTCGTTTAACTTGACGATATTATTGTATTCGCTCGATCGTTGGAGAAACATGGCGCAAAAGTTCGTCGATTAATGGCTTGGATGCGACACGCAGCTCTCATGCTTGAGCCCGACAAGTGTGAGTTCCTGAAAAGGGAGGTACGCTATCTTGGTCATATAATTGGGCGAGATGGTTTACGGCCCGATCCCCGAAAACTCGAGGCGGTGAAGCGCTTCTCGACCCCGAAATCGGCGAAAAATATCCGGTAGTTCCTCGGACTGGCTGGATACTATCGGAGATTCATCATGAATGTTTCCAGTCGTGCCAAGCCGTTATCGGATCTCTTGAAGAATCGTAAGCCATTCGAGTGGGGAAGCGCGCAGCGACGAAGTTTCCGTGATTTGCGTAAGGCCCTTTGTACCGAACCCATACTCAAATTTCCCGACTTTAACCGACCATTTATGCTTACCACGGACGCGTCAGAGTACGCGGTTGGGGCGGTGTTAAGTCAAGAGCACGATGGCTTTGACTTTCCAATAGCCTACTTCTCCCGCATACTTCTCCCCGTCAAGATAAATTATGGTACAACGGAGAAGGAATGTCTCGCTGTCATAAAAGCTTTGGAGCATTTCCAGCCGTATTTATATGGACGAAAATTTAAACTCGTCTCCGATCACGAGCCTCTTAAATGGACTGACTCTATGAGTGATCCAGGAAAGAGGTTGGTACCTTGGAGACTGAGCCTCCAAAATTATAACTATGAGTTTGTCTACAAACCTGGAAAGCTAAATATCAATGCGGACGCGCTTTCCCGTAACCTCATAAATCCACTATCATCAGAATCGAGCGAATCGGAGGATTCGGACCAGCCGACAATGGTACTCTCTATAGATAGCGGGAGACCGCGGCTGCACTCCACCCCGAGTGAACGTCGCGTGGGGCCGATGAATCCAAGGCACCCCGATCCTAACGCTCGGAGCCCTATCGCTCGCCGTACGCGTGGACAAACAGCTGATCCAAATGCAGCACGCGGGCGACCCAATTATGCAGAGTCTTCGGGGACAAGCTCGGGGGAGGAAGCCCGACCCATACAGCGGCTAAATTGAAGCATGTTCCCTACCCCCCTCCTTCCCACGAAACGACGAATTCTCAAACGTCCGCCAAAGTTAGCCGATAAGACGCTGTGTCCACCACCCGTGGCTATAGACGTCGCGGCCTCCAGCCCTACTAGCCCTAACGAAATTATCGTTTCGGTCAAACCTCCTCTTAGCGACACGGAAGACAGTACTCCCGTGGAAGATTTTGTTCCCGACGGAAACGAATCGATCCACGAGGGGCTGCAACGTACCTTCGGAAAATTCGACGTGTCACTGAAACAACTCGAACAGAAATTTTGCAAACGGCGAGAACAATCAGCCGATATGGTTGAGGTATCGTCGACTGTCCGGGAAGTCCTCAACCATGTAGATCCTATCATAGATAGAGATGATCACGTACTGAGCAAACGATTGGAGAAATTGTCTGAACGGTTTCAACGGCTTACTGAAGAGGAGCTCCTACGGGGAACTAGCCTTTTAGGGCCCCGTTTTTCGCTTAGGAGCGAGCGAGACAGCGATGCCGATGACTAACGCGAGGTGTGCGGGGTGCCAGCAGCAGCTTATACGCTACTGCAAGAGTCAGGCAGTGAGATCCAGGAGCCTCGCTCGGGCCCCTTCCTCCATCCCTCCCTTACACTACCATCGCCACCGGGCGCACGATGGGGTGACGTAAAGTCTTCAGGGCAACGCGCTGTGCTTCGGTTAACCGGCCATAGGATAAACAAAGAGGTTAGATGTGGTGATTTGTTATGGCAGGACTCAGGTCCCTTCCCCGGAGTCAGGGGAGGCCATAATTGAAGAGATGTACTCGAGCCTTATAGGCGGCCATAAAAGCGTTACTAAGACCTATAGGCGAATTCCAGAGCACTTTTATTGGCCGACGCTCAAAAACGATATCCAAAATTACATCCGTCGCTGTAAGGGTCGCCAAGAGCAGAAACTCGTTCATGCAAAGACCCGCGAACCCATGCTTTTGATCGATACACCAGCAGACACTTTTGATAAAGTATCCTTTGATACCGTTGGTCCGTTGCGTAATACTCCTCACGGGAATAAGCAAATACTAACGATGCAAGATAATCTATCAAAATATTGGCTTGCTGAACCAATTCCCGATCTGAAAGCGACCGCACTATTGCAGAGGCAATAGTGCGTCGGAGCTCCGAAACAGCCAGTTCGGAGCTCCACCGGCAATTCTAACTGACCGTGGAACCTCATTCACGAACAGGTTATTGAGGGAAATCTTCAAAATCTACAAAGTAGATCATACGACAACATCCGGTTACCGTCCCCAAACTAACGGTGCGTTGGAACGAAGTCATATCGTTCTAACAGAATATATCAAGCACTACGCGGACCGATACGACGATTGGGACCGTTTACTGCCCTTTGCCGAGTTTTCTTACAATAGAAGCGTTCACGAGGCGACAAATTTTACGCCTCATGAGGTTGTGTATGGAAAAACAGCCCGACAGCCTAGCGAATTTCCTACCCAAGACCGTCTAGCTACAAGTAATTCGCTCCTTGTTGAACTCATAAAGCGACAGAATTAAATTCGAGAGATGGCCGGGGAAAACTATACTACGACCGTAAATGCCGACCCTTTGAAGGAAAATTCGACACTCAATATCACGGTTCCTATAAAATAAGATCGATTACGGATAGGAATAATGTCATCCTCGAGACTGAAAGAGGTAAACGGTTCGCTAAACATGTTGATAAAATAAAATTAGCCTACCTCGAGTTAGTTTCAACTGTATGTGTATTGACAGCAAAATGATGATCGCGATTATCTGCGCCCTTGTCTTCGCGGGCCGTGGAATGACCAATTCAACACCCAGGAACCTAAACAAACCCAAACAAACTCGAAGATAACGCTGGAATATACTACGAGATACAAACGCCGGTGCAATTACAACGCGCTGATTGGAGACTGACATTATTCATCGACCTTGCCGAATTCATCGCGTCCTTCACGACGGACGGCGGAAATTGGCAAAAATTCAAGCAGAATGCCTCAAATATAACTCGGAGGCGGGTTGTGAAGAGCTGCTCCGTAGACCTTATGTAATATCGAGGTTACGGCACAGCCACGAGGTAACTAGTGATCTATGGGGAATCGGAAACCGCGAGGATCTCAAAATATCGTTGCCCTTAACAACAATGAGAGACGTTCAGTGCCCTTTGGATTTGTGGGGAGCATCAGTATACCAATATTCGGAACCCTCACCGAGGATGACGCGGATTATCTCTCTTCCCAAATAGATCATCTATTTAAGGATCAACAGGAACTAACTTACCTCCAGGAACAACAAATGCATATTTTAAGCTCAAAATTGCAAACGTTACACAACGAACATTTGGAGGAATCAAAACGAGTGGAAGCTGCATACCAAATTGTAGCCCACATGCACGATGACCACAGCACGATCGCCAATGCATCCGCCGTGGCCTATTACAATTTCCCCAGAACATATCCACCCAGAGTACCTTGGGACTCTTATTTGGACAGACGTGACGTCACGCGATGGGCGGCTAATGATCATCGTGCACATACCGCGTGTGGATCCAATGATACACGACCTATACCGGATAATCGCCTGGCCTGTTCCTCAACAACTCGGTAACGGGACCGGCTCAGCAAGCATTGTGTCCGCTTCACCTTACATCGCTTTGGGAAGGAGTCGCCAAACCTTCCTCCTAGTTAGCGATGCATACAGAAAGCAATGTAAGGCGGCCGATCGACGACTGATTTGCTCAGGAAATGTTCCAGTTCGGAACATAAATGCAGGCGTCTGCGAGCTGCACATGCTTACCATGCCATCCCAGGAGGCCATGCGCCAGTGTAACATACGCCTACATCCGCACCCTGAAGATTTCTGGGAATATGTGCCGACACACGACGGTTAGCTTTTCTCCCTTGTCAAGCCCACGAAGTTGCGGGTAACGTGTCTAAACACACCGGTAGTTGACATAACATTACAAGGCATGGGGATTCTACAGCTGGAGGCTAACTGTGTTGGAGCAACCCGTACTACCACTTTATCAAGTCTTCGTGCATATGCAGGCAAGGAAACGTTCTTCTACGAGCCGGGAACAACGCTCAATGTATCCATCGTAATTCCCACTTTCGCCAAGGATTTGGTATTCGCATTGAACTTCGGGGAATTATTCATTCAGGCGCGCAAACAATCCGCAGGTGGAAACCCGAATCTGAGGCTTGAGGACGGGGAATCGCTGTTCGCTGTGGAAAATTCATGCCATAGGCGAGCATAAAAGAGAGAGAGAAAAACAACATTTTATCAGTCTGGCCAGCTTAGCTAGTCAAGCGGTAGTAATGTTGTTATTCCTAATCTATACCTTGAGGAATCAGCTATCTCTCCCCCCCCCCTCGCTCTCTTTCTCTCTCTCCCTCCCTCCCTCCCTCGCTGCTCGCTGTGGAAAAAAAATTCCCGCCATGGGCGAGCATAAAAGAGAGAGAGAAACAACATTTTCTCACTCTGGCCAGCTTTACTAGTCAAGCGGGAGTAATGTTGTTCTTCCT
>OZ023312.1:64754969-64777142 GCA_964007375.1 Ophion obscuratus | reverse complement strand
TCTTCTCTCTCTCTCTCTCTCTCTCTCTCTCTCTCTCTCTCTCTCTCTCTCTCTCTCTATCTCTATCTCTATCTCTATCTCTATCTCTATCTCTATCTCTATCTCTCTCTCTATCTCTCTCTCTATCTCTATCTCTATCTCTATCTCTATCTCTATCTCTATCTCTATCTCTATCTCTCTCTGTCTCTCTCTCTCTCTGTCTCTCTGTCTCTCTGTCTCTCTGTCTCTCTGTCTCTCTGTCTCTCTGTCTCTCTGTCTCTCTGTCTCTCTGTCTCTCTGTCTCTCTGTCTCTCTGTCTCTCTGTCTCTCTGTCTCTCTGTCTCTCTGTCTCTCTGTCTCTCTGTCTCTCTGTCTCTCTCTCTCTCTCTCTCTCTCTCTCTCTGTCTCTCTCTGTCTCTCTCTGTCTCTCTCTCCCTCTCCCTCTCCCTCTCTCTTTCTCCCCCCTGCCTCTCCCTCTCCGTAAGGCCCACTATTATACTATTTAACGAAAATAAATCACGGGAGTAATTAATAGTTTAGAAAATAAATCACGGAGGACTTAATAGTTTAGTTGTATTTGCGAATTGTAGTCTAAAATTAGTATCTTACAAAAAAATCACATAAACTATAATAACTTTCAAAGCACTGAAAATCGCGCAACATACACTGATATTTAATGACAGAGATAAAATATTACCGTGCAGTTTATGATGAAGCTTGACAAGTCCACTGATAATCGTTTCGAATCATCGAATAATTGAACGTGAACATTTATTTCCTCACTAATGATGGAATAAGCAGCTCTGCAGGGGATACACTCATCAGTCAAACACTAATGACGCTTATCATTTATGTAGATACGAATTACGTGAATTCGCAACAGTATTTAGTCAGTAATGAAATAAGTCGGGCTACAATGTGCAATAAATCGCAACAGTATTTAATCAGTAATTAAATAAGTCTGGCTTGAATTACTAAAATTAAAAGTATTACAAAGAGACTTGCCTTCTTTTACCTCCTGAAGTAGATCTTTTCACGTGAAAATTACGATAACAGGACTCACAATAAAGTTAAAGTCGCGTTCGGTCTGTCATCGAGTGAAGCTAGCACCGCAACCCTTCGCGCGATCGCAGCGTCATCCCTGTTATTTTCATTTTTGGGCACACTTTTTTTTATCTTTCCCCATTGAAGTTTAGGCTCATGTACCTAGTCTCCATGTAACAAGAGATGGAGAATGCATTGCTAAAAAATAGATGCCTACGAAAAAAAAGTCTAAAAAAGAGGAACGATAACCTATCCAAGGTACTCTAATGTATATAATTAAAACTTAAATTACTTCTCTACGGTCACACCCAAATATCTTTAGGTTGCTCCGCGATATTAAGTATGTATGTGTAACATGTGATATTATCTGCATGTGAGATGATATTCGCAGGATCCCTCTACCCGCGCGGAAGATTCTTGACCATTGGGACGAATTCACAACCTTTCGGCGTCAGGCGTGGACTTGCCGATGCCCCGATGTCTTCGGCTCGCCACATGGGGGATTTGTTTTGGCTTATTATTTCAATTTCGTGAAATACCGACTGAGTACACCCTCGGGGACGAAATTTAAAGAATTTCTACAAGTATATCGCTTGAGCTTGAGAACATTGATTTCAATTTTTATTTTCAAGAAGAATATAGCCTGAGAACATTCATTTGAATTTTCATTTCAATGACCATTTCGATTTATGAATTTTTGTTTCAACGTTAATTTCTATATCTGGTTTTTAAATTCTATTTCGAATTCGTTTCATAAAAATGAAGGAAGGAACGCACCGAAGGATATAACGATCGCAATGAACGAATAAACGAACGTGTGAATGGACACAAGCTTCTTTTGCATATGAAAATGCAGTGATTGAACGAAGAAATTAGACAACGGAAGATCGAACAAGCGTAATAAACGTTGGAACGAACGATCGAATGAGCGCCATGAACGAACGAACGAGCGAACGTGTAAACGCATTGAGCAATCGAACGAACCAACGAACACAAGGTTCTTTTACATATCAAACAGTAGGGATTACGCGAAGATTTTTTTTCGATGCATGGTTTCTCAACGAACATGTGTATCCCTGACAATCGAAACCACTATTGAGGACTGCGGTGTTCGTTCGTTCATTCATTCGCTCGATGGACCGGTCGATGCGCTTGTTCGTTCGGTATTCCGATCGTGCGATTCTTCGAACGTTCGATCGCTTGTTCCTTCATTCACTCACTGCGTTCACTCGATCGTTCGTTGCGTGCATTCGATCTTTGGTTCGTTTAACGGATGAACGAGCGAACGTCCGGACGATCCGTTCTTCCACTCGTTCGTTGCGTTATTGAAAAATCGAACGAACCAACGAACACAAGGTTCTTTTACATATCAACCAGCAGGGATTACGCGAAGAATTTTTTTTTCGATGCATGGTTTTTCAACGAACATGTAGTATCGGGCCAAACACTGATGTTTGACATTTGAAAGAAGCTTACTTTCTTCGTTCGTTCGATCGCTCGTCCGTTCGATTGATCGTCGCTCAATCGCGGTCCGAAGTGGAAGTATCGATTTTCGGTGAAAAAAACGCTCGATTTTCGTTCACAAAAAACTTTGCATCGTAACATAATCCCTCGGCCAATTACTGCTTTTCAATATCTAAAAGAAGCTTACTTTCTTTGTTCGTTCGATCGCTCATTGCGTTCGTGCGATCTTCCATTCGTTGCGTTCGGTCAATCGCGGTCCGTAGTGACAATATTGGTTGCCGGTGAAAAGAAACGCTCAGTTTTTGTCCACAAAAACTATGCATCGAATTGAAAAAAAATGTCATTCTATCGCTGCTTTATTGATATGTAAAAGAAGCTTGTGTTCATTTCTTCGTTCACTCGTTCAATCATTCGACCGGTCGGTCCATACGTTTGTTCGTTCGGTGTATTGTTTATTGCATTCGTTCGATCGACCGTCGCATTCGTTCGATCTTACGATCGTTTTACCGTTGCGTTCGTTTGATCAATCGTAGCGTTCGTTAGATCGCTCGTGCATTCACTCGTTCATTGCGTTCGCTCGTTCAAACACTGATTGTGTATCTGTAAAATATTTCGTCCATTCGTTCATTGGTCCGCCGTGTTCGTTCGATCGTTCGTTACGTTCTGAAGGGCATGTAGTGTAAGGGTACTACGAATAACGAGTATCACGCACGTAAATCGGAATAAACTTTAATACTGGATAAACTTGTTATAATTAGTATTACAGACCGCAGTCTCAATAGCTGAATCGACGAACAAAAAGCGAGGGAAGAATAATCTGACGCAATCCCAATCTGACTCCGCAGCTGTGGCGGGAGAAAACTTGTCCAAGATTGGATTGCTCGGAGGAGCTTGTTGCGCTCTGCTTTACCGGTCGCGGAGGCTTGTGTCCCCACAGTACTCCCCCCCGAGCGGAAGCGTTACAATTTGAACTTTTTTGCGGGAATAAGTCCTGGGCGCTCTCTCCGGTGTTGCTGCTCCTTCAGGAGTGTTTAAATCGGCGTTTGCTTCCTCGCTGATTATATAAGCCGGTTTCAAACGTTCGGTTGAGACGTTGACGACTCGATTGGCAACTTTGATTTTAAAGATGCGATCGTTGATTCTTTCGATGATCTCGTGCGGCCCCGAGTACGGGTGCTCCAGAGGTCTCCGCACGGCGTCTTCGCGCAGGAACACATGCGAGCAAGTGAATAGCTCCTGGTGGACGAAAAGGCTTTTTTTGGAGTGGTGAGCCGTGGGCGTTGCGCGAAGTTTTTGCATGTGCTCGTGGAACTTTTCGACGAAAATTTGTGGGTTGCTAGGCATCTCCTCATTCGTGAAAAACTCTCCGGGGACCCTCAGATTGGTGCCGTAGACGAGTTCTGCTGCCGACGCTTTTATATCTTCCTTAAAGCACGTGCGGAGTCCCAGCAGGACGGTGGGGAGTTTCTCGACCCAGTCCGGGGAGCCGTGGCACATTAGTGACGCTTTTAGTGAGCGATGCCAGTGCTCAATTAATCCATTGGCTGCTGGATGGTAGGCCGTGGTCCTCGTCTTCTTTGCGCCGATCAGAGACGCGAGCGCTTGGAAAATTAACGCTTCGAATTGCGCGCCTTGATCGCTCGTGATTGTGCGAGGAGTGCCAAAACGCGAGACCCAGTGCGAATAAAACGCTGTAGCTACGGTGTCTGCCGAGATTTCGCGGAGCGGAACGGCCTCCGGCCACCGAGAAAATCTGTCGATCATCGTGAGGATGTAGCGGTAGTTCTGCGAAGGCGGTAGCGGACCCACGATGTCTAAATGTACGTGGTCGAAACGGTTGTCGGGCACCTCGTAACTTCCGGGCGCGTTTCGCGTGTGTCGCTGCACCTTTGACCGCTGGCACGGAATGCACGTGCGGGCCCACTGGAGTATCTCCTTACGCATGCCCGGCCAAACGAACTTTTCTTTTATAAGTTTGCTCGTGGTTCTCCCGCTCGGGTGCGACAACCCGTGTACGACGTCGAAAATTCGTCTTCGCAGGCTCCTCGGGACGTATGGGCGTGGGCTCCCTGTAGAGGTGTCGCAATACAATGCTTGCTGATCACTCACCTGGATACGCTGCAATCTCAGTGACGTTGGCGCGCTCAAAAGTTGTTCGAGCTCCTCGTCCTCCTCTTGCCCCGCTAGCAGCTCCTGCTCTGAGACGACGACGGGCATCGAAATCTCATTGAGACGAGAAAAGGCGTCCGCCACGATGTTCTCGGAACCGGGGATGTAGATAATCTGCGTGGAGAATTGGGCGATGAAGTCGAGATGTCGAAGCTGGCGAGGCGAGGCTTTTTCCGGACGTTGAGAGAAAGCGAATGTGAGAGGTTTGTGGTCCGTCTTAATGATGAACCTTCGTCCCTCGAGCATGTACTTGAAGTGAGCCACTGCGCTGTATATCGCTGTGAGCTCTCGATCATACGTGCTGTAACGCGTCTCAGGCTTGGTGAGCTTCCTCGAGAAGAACCCGAGTGGTCGCCAGTCCTCGCTCTCCTGTTGCTCCAAAACCGCGCCGATCGCCAAATCCGAGGCGTCGCAAGTGAGTGTTAATGGAGCGTTGTCGATGGGGTGCGCGAGCATGGTCGCCTGGGCGAGGCTGTCTTTGCACTCTCGAAAAGCGAGCTCCGCTCGCTCGGTCCAGGCTATCGGCGTCTTGTCGTTCTTCTTTGATTCCGACAGGTACTCGTTGAGCGGTGCTTGTACGTGTGCTGCTTTCGGTAGGAATCGCCGGTAAAAATGTACGACGCCCAAAAACCTCCTCAGCTCGACGATGGTTTCGGGCTTCTTGTAATCGATAATTGCTTGAACACGTTCCGTCGGGGGACTCGAACCGTCCTTGTTGATCTTGTAGCCGAGGAAAACGACTTCCGGCGCTCCCAATACGCATTTTGCTGGGTTGAGTGTGAGTCCGAAGTCGGATAGGCGCTTGAGAACCGCTCTTATGTGCTCCTCGTGCTCGTTTTCGTCTCGTGAAGCGATGAGGATGTCGTCGATATAGCAAAAGACGAAGTCCAAACCGCGCAGGACGGAGTCCATAAAACGTTGGAACGTTTGCGCTGCGTTTCTCAGGCCGAAAGGCATGACGAGGAACTCGAAGGATCCGAACGGTGTAGTGACGGCGGTCTTCTGAATGTCCTCCTCTGCCATGGGGATTTGGTGGTAGGCGCGCACGATGTCGAGGGTCGAGAATATCGTTTTTCCGTGAAGCATGTGTGCGAAGTCTTCGATTCGCGCGATTGGATACCGGTCAGGTACCGTTTTTGCGTTTAACTGCCGGTAATCGCCGCAAGGCCTCCACGCGCCGGATTTTTTAGGAACAAGATGCAGCGGGCTCTGCCACGGGCTGCTTGACGGGCGAATCCAACCTTGCTCCATCATGTAGTTGAACTCTTCTTTGGCGGCGGCGAGTTTCTCCCCTGCGAGGCGACGAGGGCGGGCTGCCGACGGTGAACCCTCTGTGACGATATTATGCGCAATCGGATGTTTCACGGGCGAGCGTGCCTTGGACGGGGTCACGACGTCGGAAAAGCTCTTGAAGATCTCCTTGAAACGACACTCCTTGTCGATAGTGGACACGCCGTACCCGTTTGTTTGGCACATGTCTCCTTCGGTTGTGAAGCCGGTGGTGTTGTCGATTAACCTCTTTCTTTTGAGATCGATCAGGAGATCAAAATGGACGAGAAAGTCGGCTCCGATTAGCGCGCTCGTGGTGTCAGCGATTATGAAGTTCCATCTGAAAACTCGTCGGATTCCAAATTCCGGTTCGATCAACTTGGTACCGAAAGTTTTTATCGTCGCATTGTTTGCTGCGTACAGGGTGATGTCTGAGGCCTTGCGGTTGCCCTTGATGAGTCTGCGGGGAATAACGGAAACGTCAGATCCCGAGTCAATTAGAAATCTTGTACCTGTTTTCTTGTCGGTGATATGTAGGCGGAACTTGAGAGGGATGCCGTCGCTGACCGCGCTGATTGACGGCGGCATCGCTAGTTTTTTTCAGCCGTCTCGTCTTTGGGCGCGAACGTGCACGGTGCTTCGCACTTCTTCGCCTGCGAACCGAAACGCCGGTGGAAGAAGCAGATTTCCGCGTTGCGCGAACGATTTTTCGACCTTGAACGGAATTTCTCTTGTTTTTGCTCTTGCTTCGCGTCTCCGAGCTCGAGCTGTTGTTTCACCAACGCCGTAAGCTCCGCTAGCCCTCGTTCGACCAGTGTCATCCTCGAACCGTAGTCGGGTGCTCTCTGGCGTGACGGTATACTGACCGCGTCGACGGCGAAAACCTCGCTCGGGGATCTCGGCAACCCTTCCATCATTTTGTCTGCGTAGGCGGCAACTTTGGTGAGGTCGACTTCTTCGTTGATCGAGAGAACGCTGTTGATGTGCGGCGGCAGCCGTTGCAGCCACAGCGTACGAAGCGCTTCCGCTGACACGCCCGAGCTGGACAGTGTTCGCATTTCGCGCAGCAATTGAGAGGGTTTTTTGGTGCCCAATTCCATCTCGGTCAGCAGTCTGTTTAGCTGTCTCTCTTTCGAGTCTGAAAATCGGTTGATTAGAGCGTTTTTGAGCGAGAGGTACTTATCCGTCTCCGGCGGCAGGTCGAGGATGTCCGAAATCTCCTGCAGGACTTCCGTGTCGATGATCTATATCACCATGTCGAATTTTGTAGTGTCGCTGGTGATTTTGTTGATGCGGAACTGCGCGTCGACCTGGGTGAACCACAGGCGCGGGTTGCGCACCCAGAACGGCGGCAACTTAACCCCTCGGATGTCGAACACTCGATTGTTGAAATTGAAATTGTCCGGAATATTTTCGCCCGCGAAATCGATGAGCGATGTGTTTGCGGGATCGTTGACTCGTGGTTCTTGCAGCGGATCGGTGGAATTGGCCGTGGCGGAATTCCGGATCGGGCTGTGCGATACACTCATTGTTGCGCGTCGGTTTTTCTTTTCTTTTTTTTTTTACGAGAGTCAGGGGTCACCAAATGTAGTGTAAGGGTACTACGAATAACGAGTATCACGCACGTAAATCGGAATAAACTTTAATACTGGATAAACTTGTTATAATTAGTATTACAGACCGCAGTCTCAATAGCTGAATCGACGAACAAAAAGCGAGGGAAGAATAATCTGACGCAATCCCAATCTGACGCCGCAGCTGTGGCGGGAGAAAACTTGTCCAAGATTGGATTGCTCGGAGGAGCTTGTTGCGCTCTGCTTTACCGGTCGCGGGGGCTTGTGTCCCCACAGGCATATGACCGAGGCGACATCGAGTTATGATAACAGATGATTTTATATTTTCTCAATATTTCATCAGTGTAATACACGCATACTTTTGCTCGACTTGCCAGGCCGACATGTTCCATCGCCTCCCAACAATTTGGAAAACTATAGAATTTCCATATGTCCAGTGCTGGTATGACGAATACCCAAGACTCCCGAACGCTGCTGGTGGTGGTGGTGGTGGTGGTAGCTTTCTCCTCTCACCCTTCGAGAATATCAGTAACTCTGTGGTGAGCAGTCTACCGCAAGCTTTTCAGTAAATTTCCAAAAGCATAAGGAACTCGTGTTTTTATGGTTTTCAAGATATCACGCACAGTTTCCAAATAATTCGCCCGTTGTGCCTGAAATTAGACATAGTGTGCTATTTTGAATACAGGTTAATACATTTTTTTAAAACGTCATTTAAAGCAGGTATACATACCTTTCATCGGAACATATTCACGTCATCCTCATTGAAAACTCCGAATTCAATTAAACACAGTGGTAGGTTGTTCATGTGTATCTCAGTTGAAATATAATCACTACCAAGATCAATTCTTTAACGCTGATATTTTTCCATTGCTCGAGCACCGCGATAATGTATTCTCTGCGATGATGGTGAGGAAAGCAGTGACTGCGACTGAATGATGAGTCCGTTCTCCAGTGAAGCGATTAACATTCGACTCGTCAGCGCAAACCCATTTCTAGGGAGGGGGTAGATCTGAATAAATATGAAGTTTGTTCAGATATCCTCGAAGGGTGAGGGGGGAGAGCTACCACCGCCACCGGCGGTCGCCAGGGCCTACTCACCTCAGCTGCCCACACCATAGATCGAGGACAGGGGAAAGGAGTGGGGGGGGGCGTGGGGGGAGATGCCATAGTAGAAGGCGGCATATAGAAATTCGATAGTTTTCCAAATTGTTCGGAGGCTATAGAACATGTCGGCCTGATAAGTCGAGCAAAAGTATGCGTGTATTACACTGATGAAATATTGAGAAAATATAAAATCATCTGTTATCATAACTCGATATCGCCTCGCTCATATACCCTCCAGAACGTAACGAACAAACGAACGAACACGGCGGGCCAATGAACGAATGGACGAAATTTTTGCATATACAAACCAGTCTTTGAACGAGCGAACGCAACGAACGAGTGAACGCATGAGCGATCGAACGAACGCTACGAATGATCAAACGACCGCAACGGTAGAACGATCGTAAGATCGAACGAATGTGACGGTCGATCGAACAAATGTAATAAATAATCGACCGAACGAACAAACGTACGGACCGGCCGGTCGAATGAATGAACGAGTGAACGAAGAAATGAACACGAGCTTCTTTTACATATCAATAAATCAAATGTCGAACACCAGTGTTTGGCCGAGGGTTTTTTTCGATACAACGCTTTTTGTAGACGAAAATCGAGCGTTTTTTTCACCGACAATCGATACTTCCAATTCGGACCGCGATTGAGTGAACGCAATGAATAGAAGACCGATCGAACGCAATGAGCGATCGAACGAAATCAACGAACTATCAAGCGATCAAACGAACAGAGTGAATGGAGGAACAAGCGATCGAACGTTCGAAGGATCGCACGATCGGAATACTGAACGAACGAGCGCATCGACCGGTTCATCGAACGAATGAATGAGCGAACGAACACTGCAGTCCTAAGTAGAGGTATCGATTATCAGGGATACATGTGTTCGTTGAAAAACCATGCATCGAAAAAAAATTCTTCGCGTAATCCCTGCTGTTTGATATGTAAAAGAACCTTATGTTCGTTGGTTCGTTCGATCTTTCAATAACGCAATGAACGAGCGAGTGAACGCGGCGAGTGAATGAAGGTACAAGCGATTGAACGTTCGAAGGATCGTACGATCGGAATACCGAACGAACGAGCGCATCGACCGGTCCATCGAACGAACGAATGAACGAACGAACACCGCAGTCCTAAGTAGTGGTATCGATTGTCAGGGATACACATGGTCGTTGAAAAACCATGCATGGAAAAAAATTCTTCGCGTAATCCCTGCTGTTTGATATGTAAAAGAACCTTGTGTTCGTTAGTTCGTTCGATCGCTCAATGCGTTCACATGTTCGTTCGTTCCTTCGATGCGTTCGCTTGATCTTTCGTTCGTTAACCCGTTGCGTCCGTTCGATCGTTCGTTCGTAGCGCTCATTCGATCGTTCGTTCCAACGTTTATTACGCTTGTTCGATTTTCCGTTGTCTAATTCCTTCGTTCAATCACTGCATTTTCATATGCACTAGAAGCTTGTGTTTATTCACTCGTTCGTTTATTCGTTCGTTGCGATCGTTCTATCCTTCTGTGCGTTCGTTCGTTCATTTTTATGAAACGAATTCAAAATAGAATTAAAAATCAGATATAGAAATTAACATTGAAATAAAAATTCAAAAATCGAAATCGTCATTGAAATGAAAATTCGAATAATATTCTCAAGCTATATTCTTCTTAAAAATAAAAATTGAAATCAATTTGCTCAAGCTCAAGCGATATACTCTTAGAATGTCTTGAGATTTCGTCCCCGAGCGTGTACTCAGTCGGTATTTCACGAAATTGAAATAAAAAATGAAAAACGAAATAAAAAATGGCTATCGAGATAAGATATCGTAACAAAATCAAAATCGACATCAAAGGAATTGAAATCAAAATCGACGTTCTCTTTGGGTCATTCGTTCGTTCCGTTCACTCGATCGTTCGTTCGTTGCGCTCGTTCGATCGTCCGTTTCATCGTTCATTACCCTCGTTTGATCTTTTGTTTGTTACAAACGAACGAGCACTGCGGTCCAAAGCAGCGGTGTTGATTTTCAGGGCAAAACTCTCTATGTTCGTTGCAAAAACCAAACATCAAAAAAAGAAAAAAAATTCTTTGCGCAATCCATGCTGTTTGATATGGAAAAGAACCATGCGGTCGTTGGTTCGTTCGATCGTTCAATGCGTTCGTACGTTTGTTCGTTCGTTGCGCTCGTTCGATCGTTCATTCCAAGGCTTATTACCCTAGCTCGATCTTTCGTTTATTCATTCATTTGTTGCCAAAAAAGCTTCTGTTCATTCTCTCGTTTGTTCGTTCGTTTTCATGAACCGTAATCAAAATCAAACTTAAAAACTAGATATACAAATTAACATTGAAATAAAAAGTCAAAAGTGGAAATCGTCTTTGAAATGAAAATTCAAATCAAGGTTCCCAAGCTATATTATTTTTGAAAATAAAAATCGAAATAATGTTCTCAAGGTCAAGCAATATACTTTTAGAAAATCTTGAGATTTCGTCCCCGAGCATGTACTCAGTCGATATTTCACGTTATTGAAATAAAAAAATGAAAAACAAAATTTTAAAAAGTAGCTAGCGTAAAAAAATCAAATTCGACATAACAGAAATCGAAGTCAAAATCGACGTTTTTCGATTGTTCGTTCCATTGTTCATCACCCACGTTCGATATTTCGTTTATTCATTCGTTCGTTCCGTAATTCCTTCGTTCAGTCACTGCATTTTCATATATGAAAAACGAAATAAAAAATGGCTATCGTAATTAAATATCGAAAAAAAATCAAAATCGACATGAAAGGAATCGAAATCAAAATCGACGTTCTCTTCGGGTCATTCGTTCGTTCCGTTCACTCGATCGTCCGTTTCATCGTTCATTACCCTCGTTTGATCTTTTGTTTGTTACGAACTAACGAACGAATACCGCAGTCCAAAGCAGCGGTGTTGATTTTCAGGGCAAAATTCTCTATGTTCGTTGAAAAAACCATATATAGAAAAAAAAATTCTTTGCGCAATCCATGCTGTTTAATATGGAAAAGAACCATGCGGTCGTTGGTTCGTTCGATCGTTCAATGCGTTCGCACGTTCGTTCGTTCGATGCGTTCGCTCGTTTGTTTGCTCGATCTTTCGTTCGGTAACCCGTTGCGCCCCACAGTGGGGCAGAATCCCAAAAAGCTGGCCAAAATTCGGAAACTGTCCAAAATGATCTCCAATTCTCTTCTCGGGGGTTTTCGGGGTCGCTGAATACGAATCTGTTATCAGAATTACGATTTTCAAAATGGCGGACCCAAAATGGCGGACATAATTCAACCAATTAGTCAAATAATTCAGTAAAAAATACCCAATCATATTTCTTAAGGGTTTTTGGGATCGCTGATTACGAATTTGTTATAGGAATGTTAATTTTCAAAATAGCAGACGCGATATATAGACGATTCCACAAAAATTTTCAATTTTAAAAGATTTTTTAATAGAAAATGTTTCATAATATTTTTAGATTTAAATGAGTAGAAAATCTCTTGAGTCATGTTTTTATTTTTGAACAATTTCTTGAGTACAAAATTTGCAATAAATCAAATATCTGTTATTTACTTCTAGTAACAAAAATCTTCTATGTCATCTTCAATGTTGGAATCATTCGATTCGGATTCTGATGTTGACCCACTTGTATCCAAATCGGAATCGTTCCTTATCTCTTGTCTGGTGACTTCAGGTTGTTTTAACATTTCTATAGCTTCTTTATGTAAAGATTTCGCCGGTCTCTGGGGCAATTTCCTGATGTTTGAGAGAAATGGATCTGATGCTACTAAGAGCCTATAGAAAATGTCTCTCATATTCGATTCTCGAGAGCATTTTCTTGAATGATGTAACCTGTAGTTCTTTTTGTCCTTATTGCGTGACTCTTGGGCCTCTTCAGAAAGTTGTCCGATCGGTAAAAGGGCATATTTTACAATTTCTGCTCCGTGCATCAACACTTTGTGCACAGATGTTGGCATGTAATACCATGGATATAAAGCAACGAATAAACGGGCAGTATTTACACAATAGTTTTTGAATTTTTCTTCGTCTATATCATACCCGCTCGAAATTGCCTGCAAAATAACATGAAATCGGTGAATTAAATTTTCATCGACTCCTGTTATTTCAGCAGATATATTAGCATTTTCGAAAAAGCGGCGGGCGGTATTTCCATCGTTTGAGCTGCCATATCCTGGCTTTGGTCGATCAACGATAAGCCCCAGTGTTGTCTTAAATTGAGTCTGTATGTCTTCCTTGCGTACTTTCACAATCTTTTTCACTTCCTCTTCACGAGCTTGCCACTTTTGAGTTGTGAGCTTATACGACAAATGCAAACAGCACTCGAAAAAACGAATCCACGCATGTAATGTAGATATGCCAAATCTTAAATTATCTGTAGTAATGTCCATTTTTATAATTTTGTCGATGTTATTAAAATCTTTAGAGGTGGCTTTGCACAGGAAGCAGCGTTGTGCAGAAGTGGTACCGGTTACAGCGTTACAGACTTTGCCGTCTATCATCGTAAACGACATACAATAGGTTACTGAAATTGATTTTTCATTTTGTTCAGTAGTGTATGGTGCAAGACCCGCAATCTGCTGTTCAATGTCGGTAACTTCTTTCAATGTTGATTGTACATCTTCATGTACAAACTGCAATCGTATTGGTCTGCAGAATCGAGGAGATGAAGGTCTAGGATTTTTCCACACAATAGTTCCTTCATCCGTCTCGTGATTGTTGTAGATTAATTGCAAAGGTACCAGAGAAGTATAAAAAATGCTTTCATCAGATTTTCCAGCCTCATCAAATTTTCGCTTATAAACACTTTGACCGCTGCTTCCATCACATCCCCATTTACAGTGAAGTACTAATTTTTGCAGAATTTCAGAATTTAGAGTATCGATGACATCAGCCTGAAGTTGTATAATTCTGTATGTGGTATGATCAAGTAAAGCCTGTAGTTTAATTTGTGCGCACGACTCAGTAATATTCATGTACACAACTGATGGATAACAACGATTTTTTGCTTTTTCTACTTCATGGTATGATGGGTATAATTTGCATTTACGTGCTCTAGCTGCATTTCTTGATAGCTGATAAGAGCGCTTTGATTCTCCTTTCTCGATCATCAAAGAAAGTGCTTCGTCTGGGGTTAAAGGTGTCTCATTTTTTGACCGAACAGCAGCTATATATTTTGAGGCTCTTGTTGGGCTGGTTAATGTGATATCTTTAAGAACTTGAGCAGCATCCACTTGACCAGAAGTCCTTAAACTCATTTGAGCAGCATACGTCAATTCTTCTGTAGATAAAGTAGAACGTATTTCTTCAGTCTTTCGCCTCTTAGATCTATCGCTGGATGAAGCAAAGGATTTTGAAGGTCGTCCAGATGTTCCTTTTTCATCATTCTTCACAATCTTCTCAGATGCTGATGTTGTGCATTCAGTATCGGATAATGTTGAAAAACATACGGTGCCATTCAACCATTCTTCATTATTTTTTAGAAACTTTTCTTGGCCTGTATTTGCTGCTTTCCATCTGGATCGAAAATTTGCAAATAACAGTCCTAATGACTTTTCATCCTCGTCTACTTGTATCACATGTTCTGTTTTCTTGAAAATTGCATCTTTCAAAACTCCAATAACGAATTTCTGTTCGTTTTTTAAACTGTCTTTCACCATCTCTTCTTGATAATTCCATATTTGAAGATTGGGAAGACTCTGTAAAATACCAATATAAACATGTACGAAATTGAATGATATTATTTTGAAATCATTTTATACTTAACAAAACTATATACGGTGTTCTGACTCGAAATGTACAAAAATAATTTATTACTACTAAAAATGATTTTATATTTATAAAGAAAACGAATATTTATGATATAAATGATTAACAAATATATTTACATACATTCTGCACGAAAAAAAACCGAAATTACATGAAATCTGTCTTTACGAGAATCACCTCTGTGTCAGTATACAACAGGTATAATAAAGCCTGAACAGCAGGCGGGCTCCTTTCTTTCATACATGACTGCTCTAGGAGCCCCTCGTCAGTCCTTGCCGAATCGCCGTCTACACTACGTATACACTATGTACGTATACACTAATACACCTTTACTGCCGAAAACCGTTACGCCGTACAAACATGGGGGAAACACAGTTCTAGCTACTGAGAGTTCTTGCAGGAATATTGTATAAAATGTTGAGATTTTCGTAAAGCGTACATTTAGAATAATAAATTACTGTATTAAAATTTAAATGATCTATGAATATTAATCAATAAATGAACATACTACAAATGGAATTGATAAATAAATATTAATCTATGTTAATAGACAGAAAATATACCAACGCGCTGTAACGTAATAATCAATGGATTACATTCACACGTCCGTTAATGTCGCGCCACGTATTTCTCCCTAAAAATTAGTCTAACTATTCGTTGAGCACTCCTGAGCAGCCAGTTTTTTCGTATATTATATTTAGTACTGTACACTATCAGTTTCTTGTTGAAACAAGGTCGAGACTCGCGAAGACATTTTTAAAACTACTTTAGAAAATCGATTTTCGAAAAAAAATGTATAATTTTTTATGTTTACTTTTTGCAAAATTTAGATATTTCAAACATAAAATAAGCAATAACTGTGCATAATTATATTTTCTGCATACCTTCAGAAAGTTTTTCCATTTTGCAGAATTAAAATTGAAACAGTTTCGTCCGTTTCACAGCACTTCGAAACAGGCAAGAATTTTTCGACGCGTACGCTTGTTTAATGCGTACCGAACGGCTGCTGAATGTCGACTGATGTCGAGGCGACCCTAGAGCAGGTATAAACCTGCCCGGTCCGGAATTTCGTCCTAGGACTATCAGTAAACAAGATCTGAACATATATAGACGAATATATACAACTCAAAAATTTGACTTTTGGCCAGCTTTTTGAGATTCTGCCCCACTGTGCGCCCGTTCGCTCGATCGTTTGTTCGTTCGTTGCGCTCTTTCGATCGTTCATTCCAAGATTTATTACCATAGCTCGATCTTTTGTTTATTCATTCATTCGTTGCCAAAGAAGCTTCTGTTCATTCTCTCATTCTTTCGTTCATTTTTATGAACCGTAATCAAAATCAAACTTAAAAACCAGATATACAAATTAACATTGAAATGAAAAGTCAAAAATCGAAATCGTCTTTGAAATGAAAATTCAAATCAAAGTTCCGAAGCTATATTATTTTTGAAAATAAAAATCGAAATCAATGTTCTCAAGCTCAAGCGATATACTTTTAGGAAATCTTGAGATTTCGTCCCCGAGCATTTATTCAGTCGATATTTCGCGTTATTGAAATAAAACATGAAAAACAAATTAAAAAAAAATAGCTAGCGTAAAAAAATTTAATTCGACATAACAGAAATCGAAATCAAAATTAAACAATTAAACGAATTTACCTATCAGTGAAGTTCTATTGTAATTGTATGAGCGCCTCTTCCGAAATGATCAACAAGTAGTACCTCCATTCCACACCGACGTTGCCACAAGCTTTGTAGCAGTTAAGTCGAAAACTGCGCCACCCCTGTCCCGCATGCAATCCCCTTCCTTTGTCATTATTTTAAAGCTTTGATCTGTCGTTCAGGGGTTTGCGTGTCACGTAAACTGGGATTTTTGGGTGGGAGTGATCATTTCAGAAGAGGCGCTCATACAATTACAATAGAACTTCACTTATAGGTAAGTTCGTTTAATTGTTTAATTGTATTTCGCGCCTCTTCCTCCATGATCAACATGTAGTTGTTGAAAGGCTGCAACCGCAGTAATATTTCAGGCTGATGACCATCCGCTTTATGAAGCTCAAACATTTTTATTTGAATAACATATCTTTGACTGATAATTAACTTATACATAATAGCAACCTTTCGTGCTATTTGCATTTTAAAATGGACGTTGCAAACAAGCTTTTGTGCGTAACAACGTTCAAGTTATAGAACTTAGCGAATGTGAGTGACCCAGCCGTCCATCCAGCCGTTTTTCTTATTGTCTCTATGTCCACGCCATTTCTTTTTGCCGCCGAAGTTGAAGCATGGCGCGTACTGTGCGCCGTAAACTTCTCTGTATCTACGCCGCTTTCCTTTAGAATCGTTTTGACCCAGCGACTTAAAGTTTGACTAGAGACCGCGCAAAAGGGTTTCTTAAATGATAAAAATAATGATTTTTCTCTATCTCGTATCCTCTCAGTTTTCTTTAAATACGTCTCCAACGCTGACGCTGCAGACAATTTTCTATTATCCCTGTAAACCGGTAGGATCAGTATTGGCTGTTTCCGATTCGGGCCCGATGTTTTGATGGGGTCCGGGATTCTTATTTCTATCGCCTCATCGCTTCTGTGTATGTTGTCTATGTTAATGAGTGCGAAGGTCTGCATTCGATGTCCCGTTACCATGGCTAGCAGCGTGATTAATTTCATGCTTAGATCTTTCAACGCGAGTTCCTCGTTATCCGCCATGTTCGACAAAAACTCCAAAACTGTTCCCGGATTCCACGTAGAGTCATATTTCGGCGCCGACGGTCTTAATTTGAACACCCCCTTAAAAAATCTTTTTATTTGGCCACCTTGTCCAACCTCCTGTCCCACGATTAAGGCGATCGCGGATCGTAATGTATTTAGCGACCCGTATGAGGCGCCTTCCGCAAATTTTTCCGTGAGACACTTCAGAATATCCGAAATCGAGGCCGAGAAGGGTGATACCGAATTTTTGTTGCAGTAGGACCACCATCGTCTTAGCGCTCACTCGTATTGTTTGATTGACGAGTCGCACAGTGAAGCTACGATTACGTTCGTTGTTGCAACTGACGCGCCCTTCCTTTCGAACGCTCGCCTGATAAGTTCTTGGCCACCAGGGAAATGTGTCGCCAGATCGGATGAGGTTTCCTGTTGTTGGAAAGTACCAGTTTAGCATTGGGCTGGAACACGAAAGCCTTCGAAGTTGCAAGTGCTTGGATCATCGGGTACCATGGCTGGCTGGGCCAGTCTGGTACGACCATAATGCCGTGATATCCTTCTTGTTTAATTTTTTGCAATGTTCGCGAGATTATGGAAAATGGCGGAAATGTGTAAAAAAAATATGGCCTCCACGAGATGGTAAATGCATCGACGGCCCACGAGCTTGGGTCTCGGCGCCATGACACATATTTCTCGCATTTCGCATTGTTTCTTGTCGCGAATAAGTCTATATTCGGTTCTCCGTACATATTTACGATTTTCCTTAACGCTGTGTCTGACAATTCGAATTCAGTTTCCGGCTCGAGTGCGCGAGACTCGTCGTCTGCTTCAACATTCATTTTTGAGCTCATATTGGATGCTAAGACCCAAATATTTTTTGACTCGCACCATTGCCATATTTGTCTTGCGATACGATTTAAATTCTTGAACTGAATACTTCCCATTTTGTTGATGTATGAGATGGCAGTTGTATTATCTATCCGTAATAATATCTGACAATTCGACATATTTTCCGCGAAACATTTCAGTCCAAAAAATGCTGCGAGTAATTCCAGCTGATTAATGTGCGAGTGTCGCTCATTTTCGGTCCAATGTCCCCGATCTCGCTCGCCGCCGCAAAACACTCCCCAGTCCGTTAAAGACGTGTCCGAAAATATTTCCATGACGAACTTTGAATTTTTATGGGGTTACATGCGTCTAGGATTGCATTCTCCCACCAGGCGAAATCGCCTGTTAAATCTTTAGGAATCCTCATGTAATCCTTGTAATTTCCCCCGTTTTCAGCTAGAGCCAAGAATTTTTCCCTTTCAAAAGCTTTCGTGTAGCTCCAGGCATAATTGATCGCGAAACAACTCGATGTCAATTTTCCTAAGAATTCCGCGAAGTCTCTGATTTTACATCTGCGTTTTACACTCATTCGCTTGATTTGATCATTGAGGCTTTCTTTTTTCGATTCCGGGAGTTCCACAGTCCATTTCGCTGAATCAAATACAAACCCGAGATATTGTACCCTTTGTGACGGAGCAAGTACACTTTTTTCCTCATTAACAATGAATCCTGTTTCCTTAAGTATTTTTAGGGTTTCTAAAACATTGCGCGAGCACTCTTTGTGAGAATCTCCCAATAGTAAGAAATCGTCTATGAATAACACCGACAAAAATCCTTGTTGTCTCAAGTAGGTAATAATTGGTTTCGTCAATTTCGTAAATACATAAGGAGCCGTGCAAAGACCAAAAGAGAGGCACGTAAATTCAAAGAATTTGTTCTCGAACATGAACCTGACGAATTTCCTATCAGCTTCATCGAGCGGGATCATATAATACGCGTCCGTGAGATCTATGGTTGCCATGAAAGCGCCCGGGCTCATTAAGTGAATCACCGTTTTCCGGTCCTCTATTTTGAAGTGTTCGCATTGAATAAATTCATTGAGTCCCTTTAAATTTACGATTAATCTCGTAGACCCGTTCGGCTTCGGCCGAAGAAAGATATTGGACACAAATTGGTTTTTGACCGGCCAGCACTGTGCTATTGCTCCTTTTGCGAGCAGTTCATGAATATGAAGAGATATCTGGGATCTCTCTTCTGCCGGCCAGGCCGTTGCTCGAGGGATTTTTTCCTGATGTGGCCCATTTTTGAATGGTATTTTGTAGCCATTGACCCACGAGAGAATTTTCGAATCAGAGGTAAACTTCCGCCATTTATGTTTGAATAAACGTAGTCGCCCGGCTCTAATACCTACGGAGTTTTGCGCCGATATCTCGAGTAGTTGTGATCCTTCTGCTGGTACGACTTCCGGTAAGGTTGGTTTGACTCCATCCTCTGGGACGAGTGCGCCTTCGGCGGATTCTTTCCTTTCTGTGGTCGCGACGTGTATTTCTGTCCGCTTATCGTCGCTGTCTGTGGTTTTTAGTTGTACAGACCAAGCGGAGCTCTGAAGTTTTTTGGATTTCTTGCAAATTGGTTTTTGGGCGGTGGCTTGAGGTCTTTGGGCGATGTTCCACCGACTTCACGCTCTTCAGTTGTTCCTCCAAATTCTTACCGCATAACCACTCATCTACGTCTGAGCTCTAACATCTAACATACTAACATCGATGAGTTTTGTATAATCTCCTTAATAGGTCCATTTACGCCTGTTAGGATCAGGCTTCTTCCCCTGTGTCATTTTTTCCCTCCGTTGTACTCTGATCGCCTGCTTTAATAGAGATTTGATTCTCTGGCAGCAGAATAACGTCATTCGTGACCACCGGTACACCAGTGCTTGTCCTGTCTCGCGATGGCGAGAGAGCGCTCGTCGTTCCTTCCGTTTGTTCGAGCCCTTGTGGTCGATCAGGGTTTCCTACAACCAGAGCGTCGCAGCATGATTCACTGAGACTGTACATAGTCCAGTGGCAGGCCATAGCCTGAATATGTATTACGAGCGTATTGCTGAGCAGCGGCACATTTATTTGGTATCTGTTTTTGACTATAGCTACAGCTTTTTCTAGAACGTTTCTTGGCTGAGCTATAGCTCTTTTGACAGCTCTACAGAGACTGAAAGAATGCCCGTTTCAGTCGTCATCGATCGTATCGTATTTGATCCCAGCAATAACCTAAAACAAAAATCAAGCCTCGGAATACTTACTGTCATCGTCTGGGATACATTCTCGCGAGCATGACATTTGGGGGTTATGCCCGTATCCGTCTCTTTCGTCTATACGCCCGCCATTACTATGTGGCGAGCCACAGCTCGATGATGCCGAGCTGTATTTTCTGTGACGCCTTTTCTTTTTCGCCTTTTTTGCGCTCAGTTTTCTTTCCAAGCGTCTCAGTCGATCCTCAAGGCGTTTTCCACGGTTTTCCGTGTCTGAATTTCTGTGCGTTTTTCCCATTGTCCGTTACTTTTCAAAATTTACGTTGTGGCTTGTCGGCACAAAGATGAAGAATGACAAAGGAAGGGGATTGCATGCGGGACAGGGGTGGCGCAATTTTCGACATAACTGCTATAAAGCTTGTGGCAACGTCGGTGTGGAATGGAGGTACTACTTGTTGATCATGGAGGAAGAGGCGCGAAATACAATCGACGTTCTTCGATCGTTCGTTCCATTGTTCATCACCCACGTTCGATATTTCGTTCATTCATTCGTTCGTTCCGTAATTCCTTCGTTCAATCACTGCGTTTTCATATATGAAAAACGAAATAAAAAATTGCTATCGTAATTAAATATCGAAAAAAATCAAAATCGACATAAAAGGAATGGAAATCAAAATCGACGTTCTCTTCGGGTTATTCGTTCGTTCCGTTCACTCGATCGTTCGTTCGTTGTGCTCGTTCGATCGTTCATACCAAAGTTTATTACGCTTCTGTGATGTTTTTCTTCTTCTTTGCACCGCGTACGGTCTTCAATTCGTCATCATCTTTGAAACAGAGCCCATCCTTCTTCTCTCTCTCTCTCTCTCCCTCTCTCTCTCTCTCTCTAAAAAAAAAGTATTGTGTATCCCGTACATATTGACGTGATCGAAACGGTTTTCGTGTGCCGCGTAATTAGTGCCCTATCAACAACGGGTGTACGCATACGCACAACGGGCATGTGCAATACCCTTAGGGCTCTTCAGGGCATCCTCGAGAACTTTTACATAGACGAGAAGCGGGGTGTTCTCCTGTCTCTCGAGGAGCTTGTGCCTGGGCGCTCATGTGCCGTTGTGATACCGGGTACGTATGCAGTGTATCGTGGTGAGGTGATAGCGGCCGATAGTGAAGGTTACGCCGAGGTGTTTTTAGTGGACGAGGACTACTCGTCTTATCACGAGGCGAGTACACTTTACCGCCCTGACCCTCTGACTGCGTCGATCGGAGCGACCCAGATTAAATGCCGATTGTACAGTCTCGACCATCTTCGTTATGTGCCGTACATAGACACGTTCTTGGCGGATGTCTGCGAGGACCGTATAATCACGACAGTGGTTGTGGCTTTCGGCGATATGGACGATCAAAATTTCTCCATACGTTTTTCAACTATCCATTCGCTCGTGCGTGCTCGTGCGATGCGTGCGTGCGTGCGTGCGTACGTGCGTGCGTGTGTGTGTGTGTGTGTGTGTGTGTCTAGGCCCTGTTCCCTCATTCATCGTTGAATGCCTGACAGGACCATTGGTGAATGCATCACAATATGATTTTTAAATATTTTAGTTTTATTTATATTTTCAATAAAAAGATGGGGCAATGGTGGTTTTTTAAATAAAATATAAAAAATAGAAAAAGGGCCACTATCGCAACACCACCTCCCCATAGTGTTTATTCTTTCATTTAAATACCCTGTAGGGCATGAGCTCGGAAATTGAAGTCGAGACGTCACAAACACACATGCACGCACGCACGCACGCACGTAAGTATAACTACGTCGAGATCATAACCGAAATTAAAAATGAATATCGGTATCAAAAATCAGAAATAAAAATCGAGATAAAAAATTACGTTTTTGTTTCATATATCGGTTTATTGTATATTTATTGTAGCACCGTTCTTTCTCAAAGTCGTACTAATTTGGGCGTGTGCGTGTGCGGGATTAGCGCTACAGCTCGAGCGCCTTGTTTCTCTCTCTCATCCTC
>OZ023312.1:64657514-64754769 GCA_964007375.1 Ophion obscuratus | reverse complement strand
TGTCTGTCGCTCTTACATTTCTACGTGCGTCTTCTGCCGAGCTTTGCCCCCGGGCATTTTTGTTGCAGGATAAAGGCAGACTAAATATTGCTTTTCGTCGGAACACTAAAGAATTTCTCTCTCTCCGGGGTCCTTGTGATTTTCTCCCGGTGAAAATCTTTTCTAGTTCATAACCTCACTTTTGCGGTGATCTCGCACCCCGCACACCGCAGCCACGGCCCCCGTTGGGAGCATTTCTCTCCGCGTGCTTCATCGGCTCCTGTAAATCAACATCGATTTTCGGTTCGCGTCATCAAGGCTCGCTCGTGATTACATTATCGATAACTCGTTATCGCCATTATGTCTGGCACGTCCGTCTCCTGTCAACTCACGACCAGGGTCGCCTACCGGCTCTGTGGGCTCTGCTTCATCTCGTGGATCATCACGGAAGAGGGTCAGAGATGGCGATGACGGCAAGCTGAAGCCTCCACCCAAGAAAACTGTTTCAGCCGCCTAGGACACGTCAAGCACATACAATCACCCTGGACAATGTCATGGAGGGCCTGGCTGCAATAAATCTAATCCTTGCAATTTATAAAATAATTCTCGACGATATCCCGACATTCGCGTCGCTGTGAACACCGTTAGATCCGATCTTGCCTCTCAGAAGGCTACTACCGACCGGCTTACCAACATCACGGACTCCTTGTCCGAGCAGATGGAAAAACTCATCAAGGAAAATCGGGATATGAAGGACTCACTGCATAAGCTGGAAATGCAGGTTGAACTTGAAGCTTGTTCCATCTACCACTTCAACTTCCTTCAGCCCCTGCGTGGCTCAGGAGCTCTCCCGTCTCGCAGCAGCCACTAACTCAAACGTAACGCACTTGCAGCGAGCACTTTCCAACCAGGGCGCTCTCAAGGAACTGACAGTATCCGGTTTCACCTTTGGCACCGTCGACGAGTCTGTTCTCCTCCGACTTGCATCGGCAATTGCCGGCCACCTTAAAGGTCGACATCAACCCTGGTGACCTCGTCGGTGCACGGCTACTGCGGAAAAAGTCCGCTGCAGCTCCCACGGCTCCACATGCTCATACTAGTGTCGACTCATCTTCGCCGTGGTGTGCCGCAGTTCCAACTTGGCACTACGTCTCCTCTCGGCTAAGCGTAGACATGGCGTGCTAAGATTTTCGATGCTGGACAGGGAGCTGCTCACAGGGGCCGAATTCTCTTGCCCCCCGGCTGAAACCATCATCTATGTGAACGAGCTTTTGCCGACCAGAGTTCTGCAGGTCCTTACCTCCGCGAAAAAGACGCTTATACCCGCTGGCTTTAAACACGTGTGGTGCAAGATCCACACCGTTCTTGCTAAGAAATCCGATGATGGCATTACGCATACCGTGAATTCTCTCGATGATGTATCCAAGCTGTTGAGCCTTTATCCGACTTAATGGAACTAGCTCGCTGCGCCTGCACACCCGGCCTCATCCATCGCTTCCTCAAGTTGTGTATTCTACAGGTCACCACTCAGGTCTCCTGGCCCTCGTGCTTTTTCAATGTCGGGTGTGTCGGCACTATGTCTAGTACTATTTCTTCCATTTATCTCGTGTTACTTTGAATTCTTACTTATTCGATCTAGTTCGGAGAGAGAGCACGCTCACCTTAAATTTAAGCCTTATTCACCAATCGATCGCCACCTTGTAATATAGATCTAATTTAAATTGTATACTCTATATCTTGCTTACTGTCTTACAACTGTTATTATTTCTATGCCTGTTACACGGTGTGGTAAACAACGACTTATTCTCGATAGCTTGCTATCTATTTTGTTCAATTCTGAACAATAAAATTTCAATCAATCAATCAATCTCTCTCTTTCTCTGTCCCTCTGTCCCTCTCTCTCTCTCTCTCTCTCTCTCTCCTCTCTCTCTCTCTCTCCTCTCTCTCTCTCTCTCTCTCTCTCTCTCTCTCTCTCTCTCTCTCTCTCTCTCTCTCTCTCTCTCTCTCTCTCTCTCTCTCTCTCTCTCGCTACAGCTCGAACGCTTTGTCTCTCTTTCTTTGCAGATCATCGCACTTAGATCTCATGCCCGCTACAGCTCGAGGGCTTCATCTCTCTCCCTCTCTCTCTCTTCAGCGAACATACATCTGCGTTGCGCTGCACGCTTTCCCTCCTACTCCTCTATTGCTTATTCTAATGCATTTAAAACATTTTATAGGGGTATTATTTATATCGGTAAGAAATTTGTCTCCTTCGGTGAAGACACGCGTCGTCCGAAGTTCACGGTCGAGACATTTTTGCGATAGTCAGCAAAAACTCGTAACTAGAGATCTCTACAGAGTAGCTCATGTTTGTGCGCCGTGCCGGACGATTCAAACTCGTGCACACAGTGGCCGCGAGCATGTAGAGCCTTCGGCAAGAGTGCTGAAGTGTCAAAGTTTGCAAAAGAGGCTTTTTATTCGCTCCGGAGCTTCAGTTGCTCTCCGCATCGCGAAGCGCGTAGACCTCACCTGTTTCTCTGTGACATTTAAAAAAATTCTGTGACATTTATTTTGCGTTATTAGTTACGTTATTTGATATTTTGAAAAACAGTGTAACATTCTGAAAAATTGTGTGAAGTGAGCAAAATGTATCCCGATTGCTCCGAGTGTCCGATGACACCTCTCGCGTGCTGCATGATTGTGTATTTTCGAAAATTAATTTATTTTTTCAAAAAGGAGCTACAGGCGGTGACCATCAGTGGGTGTGTGAAAATTATTTTTAATTCGCTACTTGAAAACATTATTTATATTTAACTTCAAAACTAGTTATAAAAACTTCGGCGAAAATAAAAATGAAATAAAGGGACTACTATGGCGACACCACCGCTTATCCCTACTCTTACCCCCACCACTTCGTTTGCCCCACCACGGGCCGAGGAGTGGGGATAGGAGTAAAAAAACTTTTAAAACAGTCTCTACTATGGCGACACCACCGTTCCTCCCACTCTTACCCCCCACCACCTCAGCTCCCCCCTCCCCAGGCCGAGGAGTGGGGATAGGGCGAAGGGTCGCCATAGTGGCCCTCTTACTAGTACTGTTAAGTCCTCAAATATTTTTGCAAATATAATCTTTCTACCGACTTGCAAAGGCTCTCGAATTTAAAAAATCATATTCGGTAGTTTTCTACAACTTATATATTTGAAACTTATTTGAAAACTACACACACACACAAACATTATCATTTTAAAGTATTATATTATTATTAAAGTATTACAAAAAGGCCCTTTTTCGCTCTAGAAATAGATTTTTTCACGTGAAAATTACGTAAACAAAATTCAAAGTAATGTCAAATCCGCGTTCAGTCTGTTATCGAGTGAAGCTAGCACTGCACCCCTTCACGCGATCGTAGCACCATTCCTGTTGCCTTCATATTCGGACATCACTTAAAATTCCGAGTTTAGGCTCCTGGATTTAGCTTCCAAGCTCGGCATATTAAGTGATGCTCGAAATTGAAGGCAACAGGGATGGCACTACAACCGCGCGAAGAGTTGCGGTGCTAGCTTCACGCGACAACAAACCGAACACGAATTTGACGTCACATTGAATTTTGTTTTCGTAATTTTCATGTGGAAAATACTCTAATAATAATATAATAATACTTTTACATGACAATGTTTGTGTGTGTGTGTGCACGTGTGTGTAGTTTTCAATTAAGTTTCAAATATGTAAGTTGTAGAAAACAACCCTATGTGATTTTTTAATCCTAGAGCCTTTGAAAGTTGGCAGAAAAATTAGATTTGCAAAAATATTTACGGACTTAATTTTTTAGTTGAAAACTTTTCCGCTCATGTGTAAAAGTAGTATTTAGTGGTTAGGTCCACTACTATACTCCGCAAAAAACTCACGAAAGTATGCTTAATAATTTAATCTTATTTACGAACTGTCGTACAAAATTAGTATCTTACAAAAAAATCACAGAAGCCAAAAAAACATTTAAACTACTGAAAATTGCATAACATACATGGAGGTTCAATCGATAGGTATTAAGATCCCCCATCCTTATGCGTCGTTTGCTCCACCCCTTGCGTTACACTCTGTATATTGATGGGCTCGTCCATCTCACTATTGTGCTATAGCATGGTAGTGAGAAGGCTCCGTACTCTATGCTAGCATACTAATTAATGAGATATCAAACATGGTGGGGTAAACGCGAAAGGTAAAAAAACGTTAAAAACTTGTAGGAACATGTGAAGGAATATTGACAATTATAATAAATGAAGATGGAACTTTTAAAAGTTAACAATATTTATTTATTAAGAATATAATAACCATCGAGTTATTTACCGCTCTCAATTTCGCAATTTTTTCGCCGTCTTTTCGTTCGCTCTAGTAACTTGTCGCGCGATCGCAGCGCCATCCCTGTTGCCTTCATTTTTGGGCACGCTTTTTTATCGTTTCCCCATTAGAGTTTAAGCTCCTGTATCTAGTCTCCATGTCTTGTTGCTCCTGATTAATCCTATTTCCGCATGTGACCTTGTCCACCGAGCTTTTTTCTTTTCCGTATTGCGTTCGGCATGAGCCAACATTAAAACGACTGTACCAAAACATGTACTGTACTTAGAACTCAACTTTACAATATCCATATGTCCAGAGACGTTAGATTATATCCCGCATTTGACAAAGAAATCGTTCCCCGTGTCTTCCACCGATTTCGTTTAATTTGCGGTATGTTTGATCTTTATCGAAATTTTATGGATATCTTTTATGTCAGCAGAGAAACGCCTATGCATTTTGACGAAAAATCAGTCAAAATGCATAGGCGTTGAAGATTGAACATTTATTTATAACGACAGAACTGTTCTTTATCGTTCAAAGAGAGCCTTTGGATCCGCGATAGCTAAAAAAAGGCATGCAATACATACCTGGCGTTTTTCGAGAATAGGCTCGTTTGAGGAGTTAAATACCCCTATAGGAAATCATTGCCGTTGTCGTTTATTTTAGGATATGTTATTCTTGATTGAAATGTAAATGCCATGCTTTACTTTTATCGGCAGAGAAACGGCTTCAAGGGGTGAATACCTTCAAAGTTGGACACCTACAGTGTGATTTTTTCAGCTTTGCTTATTTCTAAGCGAAATGTTTAACAGAGAGCAATTGAAGAACAATCTTTATGGCGAGTAATGAAAAACTGACTTTATTCAATTATAACAGGGTAAATGGATATAAATATTCAGGGGTTGAAAGTTGAAAAATGTGTGAAACCAAGGAATTATTCTTTATAATTTAACGAAACCATTTGCATTTAAACGAAGTAAGTAATGATTATTTTCTAGGGGTCCGCATACATATAGTGTTTTGTCATGTTGTAATGGACGATTGTTGAAGTTATATGATTTTTATTAGGCGAAAGAATTCAATTTAGCTTATCTTCCAACGCAAAAATGCAGTATTTACCTACCAATATCTGTGGCACGTAGTGTATCATTACCCTCTAATATGAAAAAAATGGTTCATTACAGCGCGTAAATAGGAGTGTGGATTCCTATCGCAGCTTCCATGCGGCACACTCCGGGGTTGTGATTTCTTGATCACCAGCTAGCAGTTTTTTTTTTGTTTTCGTGCCGTACTTCGGTAGACCCCATTGGAAACCGTTCAGAGTATTTTCGGACGCCGTATTAACTGAATGATGACGAAGTTGTTAACTTATCCCGACCTACCGAAATTTATCGGAGTGATTCAATAAACACATATCTGATTTTAGTTTTAAGGCTCTTTATGTAATGAGAAGAGTATGTGGCTTCCGGATGGAGGCCGTGTTGAGGATCAGCGTTGTGCCGACGTTTCGCAAACGTTACAGTCTGCATCATCAGGGCTGAGAGCTCCGATACTGAAGCTCTCGTGTCCCAGGTATTCCTTATATAGTTGCAGTCATCGTTCCGGATAGCTGCACCAGCCAATCAGATATTTTAATTGATCAGCTGGTCAATTAAAAAACCGGGAGGACAGTGTGCCAAATAGGATTGACGTGATATCCTCCATCTCTGTTTAGATTGTTCGGATGTTTTCGGATTTCCAAGCCTTCTCGGTGTTTCCTGGAAAAATAGCTGTTTGATGGGGCCAGACTTTGGGCTTTGTCGAACTGGATGGCATGACGAGTCTCCATCCAATGTTCGGCCAGCGCTGATTATGTAATATGGCCATATTTGAGACACCGTTGGTGTTCTTTGATCCGTGTACTGATCTTCCTCCCGGTTTCTCCTATGTACACTTTACCGCATGAGCAGGGTATCTTGTATACTCCTGGTGCACTTAATGGTGGTCTTTGGTCTTTTTCACTCGGAATCACTTGTGCTAGTTTCTTCTGAGGTTTGAAGATGACTCGCACGTTATGTTTTCCAAGGACCCTCCCTATGCGATCGGTTATGCCCTGAAGGTATGGAAGGGAAGTTGTTGCGGTTATTTGTCCTTCATTCTCCCCATCAGGTGCTGTAACCGTTTTCGGATCAGGTATTTTTCTTTTTAGATTTTTGATCGTTCTTTCGATGTTGCCTGGCTTGTAGCCATTGTCTCCTAAAGCTTTTCGTAGGTGTTCTAGTTCAACCTCCAAGGAGTCTGGTTCGGAGATCGCTAGAGCTCTGACCAGAGAGCTTATGACCGACTGTTTTTGGGAAGGGTGGTGATGGGACGTAGCATGGAGGTATCTATCCGTATGCGTTGGCTTCCGGTAAACTTTATGGCCCAAAGTGCCATCGCTTTTCCGTTGAACCAGTACTCCAGAAAAGGGATTTGATTTTCCTGTTCTATCTCTATGGTGAATTGAATATTGGGGTGCTGGGAGTTGAGGAAGGTTAAGAAATGATTGAGGTTTTCTTTGCCGTGACTCCAAATGACGAAGGTGTCATCAACATATCGAAACCAGGTGGAGGGCTTGAGGGAAGCTTCTTGCAGAATTCTGTTTTCGAAGTTCTCCATAAAGATGTTGGCGATGATAGGAGAAATAGAGGAACCCATGGCTGCGCCTGAAGTTTGTTCATAAAACTGGGATTGAAATTGGAAATATGTAGAGTTTAGGCAATGTTCTATGAGGGGCAGTAGGTTAGGGGCAACTTTTTTGGAATTTTTAACTATGCTAGCATAGTTAAAAATTCCAAAAAAGTATGCTAGCATAGTTAAAAATTCCAAAAAAGTTGCCCTTAACCTACTGCCCCTCATAGAACATTGCCTAAACTCTACATATTTCCAATTTCAACCCCAGTTTTATAAACAAACTTCCCTCAAGCCCTCCACCTGGTTTCGATATGTCGATGACACCTTCGTCATTTGGAGTCACGGCAAAGAAAACCTCAATCATTTCTTAACCTTCCTCAACTCCCAGCACCCCAATATTCAATTCACCATGGAGATAGAACAGGAAAATCAAATCCCTTTTCTAGATGTACTGGTTCAACGGAAAAGCGATGGCACTTTGGGCCATAAAGTTTACCGGAAGCCAACGCATACGGATAGATACCTCCATGCTACGTCCCATCACCACCCTTCCCAAAAACAGTCGGTCATAAGCTCTCTGGTCTACAGAGCTCTACAGAGCTCTAGGGAACTTCAGGCTGCGCCTGAAGTTTGTTCATAAAACTGGGATTGAAATTGGAAATATGTAGAGTTTAGGCAATGTTCTATGAGAGGCAGTAGGTTAGGGGCAACTTTTTTGGAATTTTTAACTATGCTAGCATAGTTAAAAATTCCAAAAAAGTATGCTAGCATAGTTAAAAATTCCAAAAAAGTTGCCCCTAACCTACTGCCCCTCATAGAACATTGACATTGTAAACTCTACATATTTCCAATTTCAACCCCAGTTTTATGAACAAACTTCAGGCGCAGCCATGGGTTCCCCTATTTCTCCTATCATCGCCAACATCTTTATGGAGAACTTCGAAAACAGAATTCTGCAAGAAGCTTCCCTCAAGCCCTCCACCTGGTTTCGATATGTCGATGACACCTTCGTCATTTGGAGTCACGGCAAAGAAAACCTCAATCATTTCTTAACCTTCCTCAACTCCCAGCATCCCAATATTCAATTCACCATGGAGATAGAACAGGAAAATCAAATCCCTTTTCTGGATGTACTGGTTCAACGGAAAAGCGATGGCACTTTGGGCCATAAAGTTTACCGGAAGCCAACGCATACGGATAGATACCTCCATGCTACGTCCCATCACCACCCTTCCCAAAAACAGTCGGTCATAAGCTCTCTGGTCTACAGAGCTCTAGCGATCTCCGAACCAGACTTCTTGGAGGTTGAACTAGAACACCTACGAAAAGCTTTAGGAGACAATGGCTACAAGCCAGGCAACATCGAAAGAACGATCAAAAATCTAAAAAGAAAAATACCTGATCCGAAAACGGTTACAGCACCTGATGGGGAGAATGAAGGACAAATAACCGCAACAACTTCCCTTCCATACCTTCAGGGCATAACCGATCGCATAGGGAGGGTCCTTGGAAAACATAACGTGCGAGTCATGTTCAAACCTCAGAAGAAACTAGCACAAGTGATTCCGAGTGCAAAAGACCAAAGACCACCATTAAGTGCACCAGGAGTATACAAGATACCCTGCTCATGCGGTAAAGTGTACATAGGAGAAACCGGGAGGAAGATCAGTACACGGATCAAAGAACACCAACGGTGTATCAAATATGGCCATATTACACAATCAGCGCTGGCCGAACATTGGATGGAGACTGGTCATGCCATCCAGTTCGACAAAGCCCAAAGTCTGGCCCCATCAAACAGCTATTTTTCCAGGAAACACCGAGAAGGCTTGGAAATCCGAAAACATCCGAACAATCTAAACAGAGATGGAGGGTATCACGTCAATCCTATTTGGCACACCGTCCTCCCGCTTTTTTAATTGACCAGCTGATCAATTAAAACATCTGATTGGCTGGTGCAGCTATCCGGAACGATGACTGCAACTATATAAGGAATACCTGAGACACGAGAGCTTCAGTATCGGAGCTCTCAGCCCTGATGATGCAGACTGTAACGTTTGCGAAACGTCGGCACAACGCTGATCTTCAACACGGCCTCCATCCGGAAGCCACATACTCTTCTCAAACACATATCTGTGTCATTACCAGTTTTGGCGCGAACATGTTAGGCACATATTTGCGTCATTACCAATTAGCTGGTCCATGCAGAAGCGAGAGATCCAATTTTGTCGTTTCATTGTGGTACTGCGCGCCGCAAAATGTCTATCTGGGAATGTTTTTATCCCATACATTTTACTCTTACAAAGAACGTTTGACCTCGTGAATTCGATCGTTGACGTAGAATTTATACATCAAATATAACAGTATTATATAGAAAGTGAAAGTTTAAGTCGTACAGCAGAATGGTAACTATGTGCCAAAGTAGCACAAATGATTTTCGTTCGTCGTGTTGTGTTCTTTGTTCCTCGTCATTAGTAGGGCAGTTAACCTTTATCAAATTAGGCCAAATACAAAAAAAAACGCAATTCCGATACTTTAAGACTCAAAAATGCATCGTCATATATTCGATATATATATATATATTAATGTTTTCATGTTAAAAACAAACTACGACTTATGACTGAGTTTCTACCAGGTCCACAATTTCGAGGTATCTACCTGATCAATACTATTATATAATCAAAGACAGAAGAGTGCTAATCCTAAATGGAGATGAAATTAGAGAAATACTTTTTTTGTATTGATAAAATTAGTAATTGTAGAGTACATTCATGGCGATAGTGCGCCTCGCAGTAAAATCACGTGGCCAGCATATTTCCAGCACACCATGGCATAAGCTGGTGGCAAAGTCGATACCAGTTATTGCAATAAGGAAACTGCATTTTGGAGTCCGTCGTGACACACAGCCACCGCCACAAATACGGAACGGGTATCAGCAGAATCGGGGAAGAAATCGCTGAACAACTGAAACAACGGATTTTCCAACAAAAAAAAAAAAATAAGCAGCAGTGATACGGTAATCTTATAACGGCTCGAGCCTCAACACACTCAAGAGAAATTTTATGGTGGCAACTACCTAGCGGACAGCGGACGCACTTTGTCATGCTTTATTGCGTCAACCTCCATTTACTGCGAGCTGTAACGATGTTAAGGGTATGTGCAATGTCAACGTGACCTCAGGAATTTTTTAACAGTTTTCTCATAGATGGTTAATTTTTTTTTACGAAAAATTCCCTGACTCAGAGTTTGCCGATTTTTTGCTGCCCTGAATATTACTTATCTCTGAGAAATCTCTGTTTGAAAATTTCAGTCATCTCTCTCGCACTCGCATGTCACGCGACACACCTTCTACTTCGCCTTAATGTGAACTGCTTACAGTTTAAGAAAAAGTATACGCAAAATCCGACGGATAAGTGCAAGAAGATGGGAGCACAGCATTAACAGGCGTGTGCGCCGTCCTCTTAAATCTGAACTATAGTATCGAATATTTGGGACACCATACAGTCTTATGACTCAAGTTGCCGTTTATGTGATGTGGTCCATATTTCAACAGCACATCCGTCTATGTTGGATTATTGCTTGTTGTTTAAAATAAATATAGGGTTAATATGCAATCGAAAGTATTTTTTACCCCGTTACTGTATGCGCCTCTTACTTAAAACATATTGCAACCAATATAACGCATGGTTAACTTTAGGACATTGTCGAGATATGCAATAGTTAAAAACTAGAACGAATGTTAAGCTATCCATAATGATTATCCGTTCCCCAAACGGTATGGACAGTCACAATCCGGATGTTTCAATACTTTTCGCGTGCTGCTAAACATACGATATATGCTGGTAGACATACATGCAACATATGATAAACGGCAATGCAATAAAAGCGTGAACAACGTAAATAACTCCGAAATAGAGGTAGCACTTTGGCAACTTTTTGCTCCTAATTTTTTTCCACACATCAGGATTTTTATACAAGTCCTTTGCGCTACACATGGGCGCGTGAAAGCCCAGATTTACTCTGCAAGGCCAGAATTCGTGCGATCACAAGTGGTGTAGCGCTTCATTCGAATTTTTGCCACATTGCAATTGATTGTCCAGGCTTTGCCAACGCTTGTTTCCATTGGTCAGCGTAATTTCCACCAGCTTCCGGTCCCAGTACTAAGTGACCAATCGTGGTTTTCTTTCCTGGAAAATGTTCATGTAACATGAATTATTTAACGTGACAAAAATATTGCAAGACCTGTGCCCGAGAAAAATTTCATTATTAATTAAACTACTTATTGACGACACTATAAAAAAACTATCTTTCCATTATCTCCATTGGCACAGAGAATTGGCTAAAATGAAGAACCTAAGGCTTTAAATGGAACGAACAATGCCATGTTGTAATATCTACTCGTCGGGTCAGTTATCAATTTAATGGAAGGCAGATATGGGTTTCTGTCGGTAAATCATATTTCTTAAAGAAACGAAGGCTCAATCACTATTTACTTAAAATTATAATAATCCCTCTTAGGTCATTTTCACTTAATGATGCTAAACGACATGAAATGATGTAATTCAATCGCCAGAAAGTTCCTATTAACTTTCATATATTCATAGCGTTTTAGTGTCAATACAGTGACATAGTGATGTTTGCGCCTCCAGCTATTGGGCTAATGAAGCAGATCAATGATTTTCAAAGTAGGAAACGTCACGTCATGGGGGGGGGGGGGGGGGTTGTACTATAATATCGATAAAGATGTGACAGGGGGCGCGGTCATCTCCTTTTTCGCAAAAAGGGTCGCTTTAAAAAAAAGTTTGAGACCCTCTGAACTAGATCGATAACCCCATTGAAAAACGAAACTCTAAGCGTTAACAACTGAGCTTCCACCCACGTCTGACTTTGTTAAATTCAGGGTGGGTAAAGGCAGGTAGCTAAGCTCGAATGAGCGGGCAGGGGAAAAAGTGTACCCAAAAATGTTGAAAACATGGGTGGCGCGTCAGTCGAAGGAATCCATCAACATATTAATATACACTCAATTGGCTCCGTGTATATCACTAGCGCCGCGTAGCGTTCGCATTTTTGTCGGCTCAGTCAACGGCTCTGTGATTGTGGTTATAATATTGTGATAAATTATACAAATTGAAATCGGGCCTTTACTGCATTTAATTAGTTTGGATGAAATCAATTTGTCTGGCCAAAGGAGGCAAGACGCATTTCCTTTCGGTAAGGTGAAAAAAGTAAGTAACATTTCATCCAGATATATATTTTTGTGTAATTGTAGTTTTGTTACAAGACGAGAAAAATGAAGCTATATAATTGGTTTTATATACCACAACCATGTTTTCCGCACTTTTTCGTGGGTGTAAACAGGTCCTAAAAGAAAGAGTCGATGACCGGCGCTCCGCTTCACGCGCTCGTCTACGATTCGTACTGAAAAAATCGTGCTCGGCGTAAAAGTCCCACATTCTCTCCTTGCTACACAATGTACTATTATAAAAATTTAACAAACATATATTGTCGCTGCCCTACTGTATAATGTAATAAACAATATTTTGTTTTCCGACCGAAATGAGCATAATTTTGAAAACCAGCTTCGAGAGTATAACTCACAATATTAATTTCCAACTTCAAGTTCAATCTCAAGGAACATGTTGGTATTTGCCAAGGAGGTGACACTTTTGTGTTCCTTTTGTGTTCATTTTGTATTTCCTTTAGCACCCTGTAAACAATATTGCACCCGTGTAAACGTAAAAAAAAGAAAACCAAAAAAAGAAAAAAGCGTTGAAATTCTGTAAAACTTAAATAATAACATAAATATTTTTTACGCATTTGTACATCTTTTCCTTTTCCTTGAATTCGTATTCAGTAGTGACTACCATCTAAAATCTAATTTTTAACATTTACAATAAATAATTTATAATTCCATTCTTTACTATTTATTATTATTAGATTATTTATTTCATTAGATTATATGACATGTATCTTTGAATGCATTTCGGGAGCACTGCGGTAAAAAAGATAAGTGGCGCCACAAGTGATGAAATTTGGCAACACAAAAGACGGACATTCAGCGAAGCGAGTCTAGTGGTGTCGCCCCCTGGTATTTGCTAAGAACGTCAAGGACGGAGAAGAGTTAAGACGGAATGATACCCGAAGCAAAACTTCGACACAGCCTTGGCTCGTGCCGGTAGGGCAGAAGGTTAGGACAGAATGGTAGGTTAGGTAGAGTAATACTCCGAGGGTCGAGTTTCAAGCTAAAGAGAGGACAATCTTTTATACCTGCTATTGTATTCCAGTTCTAAAGTGACCTTCGCTCGAGCCAGACGCTTCGCGCTCCGAGTCACATTGTGTTTGTTGTGTTTGAAACGTCGCCAAGCCCAGAAAAATCCCGTCAAAAAATCTCAACAATGGATTCAAAAGGGGAAAGTAGGTACAATATTATCATGAAATTCTAAATTTATAATGATGTATGTGCTAGCAACAAACCAATGATTCGTCTGAAAATAAATGTAAAATTGCAACGGAACATTGTAAAAACTTAGAGAAAAGTTCAGTTGCTCCTCGTTGTCCCGCGGCTGGACTGGTTTTAAAACAGAATAATCTATTGTTCAATGGAAACAACAAGAAAACTGTGCGATTTTATGCGCCGCCGTTACTGGGCAAGTTTTTGTAATGAAAAGTTCATTTTTCTCAATTTTGAATAATTGAAACATAAAATATGTAGAAGTGTTGCAGATAGAGTTGTATGATTTTTAAAGATCTATCCAGGTCAATACTCTAATCGTGGGCCCAACTTCCTAGGTGAGCCTGGTGAGGCAGATTTCTTTTTCTTCTCATTATCCACATTTTTTATAGTGGATTTATATTCCACGCTTCAAAATAGAAATATTTTGTCTGAAGTCATTTTCTGCTAAGCCCCTTTAAGAAAAAAACTATTTTTTTCCCATTTGTTTGTTTTTTTATTCCATTCATTTTTTGAAGTTAAACACTCACCGTATTAAAACTTTTGGAACCACTCACGACAACTTCTCTCACTTAAAGCAGCCTCACCATATACTTTTATAATCAATCGATGCTCCTCAGCTGCAGATTTCTCCAATTTAAAGAAGTAAATCAAGTTCCTGCAAATGACGCTTATTCGGCTCAAAACTCGACATTTTCGGAAGAAAAGATTATGTGATGCTGATACAAAATCGCTAATATTTCAAAGTTATGGTCTTGCCAGATGTCCAACCTTACGATATGACGTTTTACATCTGACAATTTTAACCATAACCTCCTGATGGGGCCATCTTTTGTCAAACGGCGGGCTTAATTGTACTCCCAATACGACGTTCTTTCACGCTATCGGATAACGTGAAAAGTCTCATCCGCAAATTGATGTCGAAATTGAACAATAAGTGGAAAATCATTTCGCGCCACGAGAACCATTTGTACAAGAATTATTCTGAGTGGCTGAGTGTGTTCGTTCCCTTGGAAAAAATTCCACAAGCATCAAAGAAGCCCAGCAAGATGGGTTGACCTTTAGAATTTTCCGAAGTTAGTGAACGTACAAAACGGAGGAAGACTGAAGAATTGCATGCAGGGACAAGTACTAAAGAACTGTCTAATGCGACTGAAATGAGCCTCCGAATATCTGGCAAATTGCATGCTGCAAAAGTTGTCCAAGATGTGACACTGGGAAGCCCATCAAAAGCTAAAAAGTATAGAAAATCTATCAGGTCGATTTCAGAAACTCCTCTTACTCCTGATGCTGCTCTGTCGGTTATAGTTAAAACGAATGTATCAAAATCGCAGTACCGGAAAGTTCGGAATGCAAGCAGAGAAATTTGCTCCCTTCTATTTCCGTTGTACAATAAAGTACATCAAGCGAAGCTTAAATGTCACCCAACGAAATCAGATATTTATATAATAAAATGTAGTGCCGAAGTAAAACTGCAGGCTTTGCTGGATCACACAATCGAAAGAATCTTGTTAACTCAAGCGGATGTGATTAGCAGTATGGCTTACGAAAAAGTTCGTAACTTGAATTTAATTTGTAAGTGGGGTTGCGATGGCACGTCTGGCCGGAGTACACTCAATCAAAAAAATTACCGATGATGATGGAAGCAAGTCTGATGCAAATATTTTCGTCACTTCACTCGTTCCATTACAGCTTATATCAGTTTACCAAGAAACACACAATACACCTATAGTATGAAAAAATCCAAGGCCATCATCTCCTCGTTTTTGTCGACCAATCAGGATTCCATTTTTGCACGAAAATACCGAAGCCACAGTTAACGGAATGGAATTCATTGAACAGCAAAATACTAACCTTGTCCCTTACAAGACTGTCATAAACGCAAAAGCCATGAGCGTTTCTTTCAAACTTGCTCTCACGATGGTAGGCGGTAAAGTTTGCAATGCAATCACGGATATTGCATCTACTTAATGTTGCTATTTGTGTAAAGCAACTTCAAAAGACTTTAAAAATATTGATGCGATGTTGAACAGGGAAATTAATGGAGATTATTTAGAGTTTGGCTTGTCAACTTCGCATGCATGGATTCGACTCTTCGAGTGTTGTTTGCATGTAGGGTACAGACTTAATATCGAAAAGTGGCAAGCACGCGAAGGAATACAAAACGGTTTCCGTTTACGATTGGGACTGATAGTCGATCAACCGAAACCTGCGTTTGGTAGCTCGAATAATGGGAATACCGCTCGACCATGCTTTGAAGACTCTACCATTTCTACTTCTGTCACAGTGTAAATGAAGATTTAATCAAACGTTTCCATGTTATACTAATCAAACGTAATCAAACGTTTCCATGTCATACTGCAGGCACTATCGAGTGGCCATGGCCAAATTAAATCGATCATATTTCAAGATTATTCCCTACAACCAACCCGCGACTTCGTACACTTGTATCCGTGGTACCATATGCCAACTACAGTGCATAAGGTTATAATTCATGGCACGGAAATAATAAATCCTGCACTATTACTAATCAGACAAATGTCTAAAGACGATCAAGAATATAGTAATAAGTACATTAAGAAGTACAAAACAGATTTTGCGAGAAAATGTTCCCAAGTAAAAACTATGGAAGACCTTTTTTCACGGCGTTCATTAACATCCGACCCTTATATTTCTAGATTGCGCAAATTACCTTGCAAAAAAATAAAATCATTGCTGCCAGAAGCAGTACAGTTATTAACTGCGCCGAGTATTTCAAAAAGTGAGGGAATTTCAAGTTGTTTTCCTGTCGAATCCACTAACTGTGAATCAAGTGATTCTTCCGATGACTACTAAAGTTGTACGCAACCAACTGCATTAATGAACGAATTCTGTATTAATCTAATTTTAATAAACGCATTGTCATTTTAATATAAATGAAACTTTTTTTCCCATACAAGCTGTTTTTTTTCATTTTTCACTTCAGATTCATAATAAGCGATGCCAAAAACTCCTGAGTACCCACTTTTACCCGAATTACAAGCATTTTCGAATTAATTTTGAGCGGTATTGGATCCGCGATTTTGTTTTTTTATTATTTTGACTTCAGATTCGTTATAAGCGACTGCAAAAACTCTCGAGTATAAACTGTTACCTAAATTGAATGCCTTTTTGAATACATTTTTACGCGTATTAGTACGTATTATTTAATAAACGCATTGCCATTTTAGTATAAATAAAACTTTTTTTCCATACAAGCCGTCCATATTGGATCCGCCATTCGGTTTTTTTTTCAAATGTTGACTTCAGATTCGTGATAATCGATTCCAAAAACTCCTAAGTACAAACTTTTACCCGAATTATTTTTTCTTTCTACAAATTCTCATTTTTCGTGAACGAAAATACTGGTAAATGTCGAGAAGCAATTTTTCTCACCTGATAAACGAAATAACCGTAGTGAAAAATAATGACATTTCTTCAATTTTTTGACCCAATTGAAAACTTTTATAATTCGGGCCACACGAAAAAATAGGAGCAACTTCTGGAGCTGGCGAACAAAACCGGTCTTGTCCATGAATTACTTTTTTACAGGAGAGGTCAAAAACGAAAATAACCAAATAGAGATGAGTTCGAATTTTTTAAGCATTAATATATGAAGGCTCTATCATAATATAAGACTGGGCCTGGCTTTGGTTGAAAAAAAAAACACTAACTACCATGTGTTTATTTTTATTTTGGCCAAGTCCGGCTTTGAATGAGAATGGTGGATAACTCCGCTTTTGGATGAAAAAATCTTATGGACATTTCCGGTTATGAAATAAAACAGATTCGTTGAACTGAATTTGTCTTTTATTATCAATTTAATAATCCCGCACAAACTCTTCCATGTCAGGCGCACAACACTCGCATTCAATCATCATCGTCATCACTGTGGTCATCTGTTACGAGTGTTTTATCCAGCCAGCCATGTACAAGTCCGTTCCTGCCTTACAAGGCAGTTTGTAACAAATTTGAAGGTGTTTAGAGCCGGATTGCATGCAAAATATTTTGGGTGCTTATAAAGATGTACTTGAAGAACAAGAAAAAAAAGACGCAATGTGGACAACTCCGGTTTTGTTCGCCAGCTCCTCACTTGAAAAAAATTCCTAAACATAATAGTCGCGATAGTTATCCGCAAAGATATCGTAACTTTTGTAATTTAAGTAACAAAAGCTCAAAATGGAGAGGGTTATACAAGGAAAATAGGTCTAAAGGCGTCATAATCGAATAAATTTTTCCTTGTGTGTCACGTACGACGTTATTCTCTGATTTCTTTTTGACCAGCACACACATATAATTGTACACGCGCGAGAAGCAATAGAGTCAGCTATTTTTATTTTTCACCGCAACCAAAAATATAAGCGTTCGAGATACCTATCACAAATATATTACTTCTCACACACCATAGACGCGTGCATCACAGACTGAAGCGAAGATATACGCTTTCCTTGTTTATCAACTGGGCACAATAAAAATGCATGTATTTTGGTGTAGCGAGCCGCTCTGCTATTTTTTCCCGCTCTGCATGAGAGCAGTAATAAAAGTTTTCCGGCTGGAGTCTCAAGCCCTATGATAGGGATCGGCAAAGCGACATGGTAGAGATCCAAAATATCCAACCTTTATGGCTTCTCAGAGGAGGTCGAACTCTCGCATATTAGACGAAAAATAGTTCTTCTCTGTGCCCAAATTAAGAGAGTAGCCCTTCTGACAAAGTCAGAAGGGCTACTCTTGTAATTTGCCCTTATAAAACCTCCTTCTCTCGACGACATGAGCGGCAGTATAGCCGAAGTTTTTAACGCCGATACACTGTTCGTAATCCAGGTCTTCCGTAGAAGAGAGTGATCCGACAGTAGTATCGGACGTATATTATAATGTGGTTAGTCTCAATCAAAATTTTCACGCGTCGTTACGCTGTTCGAAATCCGGGTCATCCGTAGAAGAGTGTGATTCGGCGTAGTTATTAAAGGCAATTTATATTGTTTTATAATCAAAAGGGTCAAACGACCAAATATTTCAAGTACAAATTATTGTTAATCCGCGACCAGATCTCTAGAAGATTGTGAGAGTACGCGTGTGTGTTTAAAGAAATATTCAACGAAAGCAAGAATACGTTATTGTAAAGCGACGACACCACTCCTGATTTTCAAAGGTATTTATCATATTATAAATTTACTTGGAATGTACCAAATTATTGCTTCATCAAATGTTTATTAAACTATTGTGTGACTCAAGACATTGTAGTCCCTTTATTACTAATTTCCTAAATCCATAAAAAATACAAGATCTCTCGAGGTCTCACAGCAAACGTTCCCACATAATTATTATCCCGAAGAGCACTCGTGACTCATTAGGGTAGTAATCGGAGTAAAGCGTTTACCGCTCGACGCTTATAACTCTAGAAATATATATCTTTTCTAAACGGCTTCGGACGTAACATCTGGAAACTTGATTGGAAAAAAAAGAAATCGAACAATTTTTCTTTGTGACGTTTCTTTTGATTTGTTAATAAGAAAAGGACAAATAATTTTTTTTAAGGGGCCAGTCCACTTTGGAGTCACAAATATGGCTATTTTCACGATTTTTCAAAAGGATTTTATAAAAGATATGAATATAAAAGTTGTTGGGCTTAATGAATAAAGTCTTGAAATACATAAAAAAAATGTTTAATTCATTTTTATTCATTTTTAAGTACAAAAACTATAGTTTAACATAACGCCTCAAAAATAGGTGGTCTAGGTAGCTCCATCACAACTCGGCAGCGGCTTATCTGGAACAAAAAAATTAAAGTCCATTAGATTCAGTATGACACCAGCTACAAAATGACCCTCGGATATAAAGTTTTATTAAAAAATAAAAAATGGCAGATATAAAACGAAAAAAGGCAAAAAAAGTGTTTTTTCGCAGTTTTTCGCGAAAAACGAGTGAAAATCAAAATTTTAAAACCATCGAGGGTCATCTTGTTGCGAAGCATGTTTACAATATGTGGTTTAAATTTCAAGAGAATCGGTTTATTAGTTTTAGAGATACGATAGAGCTAGATTTTGAAAACGTTGTATCCAGAAAAATGCGTTTGAAGTTTATACTATGAAAAACTGTTACCTAAACTCAATCGGCAATTCCTGCACCGTACAAAATCCCTCCTGATTGCTCATCATCGTCGATTTCTTCGAGCCTTGCTTGCTTTCGTTTGGTTCTGCTCTCTTTTGAGCACTTAGAACTGCGACGGTTTGCAGAGCGAACACGCTCGTCATCGCGATTGTCGGCGAATCCGATGGCGATCGGGCCTAGTTTGACGCCCATTATTTCCATTATTTTAAGCACTGGATGAAATCCTCCATTATAGACACACGCGGAAACTTTGCAGGAAATGTCTACAATTTGTTGCCGTTGAACATGTGTTTAGGTGCCATATTCCATGCGCAGTTGTTAAAACTATCATTATTGTTTTGTGTATGGCCACCTCAACACCTTTCGAGCAGTTCTGTTTTAGTGAGATCCTCGTAAATAGGTTTTAAAACTTCCTGTACTTCCTTAGAAAGAGCAGAAGGATGTTCGTAATGTTGCTGAAGTGCCTTGGCTTTGAGGTACTTGCACCATTCTATCTAGCAGTTGTGATGTTGCGGCTTAACATCGGTCGAAATTTTGTGGTAATACCCTGCCCACTTTTTTTACGGTAGCCGTTTTTTTCTTCACAACAGCAGTTTTTTTCGGTGCGGTTTTTTTTCGATGCGGCTTTTTTGGTGTAACGTTTTTCAATGCGATTTTTTCCTCTTTGTTTCCTTTAGAGCTATTTTCTTCTGGATCAAAGATATTCTTGCTTCATTTGCACGTATGAAAACGCGTTTGGCCACATGTAAATCACACTCCAATTTGTTGACAACGAACTCTTCACCATAGGGAAAACAATTAAGCAGAATTCTGAAAGTCTTTTAGTCGCCATCACCGATATAGAATCCATATCGCACAGCAAATCTTTCTACCAATCGTAAAAACATTTCTACTATGCCATCTACCTCCATTTTGCCAGTGTTACGTACCAAACGGTACCCCGGGTTTCCCGAGTGAAATATTATTTTGTGGACTGCTCTGCTCGTCCCATACGGGCCCGAGTTCTCTGGGAGGATAAAGGGAAGGATGCCACAATACTTTAATGCTTCCGATTATAACGTGGTTTATTATTTATTAATAATAGCCGACTTACAATTTGTTGATCCCTGAACGAGTAAACACACACACACACCACACACATACACACTCACTATTTTATTTTAACAATAAAAAACTGGTAGATTCAATACACAGTTATTGAACGGCGCGGCTTGAGTTATGTTTGCAATTTGATTGAATGAAATTAGACTTAATAATTAATGCGTCTCTATTGCGTCGGTGTCGACTACGCACAAGTCTCACAATCCTGTGCAACCACCTTTTGCACCGGGTTCACTAGGGGATACTATCCACCTCCCAAATGCAAGGGAATTATGGTTGCCGCGAAATGCTTTGTGCGCGAGTGGGAATCCGTGCCCAGGAAACAACCAAGAGACGCGGTACTCGCGAGACCGATTTGACGACCGAAGACTGACGGATGCGAACCCGTGAAGACACGGGAGTCGGGGATCGCGACTTGCTTTCGACCGGAGTTGTACCCCAACACCAGGTTACTTCCGTGGCTAGATGGGAACTAAAAATCTTCACCGCCACCGGACCGATGTTAGCTCAGTAGCTATCACTCCGGTGGGGGTTTTTGACAACGTCCACGGAAAGTTGCTCGCTCCCTAAGTGGTCGCTCCGGTGGGGGTTTTTGACAACGTCCACGGAAAGCAGCTCGCTCGCGAAGTCCCACGGTCGAACTCCGCGGATCAGGCGATGCTTGACCAGCGGAATTCGATCGGGCACAACCGGTCTCACTATCAGCGTTTCCACACCCGACACCGCACAGAGACACGGGGCGACGAAGTCGTTGGTAAAATAATGAATGTTAAACCCGTTAATAAAAACCCAATTATTGATATTACTAAACAAAACATTAAAAGTTTACGGAGACGTGACACCCACCCCCCCTTGAGAATAGTCGACGCCCTCGTCGACGGTTATAATTTTAAAACTGAGTATGTTAGTTTTTTTTTCTATATCGAGAGATTACAAATATTGGCGATAATCCGGTGTTGGCACCTCAAGGCACCTGTGGTTCTTTCCGAGGGACGGATCGCGGAGCCAGGGCTGGCGGACTCCGAATGTGCTGACAGGCGATCACGTTATTCGGCCCTGTTGCCGCCACGCTTAATTCTTCAGTACGATTGTTGACCTCAGCATAAGTTGGAGACTCCGTTTCGCTCACGTTTCCTTCGATTTCCCGTTGCGGACGGACTCGCAGACATTCGCCCATACTTGTGCATGCGGTCATGAGGCAACCACGCGAAAGGTAAAATCCGATTACCAGTGCTAAGCAGGCCTGGCTGGCGTAGCTTGCGACAGTGTGGTAATATCGGGTGTCGTCCTCTCGCCGGTGTTTTCCGATGTCGTACATCTTTTTCTCGATGGCGCGCAGAGACTCTCCCGCAGGAAGGGCGCTCGGGTCCTGTCCCTCCGAGGAACCTGGATCATCACGTCGGGTGGACAGAGGAGTCAGCAAGTCCTCCGTTCCTTCTGCCTGTAGTATCGGAGCGAGGACCGACACGTTGAGAGCGAGACCAGGCTGATAGTAGTACTGTTCTCGACTCGCATACACCCGTAGACTGGTGAGGGTAGTTGTACGCGTCGTTCCGACACAATTAGGGCGGAGTTGTAGTACTCCGGCCTCTCGTACGACTACTTCACGCGGGGGCCTTTCCGAGCAGGCTATACGGAGGGCTGTCGGGCGGGAGAGAGAAAACAGCCTCCTTGGGTTGGTAGGTACTTCCAGTAGTCTGAGTGATCCGGATGCACCCGTACGTCGCAATGTTGGAATGCCTCGGTCGTGGGCTTCATCAACAATTGCACTTCGCAAACCTTGGATGAGAGAGCAATCTGTATCGGCGTCCCGCCGGAACAGACTAGGCGGCGTCCATTCTTCCTACATCCTGAGTGATACTCCTGGTCGGCGAGGAAATAAGTACGGTGGTCACGGGCGATGGCGATATAGTGAGCCACAGGGAGGACATGGGCAGACCCCGTCGCATTGTTGAACGCCTGCGGCCCCGGCCAGGGATGCATCCGCTAGAGGTCGTACGTAGTGCGGTGCAGTAGCGGGATGTGCGCTACAATCAACACCTTATCCCGGTAGGACAGTAGGTCCGTTTGGACTAGGGCCGCGAAATTTTCCGGGCGCAAATGGTCTAGGGGTAGGGGGAACTCCACCCCTCCGGCGTTGAGTAACACCTCATTGGCCACGGCGATTAGTTGGTCTTTCGTCACCGCCCCGCCTCGGGGTCGAGTCGACCTTCGGCAGCCGCGGCAATGGCCCAAACGTATCGGTAACACGTGTCGATGTACCGTTCTAGCTTTGCTTCCACTCGATTAGCGTAGTTGGTGAGAGTCAGATTGTACTGGCCCAGAGCGGACTGGTTGGTCAAGGACTGCAATTCCTGATGCACCCGTGCCACGCGTCCATACACGTCGTTGACACGGCGGGTCTCCTCGGCGTGTTCTCGCTGCAGGGTTTGGAGGTGGGTTGATACGATGTGCATTTGATGTCCCACCAACTGCGTAATCCGACTCTGATCGTAGAATAGCCTGTCGATCTGCCCCGTGATGTAATGGGCATCGTCCTCGTTGAGCGCACCGAAAAGCGACTTACTGACACTCCCAAGGAATCCGAATGGAGCGGATCGCTTCTTCATCGTGGTGGGGGAAGGGGGCAATCGTACATCCGATTGATCGGTTAGTCCCCATAGCTCACCCACAAGATGCCACGCGTGAGTGAAGCGCGTGAGGAGGTAGTCCTTCCGCAGCAGATGGTGATAGGCAAGGACAGTGTTGTGTCTACGGCACTCCCTCTCTATCTGACCGAGCTGTTCCTCATCGTTCGAGAAGGACTCGGCAAACTTGGCAACTTCGACGGAGATTGTCATGCGCCAGTCTGCCTGTTGTAGTTGTACCGGTGCTGCCTTCTCGAAGTACAGGCCCGGGCTGTCGGTGATAGAGGTGACTTGATGAGCTTCTTCCATTGCGGACACGAAGTGGGCGCAACTCAGCAGCAGAAGGACGGAGTAGAGGTTCCGCATCTAGACGTAACAGACGTTCCGGCGGCTTATTCTACGCGTGCGCTAGCTTAACCTTATCGACATGTTTGCGGAATCTCTCCCCATTTTCGGTCTCTAAAATGACATTACTCCCATCCGTGATCGACTGTATAGTATAGGGGCCGTTGTATTGTCTGTCGAATTTTCCCTTACGCGGCTCCTTCAGGACGTAAACCTGATCCCCTACCTTGCCCTTGAAAGGACGGCATCCTTTGTCGTGGTAGGCCTTTGACCGTTCCTTCGAACAGTTCAGGTTGTCCCCGGCGATCTCGCGAATCTCTGATTGGCGCTTAACGAGCTCGACGACGAAGGAGTTTAAAGTGGGGAGCTTGTCGTCGGTCGGGAATTGGCTCGGCTGACGCGCGGGTTTCCCGAACACGATTTCATGCGGCGTGAAGTTTGTTGCTCCATGCACGCTCGTGTTGTAGGAAAATTCGGCAAACGGCAGTAACCGGTCCCAATCATCGTATTTGTCAACGTAGTGCTTGATGTATTTCGCTAGCACGATGTGACTTCGTTCTAACGAGCCGTTCGTCTGAGACTTCGTGAAGCAAGTTGCTCGTGAACGAAGTGCCTCGGTCAGTTAAAATAGGTCGCGGAGCACCGAATTGGTTATAAAGGCGGCGAACAATCGCCTCCGCTATGGTTGCAGCCTTTAGATCAGGTATTGGCTCCGCGAGGCAGTACTTCGACAGCTGATCTTGTATTGTCAGGATGTGCCTATTCCCATGCGGGGTGATAGTCAGTGGGCCGACAGTATCTAAAGATACCTTGTCGACGGTGTCTACTGGCGTGTCCGTTATGAGCATGGGCTCGCGCGTTTTTACACGAACGAGCTTTTGCTTCTGGCAGCTTTTACAGCGTCGAATAAAGTTTTGCACGTCATTCCGCAGGGTGGGCCAGCAGAATCTCTCTTGAATCCGACTATATGTCTTGGTTACGCCCTTGTGCCTCCAATGAGACTCGAGTGAGACTCCGTAATGATGACCTCCCTGTCTTCGGGCGACGGCAGCTTTATTTTTCCGCAGCATATGGCTATGCTCATTCTCATGTCCGATAACACGGAATGGAGCATTGGCAGAAATGTGTCCCGAGGCAGGTCGTCGGTGAAGTCTCCATGCCGCGAAATTCGGAACGAGGGAACGGACGCCAGCTGGATCACTCGTCGCAAATTTTCCAGACCCATTTTGACTTTGGACGGATCGGTAGGATCATAGTAACGGAGCTTCACGATTACCGTATACACTTTATGTCGGCCGTATTCGGTGACGGCCACCTGTCCTAGTCCCAGATTCTTCGCCCTCAAGGACGACGGATCCAGGATACCCAGATCGGGATAATAATTTTCCAATCGGGGTTACCAGATCGCCGTCGGCAGAGGCGAAGTGGACATAGTTATCGTGCCTGCCCGTAAGGCAATCACGATCACCAACAATGTGGGACGTCGGCCCCTCGATTTTTCTGGATAATCCGTTATATGTTCCTTCGGTTGCGATCTCTCTTTTCACAGGGTGCGTCGAGGGGTCCACCAGGCTGAAGCGCAGTGATGACGTCGGCAATGACGGGCGCTGGGGTTTCGGAGAAACCTCGCTCCCTCCCTCTCGCACGGAGGACAGCCTCGTAGCCCCAGCAGACGATGCAGAGACGATCGGTGTTTGATGAGGGAGGAAGGGCAGCGGGGGCTCGACCGGCTCACCCGTACCGCTCGTATTCTCCACCGCACACGAGATGGGAGCGTGCGTCGCGTTAAGGGATATCTCTGGCGGGGGCATCGCCCTGTCTCGCTCAGAGAATAGTCGATCGAGCAGTGCCGACGCTGCCTGTGGCGAGGAGAGGGGCGGGCCTGCACGGGCCGTGGCTTCGTCTCTAGCAGAGTCATGCAAAACTGTAGACGCTGCTATAGGGAGTTCCATAGCCTCGCTTTCGTCGTCCGCTTCACTGTCCCCCTCGGTCCGCTTCAGCGCATAGGGAGCAAGCTGACCAGTCCTTTTCAGGAGCTCCTCGGCTGGCTGAAACCTTTCAGATAGCCGTGATATGCGACGACTGAGCTCCGCATCCGTACCGTCCTCGTCAAAGGGGTCCAACTCGTTCAAGACGCCTTGGACCTCCTCGTCTATTTCCTCTCCCTCCGAGATATGGCCCGGGAGCAATATTTCTTCCTTGCCTGGAGGGAGGTCATCGGTCTTGTGGAATCTACTCTCGAGTTGCTGTAGCGACTCGTCAAATTTCGCAATCGAGTATTGTAGAGGGTCAAGGACGGTGATGTCTTTATCAGAGACCATTTCCTCTACGGGGTTGCTGTCTTCCGTATCGCTAGGAGGAGGACTGACAGCAACCGCGTACTCGTACGACCGGGAGGGGTCACTCGTGGTATGCACTGCCGGATCTTTCATTGGCCGGACGGGTGGTGCCGACGGTCGTTTTAGAGGTCGTTTGGGAGGGAGGAAATGGTCTCTGATAAAGACATCACCGTCCTTGACTCTCTACAATTTTACTTTACGGAGACGTGACACCAGCACTTCCTGAGTGGTCTGCTGTACAATGAGGTTTATGCTTCACAGACCAGGTGATAAAGTCTAATGTGTTTTCTTTACCTTTCTATTTTTCACATCCTTTACAAAGACTTGATCGTATTTCAACGTCAGCGATTTTTCCAGTAAATCGAAGAATAAGTAAAACTATACAAATTTGAGAAGAGAAGCCTCTTTTTCCCAAGATCCGTAACCAGAAACTGTAAAAACGTCTTCGGGAAGACCTTTTTCCTCTTGCACTTTTTTTCTTCTTCAACAGCTTTGCGCGTCACTTAATCGAAAACGGTTTTTACTGCTATGGCAGTGCCATCAACAATTTAATAGTAAACATTCTTGTGGAATCCGTAGCCTAAGTCCATTTAGACCACAAAATAAGTTAATTCTAGTCAATCCAATGACCATTAAACGCATCACAAACACGAGGCGACGATTCACTCCGTATCCACTTCTGATCATCGGGCATGAGTTGATGTACTTTTCGCCACACGCACACCTCAAACACCCTTTAAATCCAAGCCTCGCTCTCCATATTTAGAAAATGAAATTTCTCAATTGTAAACTTTACACTTCAAGTAGTTTGACAACGTTGAAAACACGAGAAGAAAGCTTATGATACTGTAACCGGCAGCTGGATCCGTTTGTACGTCGAAATTCTGATCCTTCGAAGTTGCTAGTTTTTCAGCTCATTTACTTGCAAAATCTGCAGTTTTATCCGAGTGTTGATTCCCTGAAAACTTCCGCTTCCTGATTCTTCCTGGATGAGCTTCGTTCTTTTTACCCATGATGCACAACCCGATATAGCTCCTACGCAGTCTAAGCTAATACTGATGTTGAAATAACGGTAGAGGACTAAAATATAGCTTGATTATACGATTTATAATGAGAAGCAGCTGTTTAATGAACAATAGCGGGGAAAGAGGATTAAAAGGCCATTAGGTCGGCCAAGCGCTATACGCTCAGGTAGACGAAATGAAGTCCTAACGTTCAGGTAAAAAAAATACTTAGAGCTCGGATTTTCTTAAATTTTTTCGAAACTTTCAAAGTGGACTGGCCCCTTAAGTGGGAGCTAGAAAACTAGAGATTCTAAGTTTCAAAGGGCTCTTTAAAATTTTCTCCTACGATGATTTTTCGCGGAGATAGAGCAAATTGAAAATCACTGACAAATGTCCATATTTTTTTTGTTCTTTTAATTTTTGTGGCTAGTGTATAATAAGTCGATGATATTTAAGTTTGAATTGTTGGAATGCAACGAAAATGATTTTTTCTTGAATACTCAAGTTTTTTTTTCGGTTTAGGCTGCGAAAATCTTTCAAACGTTTTCGTACTCTCATCAAAGACTTACGATCTCAATTTGCAAAAAAAAGATCCCATTATAATACAAATAAAGAAATGGAAATTATAGATGGGTCATTCCATGTCAAATCGACAAATTTTTTACCTGACCCCCTTTGATTTCGCTGAAAATTTTCTATCTTTTTCTACCCCCCGAAAGTTATTTTTCAGAATTTTTTCAAATTTTTTTTCCTGACTCAAAAAAAGTTATAAATTTTTGAAAAAAACCGCTCTTTTATTTTTAAATTGCCAGAACTTTTTCAAAAATTGACCGTTTGGGAACTTTTTTTTTTCAAAATTTTTGTTTTTAAATGTAGTTTTCGAAAAAAAATATGAAAAATTTTTCAGAATCCCAGATATATGAAATATTTTAGTTTTTTTGAAAAAACCGTAATTTTCTCAAAGTCCGACCGTTTTTTTTTTGTTTTTTTTTTGCTCTAAAAATACTTCAACTAATTCTGCAATGATCCCCGTTAATCAAAAGATGTGACGACAATCGCTTCTAATTTTTTTTCTTGATTATAAAAAAAATTTTGTTGAATTTTTGCTGATTTTATATAACTTTGTTATGAAATTTTTTTTATTTCCTCGTGAAACCTCAAAAGTTGAAAAATAAAATTTTATTGGAGAATTTCAAGTGATTATCGTCCAAGAAATTGTTATTTAAAAAAAAAAAAAATTTTTTTCTCTCATTGACGTTATTTTTTTACTCTTATGGACGTTTTTTTTTGGTACTGAAATATGACAACTTCAAAAATACAATGGGTTTAAAAGTTACCTCCAGTTGATACAATGTGATAATTTAAGAGCTATCGATTGTCGGTAAAAAAGATATCATCTACATTTCATTTAAATAATATGGAGGTTATGTTTTCAGAATAATTACATTGTCGTTGTGTTCATCGTGTCACGTAGACTTACTATTGCTAAATAAAGTACCTATTATTTATCATAAAGTGCTGTTAATTTATATTTTGTTAACGAGTGATTACAATGCCGAAGTTTTTTGATCGATGTTGCAATCCATTTAATTTGGAGAAGCATAGAAAAAAAATATCCCTGCGAAATTTACCGGAGCATTTAGCAATTCGATACAATTTGTCGACTGATGAGCGAATATGTAGTTCATGTTATAAAAAAATGCTTCAGCCCTCTGTTGACAATACTTCTGATGAAAGTTAAATAAAAGATAATATAATTTGAACACATACAAAAAAATGTTTTTAATTTATTTAAAGATGTTAAGAGGCGGTGAATTTATTTAAGAGTATGAAAAGTCCTTTTTTTTTACTTTTTTGAAAAAAAATCACAATTTCTTGGACGATAATCACTTGAAATTCTCCAATAAAATTTTATTTTTCAACTTTTGATGTCTCACGAGGAAATAAAAAAAATTTCATAACAAAGTTATATAAAATCAGCAAAAATTCAACAAAATTTTTTTTATAATCAAGAAAAAAAATTAGAAGCGATTGTTGTCACATCTTTTGATTAACGGGGATCATTGCAGAATTAGTTGAAGTATTTTTAGAGCAAAAAAAAAACAAAAAAAAAACGGTCGGACTTTGAGAAAATTACGGTTTTTTCAAAAAAACTAAAATATTTCATATATCTGGGATTCTGAAAATGTTTTCATATTTTTTTTCGAAAACTACATTTAAAAACAAAAATTTTGAAAAAAAAAAAGTTCCCAAACGGTCAATTTTTGAAAAAGTTCTGGCAATTTAAAAATAAAAGAGCGGTTTTTTTTTAAAATTCATAACTTTTTTTGAGTCGGGAAAAAAAATTTGAAAAAATTCTGAAAAATAACTTTCGGGGGGTAGAAAAAGATAGAAAATTTTCAGCGAAATCAAAGGGGGTCAGGTAAAAAATTTGTCGATTTGACATGGAATGACCCAGATACATACAACTCCATCGTACTTGAAATATTTTTGTAGTCAAGTTCAAGGTCTTCTCTTCTTACGATCTCACGATCCAATTTTTTTGGAAAGCTCGTTAATTTCTCACCTTTGAGGTTTAAACATTGCGGATGCATTATAGAGAAATGTGAACAAGTTCAGTCCCAGTTGTTCTATGAAGAGTCATAATTGTTTAAGAAAAATACATTTAGTGTCGTAAAGATGAATGGATTTCCTTGTCTCAGCGCTTATAACTCTGTGTAGAGTGAGTGCGAGAGCTCCACTTCGCAGTGTGCTCTCGGCACTTTACAAGAAGCGCAAGCTCTTTGCAGATACTTTTGTGCCACATGAATCAATATGTGAACCAAAGAGACTTTCTTCGCATATGAAAATTGGGACCATCTCACCTTTCGCTGTGATCACAATACTGTCTATGTGAAGAACGACGTGATGGAAGCAATCATTATGTAGATTCTCTCCACAGTACAGTTTATCTGAAAAACTCTGAGTGAGATTTAAAAACTTTCTTTACAGGGATTCAGTGAGTCATCAGAATATTTCTCTCGCCAGTGAACAAATTGACAAGTTTGCTAGCAGCTGGGTAAGTTATTCGCTTTGCCACTGTTTATCAAATTTGTAATCTTGTTCAGTGACAAGAAAAATCTTCTGGTGATTCAATGAATTCCCCTAAAGAAACTTATAAAATGTTAGTCAGAGTTTTCACATGGTACTGTGGAGAAAGTCTTTACATCGACAGTCTATGGAGAAAGTCACAACGACAATTACACAAGTTATTAAAAAGCGAATGATATTCCTATGCAAATAGACATACATAAACTCATAAACTAAAGAGTATAAATCAGAAAAAGCTATTCGGTAATTAATTGGCGAACAGTCCATCAACCCTACCATTGAAATCCAAGCGAGATTAATCGGGATAAATTAATTTTGATTTTTTAATGTATAAAATACATTCTAGCTGAATGGTCTGAGACCTGGTTGTAAAGTTTGTTATCTTCGGTTGATCTCCCGTGTACTGGTTTTTTCTTCAATGCATATATAGCTGCAGAAAAAGAATGCAAATTTTTATAAATTGTGAATGGCACGCATAATTGAGGTTATTGCGCACAAGTATTTCTATCTACACGTATACATCGACTGCTATTTCGCTAATAATAAATATGGAGATAGCACCTTAATTATGTATCCCTTAAAATTCGAGATGATGGCAGAATGAGAGATATTTATTAATTGCTGTTGTGCAGGTAGAAAATAATTGCAGACAAAACGTACAATGTAGCGAAAAAACTACAATTTCATTGATTCGTCAATTTAGACCATTTTTACTTTATTTTATATTTTCCTGCAGCGCATTTTGCCTCATGTGCAACCTAATATAGGCCTCCGAAGTAACCTTCGTGGTGGCGCCGCGCAACGGCTGCCGGTGGAAAAACTTGATTTGGCGCATGGCGGTTAAGTCAAACCGGCACAAACACGAAAGAGCTAGGCTTGAGCAAGCATCATCGATTGTAGATCGCACATTGTGAATGGAATGTGCTTGTAAATGAAATAAAATAGTGTGATGGAACTAATAACGATTACTTGCAGATTTCAATGTATCCTCATGACTTCCTTTCACCCTAAAAGCATATCTATAGGTATGGGACGAAGAGAATGCTAATGAAATTGCGTACATTGGCTGCACACGCATTTTTTTCTGCCGTACAACCGAATTTCTGTTTAAATTATTGTTTGCATCGGAAATTTATATAAAGGATATTGTAATATAGGCATAAAACCTTCGATAGTCATCATGTATCGGAAGTTCGAAAAATTGTTGCTAGTGAGAAAAGGACTGTGATGGGAAAAGTTATTCTTCAAACACGCGTCACCAATTCCAAATATGACGTGAAACGCTGTTTTTACAACGTAAACATCACACGCGGTACTGTCATTCGAGCAAACACCTAATTTAAATGGCGACCGGCATACTGCATTAGCAGACGATAACCAATCCAAGTTTTGCCAAAACTCACCGCAAGGGCTGCGCCACTAGAGTTACTTCGGAGGCCTATAAGGTAGATGGCCCAGTAATCGTCACCTTAAGCGGATCGCTTGACTTTGCAAATTTATGTAGCTCAACTAGGAAAATGAGTAAAAATTATTTTAAGTCGTTCTTAATCAGTTTTTTTTATTACAAAGAAGAAGGTCGTTGTGAAATTCCCGTGCCTGGTACAGTTTTCGAGAAAATATTTCGTAAAGGTTATAAGATGCTAGTGTACGAGTCATCGTCATGCCGCCATGACAGTTGGTCTGGTAATCGCCATGGGAACGTCCCAATAATCGACACATGCGTTCAAACTGCTTTGAGACCTTATATACCTTTAAAAAATGGTTTTTTTTATTGACTTAAATTATATATAAAGATGTCGAAAATGATATGCAAAAGTTATTTTAGGTGGACATTTGTTTTAAGACACGTAGAAAAATGGTTTTAAAACTTAAACAGCTTTTTTCATGAAGAAATGTTTTCAAAATTTGGCGGACTTGTAGGTCCTGCATTTTTTGACCGATTGACTTCAAATTTCAACTATAACTTCTTAGATGCATTTTAGAGCGATGTACACACGATTTTTACAATAGTTTAACAACTGCGATTTCTGGAAACGAACAACGGCCGTTGTTTCAGTCGCAAATGCGACTTCCTTAAAAATCGGGCTAGATGTACAAAAATAAATATTTTATATCATGTGTACTTCGGTAGCAAAACTCATGTAGATTACGGGGAAAAGAAAATTCTTCTGGGTGCATATGTGCGACTCCAACGAGTCCGCTCGTTGGCGGTACCTACAGATATGTGAAATAAATAGGGGTGTACGGGTACCCGACGGGTTACGTTTTTGCATTACCCGGCACTATCGAGTACCCGAATTTGGTAATCGGGTACTCTCAAATGTTTGGTACTCGTAAACATCGAGTACTCTCAAGCTTCGAATATTCGTAAACGACTCGGAGATCCGTATCTATTACTTATATTTATTTTTATTTTTTATTTAGGTGTATCGACCAAATAATGGGAGAAAACGAAAACTCGAAGAAGGCGATTAAACGAATAAATGATAATACTGTAAAAAATCTTTTTTCGTCTCACTTTTCTATCCTGTGTATGCGTGCGTGTGCGTGTGTGTGTGTATGTGTGTAGGCGTGCGTGCGCGTGCGTGTGTGTGTATGTTTGTGTGTGTGCATTTATTGTCAATTTCCGTATGTACTTTACGGCGGGGTAAAGTTAATTCGGCGAAAAAAGACATGTTTTTAAGATTTTTTTTTTGGCGTAACGAATAGTGTTCGTTTCTTGAAAAATTTACATATAATAAAGTAACATTTAAACAACATTCTCCTAAATTTGCATTGCAAAATATTCAAAATTGAGCGAGTGAAAATTAAACCCCGGAGGCGCCTCGAAAAAAAGTTGGTTTGCGGTGTGCACCATAACTCGCAACAGAATCATTTGAAACAAAAAAATCAAAATGCATTTGTTAAAGGAGATGTTTCTCGAGGTAATGACGGGAGGATTTTTTTTCGATTTTTCGATTTTTCGTAGCACTTGGGAGCCAAAAACCCGCTTTTTGCTAAAAAAAATCGGCTAATTTGTTGTTGAAAAATTAGTAATTATTAAAAAAAACAAAAAAGCTCTCGACAATATCTGGTGAATTATGTGAAGAAGTACTGTGCAAAATTTCAAAGCGATTGGTCCAGTAGATTTTGAGTTATCGTGCACACGGACTTCAAATATGACAAATCTCAGAAAAACGGTTTGAAAAACGCAGAAGAGAAGAGAACGGCATGGAGCAATAGACGCTCAAATACTCATAACTTCGTCAATTTTACTCCGATCGACTTGAAATTTTAACACAATATTCTTGATATATTATGCATTCATTTAAAAAATTTAAAAAAAAAAGAAAAAAAAGTTTTAATACTTTACCCCGCCCTTCAGTCTTGTTATATCTTGATAAAAATAAATTTCACATTACATTTGTATGGTGAATCGTATGACGCTGTAAAAACAAAAAAAAGAAAGTATAAATAAATTAAATTTATCAATATCTCGAATAATTTTCGCTTGAAGTTCCATGTAACATCCTTTTTATCTATGTATGTGTGCATATAAATATATACGCATGTATATATATAATCCCTTTCTGCAGAGTGACTTTTTTATATACCACTACTTTCATGACATAATTTTGAATACTCTACTTCACATATCATTTATTGCCCGTGGTAATAAACTATGCCATAGTTTATTCATAAAATGATGTAAGTGTTAAGTTGTACTAAAAGTAGATTGCTGCTATTATGAGATTAGGTTTGTGAGCAAAGTTCAAAAATTATTTTACTGTACAGCTCTGGCACTGCAAATGACTAAAAATAAGCGTTTTTTTTTAGAATTTTTTGGAACGGAAGAAAATATAATACAATAATAATATTCTAGAAAGTGATTAAACATATATTTAGGTATTAAACAAAAAATTATCAACCACAAATGTTAAAAAATAGCCGGCATGAGAGCCATTCTCGTGAGGCTCCTTGATTCTGAGGCGCTCTGCGGCACGCAGTGTAGCTAGAGCAATTTTCAATCTGGTGAAAACAAAAAAAATCACTCGACCTGCACGCTTAAGGCATCTGGCCACCATGTCAATATATTTTTCATTTTTTAAAATAAACCTTCAACTGTTAAGAACAATTTAAGCCATGGTACGTATTGAAAAACGCAAAATTAACCAAGTTACAGTCATTTTTTGGCAGGAAGGTTGAGCCGCTGCGGGCGGTCGACCGTGCGGTTCGATCCGTGTTTATAACTCACACGGTTTAGCTCACGCAGCTGTCCTATTGTGCCCTTTTGTATAGATTAGTCGTTTTTTTGTGTTACCTAGTATAGTGTGAGAACGCTTCCCTGAAGTCTATGTCTATGACCCAGGAATCGCTTATTGAAGGTAAGACTCGCAAAAACCGCACCGTCAGCTGAATAACCGCACATTTACTTTCTTTGGCGATTATCTCGAAACTACATTTTTTGAACTGGTACTATCGAAATATCGTAAACTATCGGTTCGATTGCTTTCAAATTTTTACACAATACTTTCAGATACATTATCTAAAATGTCACGTAGGATTTTTGCGATAACTTGATTAGTTTTTGTTTTATTATTGTTTTTGCTCGAGAAATTTCAGTAAAAAATACAAATTTTTTCTTCTGCTCACCATCATTTTTTTAAAGGTCGAAAACAAACCGCTACGCTACATTGTAGCGGCACTACTCACGAATGAGCTGATTTTTTCAGATGTGACATGATCGGGTAACAGCTGGGGCAATGACCGTGCGTATCGTGCGGAGGGCCTCCGCGGCAATGTGCCACGGCGCCATTTTTAAATATTTTGAATGGAAATTTATTAACCTTATTCTTAAAGCTCTTTCTGACGTTGCGTAAAAAAATAAAAATATTCCGGCCTTATATTACGTCATCATACATTAGGCCATCATGAGGAAAATATATTAGGTCATCATTCCTGGATAAGTTCCTCGTTTTTGTAACTACTTTCCTAGTACATACCCAGATAGACGGATGTCTCGGATGATGTACATATGATATTGGCATCATATGTACATCATCACTGCGCATAGAAAGTCTCACAGCTGTGTATCCCTTACGAGTGCTCCCGTCGAAGTCATATTTTCATCACATGATGATTCACAATAATACATCCAAAAGAAGCAAAGTTGTTCACACGCGAATATGCATGCAGTGAATTCATCAGACTAACAAACTTGGCTCACAAATATCTAACAATAAGTGAGTGCATATGGGGCTCGTATGGGTGTCACGGCGTGAAGAAACTGTAGTGCTCATACGGAGCTCATATTAGCGGCATTGCGTGACGTAACTATGCTGTGCTCATACGGAGCTCATATTAGCGGCATGGCGTGACCTAACTATGCTGTGCTCATACGGAGCTCATATTAGCAGCATGGTGTGACGTAACTATGCTGTGCTCATATGGAGTTCACATGAGCACAGCAGAACCTACGTCTTCTAATTCGAGAGCTGAGCGCGCTACCTACCTAGCCATTCTAACAATTGTGCAAACTTTCTTTGCGTCTGCCTATTTGTATCATCATGGATTTGTATGCATATCGCCGTCATATTGCGCTCAGGGAATGTATCACTGACAAATATACATATCGCCGTCATAGGATGTATCACTGAGAAACACGCATATCGCCGTCATATTGTGCTCATGAGATGTATCACTGAGAAATATGCATATCGCCGTCATATTGCGCTCATCGAATGTATCACTGAAAACATGCCTATTGCCGTCATGGAATGTATTACTGAGAAACATGCATATCGCCATCATATTGTGCTCGTGGGATGTATCACTGACAGAATATACATATCGCCGTCATATTGCGCTCAACGAATGTCTCACCTAGAAACATGCATATCGCCTTCACATGATGTATCACTGAGAAACACGCATATCGCCGTCATCGAATATCGCCCATCGAATGTATCACTGGCAAACATGCATATCGCCATCATATTGCTTGCATGGCATGTCTACTACCAGTGCTAACTCAGTGAATTCATCAACACAAGTCATTGGATGACTTCCATATGACGTGAAATTTGCAGATATTAATTGCGGACACTTGAGCACAGCGATATGAGTTCAACGTGCTCCAAACGTACAATGTATTTGTAAACGACATATTGAGATCAAAATGCTTTGTACAATCACTATACTAAATGAGTTCACGGCTTTGCACCATGACATGTCAATATGCTGTAAAATTTGCTTAATCAATTGTATGCACGGCGTAATGATCATGACTGTCTATCTGGGTAGTGCGGGCACCTTTATGTAGTCTCCATGGTAGGTATGCTCAGGCCTCTGACCACGGTCTTACATACAGGTCTGGAAACTCCAGTGGAAGGGGTAGGTAGCTTATTGAAGAGAGTTGGTAGTTCACTAGTCGCCACTAGGTTCGTTGCGATCAGAATACCCGCTGCGGCGCGAGAGAGGGGGGGAGGGGTCAGACAGAGACAGCTTCAGTCGGCTATGCTTCTATCTCTCTATCTCTGTCGAATATTTAGTATGAGTTCGAAACACTTTTAAAAGGGCCAGGAAAAGGCGTTAGTCCGGTCAGTTTCGATTAGTTCAATATAAAAAAATATATGATCCTAATCGTAATCAAACAAATCTTCTAAATCCAAGCGAGCGCGATAAGCATATACATACGGTTTTGAAGCTGACACATTGCATGTGAACTTCGACGGAGTGGTTCCGTACTCCCCTCATACTCTCGTTGTTGTAGCTATTTGTCTCATTTTTTTTCGCCCATCCCTCATTCCCGTGTTTTTTAATGTAATTTAATAAAAATACAAATGCAAAAGGCACTCTGGTATTTTTTATTTTTCTCCGTGCATGTTTTTCATATCGAGGTAAGCAGAATGAATCCTTTCAAATTTCGTTATGGTGCCCCGTCATGTTTTTTAAATTGTTGCAAGTGTTTCGGTTGTCAACGGTACTGTGTCCAAAACGTAGAAAAAAAACAACAGTTATCAGCGACTCAGCGTCACACGTTTTCAACCGCTCACTCCGTTACTCGCCATATTGAAGTTGTGTATGTCCGGGTTTCGGAACCGCAGCGACGACTAGTAGCGGCACTACAACCGAAATTTGTCACGCTAAACGACGCGCGTGATCACGGCTGCCAGCATTAGAGTTTCCAGACCTGTGTGTAAGACCGTGCTGTTCCAGACCTGCATGTAAGGCCGTCAAGTACCCGGCTCGCTTGTAGGGCACGTAGGCATATTGCGTTATTTAATAGCATTAATAGTTATAATGGCACATCTAGTACTACTAACTTTAAAATGTTTCAATAACATATACTCCAAACAAGGCGATGCGAATAAATGCGAATGGGTGGATGCGAACGATATATACAAGTGGCGTGCAAAATTTTCGGGCCAACCTTTTTTTCTCAGTTATTCGATAAAATATTTAATGCCTGAACCTTTCCATCATTTTAAATATTTGAGGGAGCTATGATATGCATAACAGCGTAGTATATTATTTTGTTTGTATAGTGTATGATTTGTGTACAGCATCGAACGATTCGGTCAGTGTGCAAAAATATTGGGCCGCGGTCTCACCTTCTCCAGCCACATGGTTTGTTTATCTTTTCTTCCGCGGTTTCTTTCGCGTTAGTTCGAAATATAAAGAACCATGAAAAAATCAGTGTTATTTCTGCCGCAATGGCGATACACACAAAAATTGAGGTCCGCGAAGTTCTGTTAAAACTGTTTGAAAAAGGAAAGAGTTCTCGTGATATTGCATATACTCTATCTATTTGGAAAAGCACAGTAAACCGTATTATTGCGAAATATAAATACATAAGTTCGTTGTGTGATAAAAGTCGAAGCGGTAGACCACGAAAAACTTCAAAACGCGTGCACAAAATCATTAAAAGAAAGTGCGTCATAGATCCGCGAAAAGCTTCAGCAATAATTTTTTGAGAATTACGCAGTGAAAATCTTGCTGATATCAGTCGGAGTACGGTATCCCGACGTCTGAAGGATGTGGGATTGATTGGGCGCGTCGATGTAAAGAAACCACTCATTGGCACAAAGAATAAGAAGGCTAGATTGAATTTTGCCAAAAATATCAACATTGGACAGTATCGAATTGGCGGAAAGTTCTTTTTTCCGACGAATCCAAATTTCAATTGTTCGGAAGTAATGGTCGCAAGTACGTAAGACGTCCAATAGGTACCAGATACAATGTACGATATCAAATTCCAACTGTAAAACACGGTGGCAGAAATGTTAAAGTTTGGGGAGCATTTTCTGATAACGGACTCTTTTCTGATTCTGATAACGATAATTGGTCCATCTGCTCCTATTTGCAATGAAAAATATGCCGAATGGGTGGATATTTCAACACGACAATGATCCCAGACATGCTTCGCGTCTTGTGAAGAATTTCCTTTAAAGCCGAAAAGTGCACCTTCTCGACTGGCCCTCGCAGTCACCGGATTTAAATCCGATTGAACATTTGTGGCAAGAGCTCAAGGTTCGTGTTGAAACGAAGAATCACTCCAACAAGGCAGGATTATGGAGTCATTTGCAATGAGTGGGAAAAGATGCCACAAGATCGTATTTCGCAATTAATTGCGTCTATACCCCAACGATGTTCTGCTGTAATCGCTGCCAAAGGCATGGCAACGAAGTACTGACTCTAGAGAGAAAACTAAACCATGTTTTTTTTTTTTATAATGTTTTGTTTTTTGTTTTCATACGCAATAGTATATGGCCCAATACTTTTGCACAGTTATTAAATAAAAACTGTTGGATAATTAATTGTTGAAGAGTGATATTATTGTTTATACCACAATTTTTTAAATATCAAGCATCTCGACGCCAATTATAAGTGTCATCACTCGTTTGTATTTTCCGTACCATCGTATTTCTATGCAATATCCACAAAAAATAGACTTGCCCGAAATTTCTGCACGCTACTGTATATAGTCTACCTGGCACTCGACTACCAGCGTCACACAATATAGTTATACTCGAGCGACAACGCTGGGGACAAAGAGTGACCACTTTCTTACCTTGGGAAAGGTCTGCCGTGTCAGGGGCATGGATACGCTTGGCCGATCCACTTTTCTTTACATTTAACATTGCTGTTGTAGGGTACGTGTGCGACAAGGACAGTGCTTCTGTCTGTCTCTCACTCTCTCGACCGAGGTGCATGCGCCGTCGAACTTACCGTTGCATATTAGATAGGGATACGAATGACAAAAACCAAATGAACAAATAATAAGCTTAGTGAGGATCAAAACGCTTGATAGACACATTTTTACATTTTCTCTGAAAAGTCGTGGCCACGAAAATTCCTCTGTTAGTGACATTTTTCTAATTTACTGTATCAATTATTAGATAGAAATGTGGCCAGGGCGTTATCTCCATAAAGCACCGTATAAATAAGACATTCTATATAGACTCAAATTTTTGTTACAAATTAGTTAACTTGGCTCAACATTTTTCCAGTGTACAGGGATGTATTTTTACTGGATTATAGACGAAAATCAATTAATTATTAAATATTCAATTCGCAAAACAAATACTTTAAGAGCATGCGATGACACACGGATCGAGGTTGTCGTTCACATAATAGTCCAGGAATTTTAGCACCAAAAATGGGTTCGCTCCGCCAAAAATCCTGATAATTGATTTTTCCATTGGATTATATCAGAGGGTGTCCCCTAAGTATAAAACCAAGTTTGTGTCGTCCGAAACAGTGATCGTTAGCCGCCATCTTGAGAAAAGCCTTTTTTGCAAATATCTCGGAAACGATGAGTTTTACGTTAAAAATCGTACTGACCTTCTTTGTAGAGGATGAAATTTCTCATCTTTCTTATTTGAAACTTTTTTTCTCTATTATTAATATTAGATATTATTTATTAGATACTACTATTATTAATATTAGATATTAGATAAATAGAGATATAGTCGATTAATAAACCAAATGTTTGTTTTTGGGAAATATCGTGATAATTTTTGGAAATACGAAAAAAATGTAATAATGAAAGTTGGAGAGCATGACATTTTCTACAATTTTTGTATAAAACTTTTTTTTTTGTAAAATCAATAGTTGCTGAGTTCTAGCGCAATGAAAGTTGCCGTCAGGTAAAGAAAAACAGCGATTAGTGGTAATACGTTACTCTAGCATGCCAAAAAAGTGTAATCAAAGAATTTTATAATAGAGACGTTTTCGGTTTCGGACGATATAAACTTGGTGTTATACTTAGAGGACACTCTCTGACATAATCCAATCGAAAAAACGATTATCAGGATTTTTTGCGGAGCGAATGGCTAAAAACAGACCAAAAACTAATCAAAGAAGACCGTGGGTGAGGGGTCCCCTCCGATAGCAGCGACGCATGTGGCGGCGAGCGGAATAAAAAGTGGATCTCGCAACGGTGCCGCACGGCTCCATTAAACTCTGGCTTCGTTTCCAGACTTGTTGGTAAGACCGTGCCCCCGTCTTCGTTTCAAGACCTGGTCGTAAGACTATGATTCGCCCAACGATATTCCTAGCGTCCCTAGCGACGTTTACTTGTGTGTTTACGTACATAATATCCCATGAGTGACTATGAAGCGAGTCAGTTTGTCTCGCCGAGTCGGTGTAATCATTATATCTCTATCGCTCTTATTCTCAATGATGTTGCGTTTTCTACCGCATCCGATCGATAATGAGCGCACAGTGAGAGTGATATGTAGTTTGTCCGTATTTCGTGTTTGCCCCCTCCCCGGCCCCCGGGTTGTAAAATATGTTTTCACTGAGCACCATGGGCACCAGATACTCTAATTAACCTGCTTAAATTATTCAAAGCAAATCAAATTGCAAATAGGATTGCACTTTATATCTTAAAACAGCAGAATGTTTTAATTTCGAGGCATTCGTTTTATGGAATTAAATTTTCTATCGCAAATTATTTTAATAAATATTTATTAGAGTGATTATTTCGTGATGAACGTTGTATGATCCACTAAAATTCCAACCAACAGAGCTTGTACGCGATCTTGCTCGGGCAACAATGTGCAAGTTTTCAATTTACACAATTTTATTTTGAATAATACAATTTGACAATATTTTTTTACATTAAGTAATTTCACCATTATCCTTCGTTTTTATTGTTTAAAGCTCACAAGGAGACGGCACGACCGTGGGGTCGGGGAATTGGCCGAATTTTTTTGTGGTGAAAGAGGACCCCTAGCACCTCACGTGGTTAAAGTAGTAGGACGCACTACTCGGAAAATTCCGAGAAAAATCGATTTAAAATTTCTTAGGCGCCTTATGAGTTTAAAATGTCAGGCACTTGTCGAGCCGCCGTCTAGTCTAGACGGTTAGGGCTCGGTCTTTTGCGCCGGAGGTCTCGAGTATGATTCCTCCTTCGGTTTTTTTTATCCCAACAATTATTCAAAACGTTTCTCATCCCTACATTATTAAAAAAAATGTATTTACATTATTCTTTTAAAGTTATTTTCTTTTTTTTCCAATAAAACAATTCATAACGGTGTTTTTTTATTTTTCATTGTCAAGTATATGAGGAGGAGCATTGGGTTTTTAATGAGGATAACAAAGTCGATTAGAAAAAATTCAATTTTTATTCATATAATAATTATATACAAAAACCGCAGTGGTAATTATCGTAGAAACAAACAAAGCAATAATTTTTGCGACATCTTGCACAACATATAAAAGCGGATTTTTTACAATCGCAGGGAGTTTGCCATACATCCGTACAAAAATATGTCCCATTAACATTCATGAAAATGTTTCTAGTAAAATGCAGCGAATTGTTAGAGCAGAATTGTGAAAATAATTCCCGGGAAGATTTTATAAAAATCCATTCAATAATTCACCAGCGATTATCGTCACGAATATTCCGAGACATGATTCAATACGCCTGGTTTGCCTCATAATTATCAGTTACTAGAAACATTTTCATGAATGTTAATGGGACATGTTTTTGTACGAATGTATTGCAAACTCCCTGCGATTGTAAAAAATCCGCTTTTATATGTTGCGCAAGATGTCGCAAAAATTATCGCTTTGTTTGTTTCTACAATAATTACCACTGGGTTTTTTTTATATAATTATTATATGAATAAAAAATGAATTTTTCCTAATCGACTTTGTTATTCTCATTAAAAACCCAATGTTCCTCCTCATATACTTTACAATGAAAAATAAAAAAACCCACCGTTATGAATTGTTTTATTGGGGAAAAACAAATTATATTTGAAAAATGAAAATAATTTTAAAAAATATTGTAAATTAATGTAAAAAAAATAATGTAGGGATGAGAAACGTTTTGAATAATTGTTGGGATAACAAAAAAAAAAAAAGATCCGAAGGAGGAATCGAACTCGAGACCTCCGGCGCAAAAGACCGAGCCCTAACCGTCTAGACTAGACGGCGGCTCGACAAGCTCCTGCCATTTTAAGGAAGTTGGAGCGGTCCAGCTGAGTCAAATGACGCTTCGTGATTTTTTTTTTAATGAACTTCCAAAAAATGCATACGTGGTATAGATTTATTCTATAGATGCTAACTTTTCATACAATATATAATTAAAGGGCAAAATTATGCATTTTCATTGTTTTATGAAGTAAATAAGAAAACATTTTGTGTTACTACCAACTTAAAAAAGTATAATTTTATCGATGATTATTATGAAAAAGCTACGTCAACCAATGTTTTATACAACTCAGAATGAAATTTTTGAGTCATTTATAATGATGCCTACTTTCACTTCTGTCACAAGATTATTTATTATTGCCATGAATTAATATTGAGTGTTGCTGAAATACGGCAACGTTGCGGACATTGAGGTTGGCGAGTAGCCCTGTCATTTTGGTCAACCGGTTATAAAAGACAGTTGAGTCAACGTAAAAGTTCAACGGTTGAATTTGGACAGCTTCTCAACTGTTCATCTTTGAAAGTCGACCATCCTGCGTTTTCTGTGGATGGTTGACTCGACGGTTGACTGGATGGTTGGACTCGGCGATTGATTGGATGGTTGACTCGACGGTTGATCAGATAGTTGGCTCGACGCAATATATTTAATGATTAATCAAATTATACTGTCTTGATAATTAAATTGATGATTCGCGGAGAATTGAGTAATCAAACACAGGGGGGGGGGGAGAGAGAATATCCGCAGCAGATTGTGCGGCGGAGTGAGACAACCAACCAGCGAAAACAAAATGGCCGCGGTTAAACAACCGTTGAATCAACCATCAGGATTTTTTTTACGGTCGACTTTATAGTTCTAAAGCTGTCCAAATTCAACCGTTGATATTTTCGGTTGACTTTGCAGTTGCCAAAATTGCTAGGGAGCCGCCGAAGTCTCAATGTAAACATAAACATGTCGATGCTGGACGATCGTCCACGTGATAAATACGGAAAGTTTACAACTAAAAGGAAGCTGCGGTGGGCAGAAAATATTATCATCGCGAATAAAAGACGAAAAATAATCGATGAGGATTCGAACGAGTCGATAGTCGACGGGCGTCGTATAGTCGAAATAAAGAGGTTAGCTGACGAAATGTGGTGCTTGACATGTGACGCTCCACTGTCATTTCGATACATTGAGAAGGAAAAAAGGATCGGGCTAGCTAGCATTTTTCATGTGAGATGTCACGTTTGCCTCCTACTTTGTGAGGTAAAAACGAGTAAATCCCACGAAAAAAACAATTGTACGCAATATGATGTTAACGTGAAAAATTCTCTCGGCAAGTAATAAAACCGTTTTCGCTCTGTCTTTGAATTGTTATTAATTGATAGGTAAACTTTTAGCTATGATCGACGCGGGCGTAGGCGCTACTCACATGAACACCATTTTGTCGACACTCAATATCTCTACGGTTAGTAGCACGTTAGTGAAACGGAACGAACGTCGTGTTGGAAAAATCCTGGAGGAACTAGCACACTAAACATGTAGGGAAGGAGTGAAACTTGAAATAAATTTGACTCTGGCCGCTACTTCGTAAGAGAACATTAGTCTATTGATAATTGTGAATTTTTACCATGTATATAAAAAATTGTGTGAAAAATATCTCTGCAGAACTGTCTTTAAAAAACCTTCTTTAAATATATAAATGGAAAACCCGTATTTTAATCATGTCTGACAAAGCTATGAAAGCAGACAGCTTTTTTTAAGAAAAATGATCTGTCAAACGATATCTGGGATTGGCAGGACAATTTTGCAAATATACTTGCTTTAATTGACGTCTTTTAAATTGATTAAATTGAAATTTAATAAATGATCACTAACCAATTCTTTTTTTTTTAGGTTTCGTAGAATTTGTTGATACTTCATGTAATATCATGTACGTATCATTATTGCATACCCAGGAAAACTTATTGGTATGCACCCAGGACCATGAAGCCAATGCCGTTTCTCTGAGAGCAGCCAACGCCAACTGAATAGTACTGCGCAGCTTCTCAGTTGTTCAATATTATAAACGGAATGTTGATCTTCGTTTTGAAACTAACCAAATTATGCTTTAATTATTATTATCATTGATTGCATGTTAAAAAATAGTGTAGTTATGTATTCGAGTTTGCATTGCACAATTCGTGTACAGTAGAACCTCGATTATGCGAACCTCGATTATGCGAACCTCGATTATCCGAACCCTCAATTATCCGAACGATGGCTTAGTTTATCCGAACGCTCAATTATCCGAACGTTGCACAGAAGAGTATTTTAAAGAAAAAATCGATCAAAAGTCGATTGCAATAATTTTGTTAAAATCTACTACAAAGTATTAATCATTAAAGCTTAGTAAGTATTACATTACTAAACGAACTTTTGAATAACGCCCCATCCTTCCTCCAACCGAGACAGCAGTCAGAACTTTCTCAATGTGCGACGCGCTTATTTTTATTCTCAGCGCTCCTGTTAAAACGTTATCTTTCAACCGTGATTTTGAGTTTGTGTGCGGTGATATTTTAATGCAGCCATCATGAATATTGAAGAGAAAGATACGTACTTCAATTAAGAATATTTATTTTGCGCATTGTACTAGATAAAGTGACATTTCTCATCATATACATTCCAGAATAAAAATGGAACGTGCTTTCATGTAAACACTAAATTCAAAAGTGGTTTTGTACATCAGTTAAGCCGAGTTAACTTATGATTTTGTGCGTAACGTGAAGTTTAGTTATTCTTGATAATGTTTTTGAAAATGAACATTCCGCATGTATCCGCCATTTTTTGTTTTATTCTATAAACCCTCGAACCGAGACTATTTTTCGGCACCGTCGAATGGAATCATTAGCGTTCGCGACATGTTTACAAACCTTAAATGTTCCAAAAAATTCTGAAAAATGCATAGGTGTTCTTCGTGTTTTCAACTATAGGTTCAGTAAATAAAAATGTCATAACATTAATTTTGAATTGTTAATTTCATCGTTTGAAAAAATGCAGGAAATGCACCGTAATGTTAAAAATTCATCATTTTTTTTAAAGTAACTTCTTTTCAAATATCCTTTAAGTTATTTTAGCGTGAGATGATGTACTTTCAGAAAAAAATATGGCAGGCTTCGGGAATTCATAAAGGGTATTTATTTTAAGGGTTGAATATCGCTATTTAGTATGGACACTTATAGAAGATAAAATTGATAATAAATGTAAAATATTGATGGATAAATTGAAAAGTTTTCGAATCGGGAAACTCATCGCACTCCTCTTCCCCTTCCTGATGATCTTTTTCGAAATAATCTTTATCCTCAGAGTTTTCCCCGCCAAAATATTCCACTTGTTTGCGAGGACGAAGTAACGCACTAACCTCTTCGCTAGTTCTCACATTCATTTTCGCATTAATCTACTTAACACCTTCATAAAAATGTATATTTTTACTCAAAAAACATAATTATCGAGAAAAAACATAATTATAGAGAAAAATTAAACCTTTTTAAACCTAAAAAGTAAACCTTTCTCCAGTGAGACGTTACAACTCTTACTACCGGAAACGTTGGACGTAACGTCAACACAGACCAATAATGAAGACGTGGATGGATCTAGTGAAGACGAATCTAATTAATATAATTTTGTGAAATCTATTTTTGCAAACCTTTTTTTAAATATTTCATGTGTGGCCGATCGTTTTAAATACACTATAACGACCCTAAACTGCTTTTCATTACATGTCCAATCGATAAAAATCACAAAATAATTTTGAGCAACTTTCGAGGTGAAATACTCCTCTGTGCGTTGGCGCGAAACATACATTGTTGCTCGCTGCCACTGCCGTGAGCGACAATGAGCAACCCAAAGCAACTTCTTCTCAAACGGCTGCGAGACTTAGCCGCGCAAATACGCGTTACGGAAGTAAATTAAATCGTCAATTAAAAATGGACGATTTTATAAAAAAAATATTAAAAAAGGCATTCGACTTTCTTCAGGTGTTTAATATGTGTGTGTGCGTGTGTGTGTGTGTGTGTGTGTGTGCGCGCGTGCGTGCGTGCGTGCGTGCGTGTGTGTGTGTTTTTTTTTTAAGAGGTTTAGCGGGAAAATGCCTGCGCACCGTAGCAAATAATTGCCGTGTGTCGGGCTTGCACCACTAAAAACCCCCGTTCCTCTGTGGCCTTACAAATTCTCCCGCGGGACGACCGCTAGGTATTACATCGTGGGAGAGGCCTTAGCCGTAGCTCTTCCTTCAGTGCTATCAAACGACCTTACATCCCCCGTTCCACTCGAGATGGTATGAGTGATTTAGGGGTTCGTGTCGCTGATTTCATCTATGACTGCCTGGTCTTCCGGCGTCGTCTTCTTCCTCGCGCGTTCTGCACGTCGCAATTCCTTCATTACTGCGGCAGCATAAGCCGATACCGCTGTCCATGCGTCTGCTGACTTCAGCATCAACTCAACCAGGTTGTCCGGGGTGATGCGTGTCTCCAGCTGATCCTCGACTATCGCGCGGGAGGCACTAAAACGTGGGCATTGGAACAATGCATGTTCAGCGTTCTCCTCGACTGCTACACATGCTGGGCAGTCCGGGGAATCTTCATAATTAAACTTATAGAGATAAGCCCGGAAGCAGCCGTGTCCTGAGATCACTTGAGTGAGATAATAGTTGAGCTCCCCATGTAGACGGTTCACCCACATCTCCACCTTCGGGATTAGTCGATATGTCCACCTTCCCTTGGTAGAGGCATCCCACATCGTCTGCCACTGGTTGAAACTGGTTGCTCTCGCTTCTGTCCTTGCATAACTGGGATTTCTAGCTCCCTTCTGCTGGTACATCAATCTACGCTCCCCAGCGAGCACCTCAATGGGAAGCATTCCCGCGATAACGTTGATAGCGTCCTCGAAGACAGTGCGAAATGCACAGGCTACCCTCAAGGCGCTGACGCGATACGTTGCTGCAGCCTTCCTGCGGTACTCCTGGATTTTCAGTGCGTCAGCCCATATGGGTATGCCATAGGTGAGCACTGAGGTCGTCACTGATGACAGCAGTTTTCTCCTCTTCTGTCTGGGGCCACCAACATTAGGCATGAGTCGCGCCAGTGTGGTAGCCACCCGAGCGGCCTTTCTGCTGATCTGCTCGGTTTGCTCTTTGAAGTTCAGCCTCGCGTCGAGAATCACACCCAGGTACCGAATGAACGGTTGGGATGTGATTTCGGCGTTTCCAACCCTGAGCGTTACCGTTTCCATCACCTTCCTGCTGGATACGAGGAGTACTTCTGATTTGTGGGCTGCAAGCTGCAGTCCAACAGAAGACATCCATTCCTTTATCTTGGCGAAAGCTTCGCCGAAGAGTGCGGTGATTTGCTCCAGGAATTTGGCGATGACAATCAGCGCCGCGTCATCTGCAAACGCTACGACGGACACTCCTTTCGGCAATTGTAATAGCAGCAGATCATTGTACATGATGATCCACAGAAGCGGTCCAAGTACAGAGCCCTGAGGAACTCCTCCAGTCACCCTATACGTCTTCGGTCCATCCTCTGTGTCGTACATGAGCCACCTATTACATAGGTAACTCGCCACTATTCTCCGTAGGTACCATGCTACACCTAATGTTTTTAGGGCATCCATGATACACTTCCATATCGCCGAGTTGAAAGCGTTTTTGACGTCGAGAGCGACAACTGCGCAGTACGTCTTGGACCCTCTTGTCCATCGTTTCCCCGCAGTCGGCTCCTGCACCTGCTTCACCACTGTGTTAATGGCATCCAGCGTAGAGCGCTCCTTTCTGAAGCCAAACTGGCCCTCCGCCAGTAGAGGGTCCACGAACTTCTCAATCCTGTTATGGATGATGCGTTCGAAGATTTTTCCGGCGGTATCCAGCATACAGAGCGGACGATAGGATGAAGGTTCGTCCGGCGGCTTCTTCCCTTTCGGGAGGAGCACTAGCTTCTGCCACTTCCACTTGTCCGGGAAGATTCCTTCCTTGAGACACCTATTGTACATGCCCAGGAATATTGCCGGTGCCAACTTGATCGCTGCCTTGAGTGCGATGTTGGGTATCCCATCTATGCCGGGGGCTTTATTGTTGCCCACCCTGACAATCGCCGTAAGAAGCTCTTCTTCAGTAATGGCTGGGATGTCCTCATCGACGTCCTCCGCGAGCTGGTAGTCCTCCTCGGGTTGCTCAGGGAACAGATGTGTAACAATCTTTTCCAGCAGGGCTGCGTCCATAGGCGATGGCATCGGCTGGCTTTTCAGCCGAGTCATTACTACTTTGTATGGCCTGCCCCAGGGAGCATCTTCCACCTCGCTGAGCAGTTCGCCCCAGCTTTCAGCTTTACTCTGCTTGATAGCCTTTTTAAGCTTCAAGCGCGCCTTCCTGTGCTGTTCTTCCAAATCGCGGAACGAGCGTTTGCCTCGAGCTCGTTGCGCTCGGCGGCGAGTTCGATGACACTCCCTTCGGAGGCCGGCAATTCGTTCGCTCCACCAGTGTACCGCTGGTCGGAAGTCGACATCACGTTTCCGTGGCATTGTGGCATCGCATGCTTCGATGACCCTCTGCATGACCACCTCGACCTTCTCGGTTGCACTTTCTGCTGCGAGGGGGCTGGTGTCAAAAGTTTCACGAAACAAGTCCGCGTCAAACATTTTCGCTTTCCAGCCCTTCCCGTTTGTCTTCGGTGCCTTCGCTATTCTGCTGAAGTCTCCGCGAATCGCCCAGAGAATCGCTTGATGATCACTGTGAGTGTAGATATCACTGACTACCCAGTGGCACTGGTTGCCTCTGGCCAGGCTACTACTCACAAAAGTGAGGTCCACTATAGAGGAGGCTTCACCTCTAACAAAAGTGGGCTTTGTACCTGCATTAAGTAGTACTACATCTAATAAGGACATAGCCTCAAGCAGAGCTTGACCCTTCCTGTTCGTCACTTTACTACCCCATTCCACAGCCCACGCGTTGTAATCTCCGGCTATAGCTACCGGGAATCGTTGTTTAGCGTCTGCGACTAGGTTGTCGAGAAAAATCTCAAACTCATCAGTCGTCAGGCTAGGCGGTGCGTAACAACTGTAGAAATGAACTCCTTTGGCTTTTATTCTCACGAAACCAGTTTCCATCCGACTCGCAAGATCCTGAAATGGAAGCTTTCCGCAAGACCAAATTGCGGCCTTCCCACTTGCGTCAGATTCCCAGGGTTGCGTGTCTAGATGTCTATATGGTTCCGAGAGTATCGCCAAGTCAGGCTTCAGCTCGCGTACAGTCTGCATGAGCAGGTCCTGTGCGGCTTCACAATGGTTGAGGTTGAGCTGGAGTACTCTCATTTGCATCGTTTTTGGAGTGCCTGGAGAGCCTGGAGAGCCCGCGTATACGCTGGACATCGGCTGCTACCTGCGATGTGACACACTTTGCGCTTGCTGTGCATTCGGCAACTTTGTGGCCAGTGATACCGCACTTGATGCAGTCTTTAGCCCGGTCGACACTGCTCTTGCAGTTCCGTGATAAGTGTCCAAATTTCCAGCACTTGAAACACTTTAGTGGCCTCACCACCTCTCGGATTCTGCAATTACACCAGCCGACTCGGATGATTCCTGTATCCAGAAGTTTCCGGGCAGCAGGCACCATGATTCGTATTACCGCGGTCTGAGTCCTGCCATATGCTTTACGCAGAGACTTAAGAGAGTGTTCCGTGGCTGGATAGTCCGGTCCCAAGACTCTCTGCAGGGCCGCCGATATCTCCTCCTTCGTCGCATCCTCTTCCAGGTCCTTGATCTCCAGATCCACTTCCTGGACTTTACTCTGCACCGTTGCTGATTCGCCAAGAACACCTTCGAATTGGTTTCGCAATTCCGGTGCTTTGGCTGAGCTCTCCTTATTCAGAACGATCAGCAGATCTCCCGCGTTCGTTCTGCGTACCTTTTGGACGCATTCACCTGCATCCTTGAGCGCCGGATCCTTCTTTATACGACTCAAGATCTCCGCATAGCTCAAGTCACCCTTTTTGTGGATGACGAGAGCGTTGGGCAGAGTCGGCCGTTCGCAAGGTTTCTGCGGCTTCTTCTGAGGCTGCGTCTGGGATATCTTGTGCGATCTTTTCTTCTTTCCGGCAGTCTGCCACTCCTGCTCTGATCGCACGCCTCCCTTATCCTCGGGTTTACCAGCCAGCTCCTCCAGCTGCTTCTTCTTCTTCGGCTCCTTTCCCTCGGTCGACGATGGTGTAACCCGCTTTCTCCTCTTCGCCTTGCTTCCTTGCGTCGAGGTACCGTCCACGTCCATGCCTTCATCGTTCCTCTCCTTCTTAGGTAGAGTCGATTTCACTTGGTTTATGGTTGGCGTGGTTTGCGTACCTCCAGTCGACGTTTCCGCCTGTGGCTTTGCCCTCCACGTTACCAGGTCCTCTATACCTTTCCAAGTACTGGTAAGCATAGGAACCCACCGCTGGATCTCTTTGTGGAGGTTTTTCTTCGGCTGAATAAAAGAGGCTAGGCTCTCCAGCGTATTTCCATGCCTCTCCACCAACTTCATGATCTGTTGGTTTCTACCTTCCTCTTCCTTTCCTTCACTTGGAACATTGTGCGCCATGGAGGCCAAGTGGCCCACCTCCGTGGTACTGTGTCTGTGTGTGTGTGGGTGTGCGCGTGCGCGCGCGTGTGCGAGTGTGCGCGAGTGCGCGTGTGCGTGTGTGCGTGTGTGCGCGCGCGCGCGCGCGCCTGTGTGTGTGTGTGTGTGTGTGTGTGTGTATCAACACCTGATATATGTAGGTACATAAAAACAGTACATACATATATATTAAAATTTGACATGTACTGTACTGTTTTTATGTAAAAGGTTGTTGTTTATGATCTCGTCCCAAAAAACCCAAAAGTCGAATGCCTTTTTAAATATTTTTTTTATAAAATCGTTCGGACAAAAAATTCAGATAATCGAAACGTGGGTTTTTTGTATGTACCTTAAAGGTACATACATATATGTATAAAAACAGTACATGCATATATGTATGTACTGTTTTTATGTAAAAAGGTGTTGTTTATGATCCCGTCCCAAATAACCCACATTTCGATTATCCGAACTTTTGATTATCCGAACTAGTCTCGGTCCCAATTGGTTCGGATAATCGAGGTTCTACTGTATGTGGCTTTTCGTAGTTATTTTCAGGAATTCCATACTGAAAAATGTGAATATATGGACAAGAAGCGGCTACAAATTCGAAGCTGTTACTTCGCGTATTTTTTCTTACTAATAATTTTACTCGTTCTCATAACTCATTGTCGTGGAATTTGACAGTTGCAGTTAATTTCAGCCAATGGCTTCGTTTCAACCATTCCATTTCTATCTATTGCATTTGGTTTCACCCTTTCCATTTATATCTATTGGTTTCTATTTCACTTTTTTCTTGATTGTATAAAAAATGACCTCGTAATGCGTATGATTGTATAGTTTTTTTGTAATAAATTTTATAGAACAGGTGATCAGCAGCCATCCGATAAGCCAGATGTACAAGAGCAAAGTATAGTACCGTTAAAAGCTTCATATGATGCGGGATGGCAAAAAAAAAGGATCGGGACGAGCATATAACAGTCAAACTGGTAAACTAGCTTTGTTGCAAAAATCTAATTTATCTTACTATTAATAAGATTGGTCAATAATGATTCTACTCTTTCTGCGTATTTCAGGTCATGGTATTGCAATAGGATCGAAGAGCGGTAAGGTTTTAGCTTATGGGACGAAAAATAAACGATGTATTCGCTGTGAAAAAGGACATCTACCAGACGATCATGATTGTCGGCTGAATCACACTGGGAGTTCCAAATCAATGGAGGCTCCTATTGCTGTGGAAATATTAACAAGAAACCCAATCTTGAAAGAAGAGAGAGTCGTGATTGCTACGCTTATCGGTGATGATGACTCGTCGACAATCGCACAGGTTCGACGTGAGTCAGAGCAGCCTGTTGAAAAGGAATCAGATAAAAACCATGCAATCTGCACCTTCAGCAAAAATTTGTGGTCGTTGAAAATTCCCAGCAAACTAATCGATTACATCAAGTATTGTTTTGGCTGCGTACTAGAAAAAAATAAGGGCGATGTGGAAGCTGTGAGAACAGGCCTTTTGAATATAGTTCCACACGCCTTCGATCACCACTCGAACTGTGGTTCTTGGTGCGGATTCAATAAAGACCCATCAAAGTTCACGCACAAGATTCTGCCAAATGGAAAAGATCTAATCGATATGAACATGAAAGCTTGCCTGACAGAAGTTCTGAAAAAGTTTGCAGCCAACTCAGAACGCCTCGCTCCCTGCGGTTCAACCCAAGCAAACGAGTCATTCCACAATATATCTCTCAGCAAAACGACCAAACGGTGTCATTATGGTGGATCGGAGTCGAACGATTTTCGCGTGGCTTCAGCAGTTTGCCAAAAAAATCGTGGGACTTCTTACGCGGTAGACGTCAATGCGAAGCTTAGTCTGTCGCCGGGTACGCATACGAAAAAATATCGAGCTGGGAAGGACAAAGTGAGAATCGACCGAGGGCTGGCTGCTAAAACCGTCGAGAAGAAGCGTCGTCGTCGTCAAATGCACCGATTGCGTCATTCAAAAAATGTCTCAGAAAATAGAGAAGGGATTACCTATTTGTCTGGGAGTGGATTCCATTCATTCGAGGACGTCAATGATAATTTTACCAAAGGAAACGAATCCATTCCAAGTAACAGTCGTATCGCGTTTTTTTATGCAGAAACAACGGGGCTTTCGAAATCATGCGAGATTGTGCAGCTTTTTGCCAAACTTGGTTCTAAGACGTTTGATGCATATCTCGTACCTGCGCACGGCTTCGCGCCGACCGCGTGTCTAGTGACAGGTATAATATACCTTATTACAACGCTTTCGCGAAAATATGAACTCCAGGTATATAATAAATATTAATGAATATTTTTATCGTCAGGTTTGAGCGTTAATAATGAAGAGCTTTATCGAAATAGCGAGAAGATGAACGCGAAACCGCGGAGGTTGACGATGAAATCGTTTATTGATTTCTTGGCACCTGGGCCTGTAATACTCATTGCCCACAACGGAGGGCGATTTGATGCTCCTCTACTTCTAAAAGAGATGCAAGTTCTGGGATTCATGGACGGTTTCCAATCAATAGTGTGCGGATTCTGCGATACACTTCCTCTTTTAAAAAAGAAATTGCCAGATAGAGTAAAAAGTAAAGGGTCTTTCAGTCAAGCAGCTTTGGCGGAAGATTTTGTTGGAATCGGATCGTCTGCTGGTGCTCATGACAGTATGGTCGACGTGACTACGCTAGAAAATATTGTGAAAGTTATTGGTGTTACCGAAGAAAATCTCCGATGCAATGCCGTGACTGTAAGATCCATAATTACAGAGGAAATTCGATCCACAAAAACTAAAGAGATTAAAAAAGATTTGAATTGTCTCAAAAACAATGTGTCGACGGGAATATTAACGAAAATAGCGAAGGCTGGCATAACTATCGACAACCTAAAAAAATCACTTCTCGATGGAGGTGAAGACGCTGTTTTAATGCTTTTAGGGGTTGATTTGAACGGTCGACCTCGAGTTCCGAAAAAAAAAAACGCATTCTCAAAAACTTCATTGCAGAGCTGAAAAAATGCACATAAAAAATTTCGTCTATTACTCGCTCAATTATATTATGGTTAGAACGATGTGATATAAATGTACGATTACAACAAAACAATATTTGTATAACATTGTTCAACTTGAATAGCACTGTGAAAAATAAAAGTATAAAAGTTTACGAAAGTATAATATGACTTTTTTATTAAATGTGTGGGTATATGCATACAGAATATAGACCCACAAACTTAATCATGTTTCACACTTATACAGGGTGCGCCAGAGAAACTTACTTATTTGAAAGGTCAATAAAAACAAAAGTACTTCAATTATTGTTTTACATTTTTTTTTATTTGAGAATACAATATCCCAATTTTTTTTTCATGCAGTCTTGAAAATGACATCGGATAAATGGCGACCCCCATTGCGCATACACTGATGAAGTCGATTTTTGAAATTCGTATCCACTCTTTGCAGCATATCAATCGGTATGTTGGCAATGGCGTCGCGAATGTTGTTCTTGAGGTGTGCTATGGTCCGTGGTCGATCGACATAAACCAGAGATTTCAAATAACCCCATAAAAAGAAATCGCGTGGAGTCAAATCTGGAGAGCGTGCCGGCCATTGGAGATCGCCTCTGAGAGAGATGAGGCGGTCGGGGAAATGTTGCCGCAACAAATTCATTGAGTCTCATGCTGTGTGTGCTGTGGCTCCATCTTGCTGAAACCACACGTTCCTAACATTCATTTCTTCGAGTCTTGGAAGAAAAAATTCCTCGATCATGTTCCTGTAACGAGCTCCATTCACGGTAACTGACTGCCTCACTCTTTCGACATTTTCCGGAGTTCTGATGGTCCGTTGAAGTCCATTTCTGGGTTTAGCGACACTCCCACACTCCCGAAATGAGTTAACCCACGACAGAATCGAATTACGGCCAGGAACGAGTCTGTGAGGAGGAATTTCAAAGCGAGCGCGGAAGGCACGTTGCGTAGCAACAAGTGAGCGACCGTTAGAAAAGAAGCTCTCGACTGCGAAGGCCCGCTGCTCTCTAGACCAGAGCATGATGGCAACTGACTGGAGGGAGAAACAAACTTGGGAACTTCCCCCTCCAGATGCGCCCCCTCTCGCCCCTCTACCCGCCCAACTCACCGCGCGGGAATTTTTTCAAATAAGTAAGTTTCTCTGGCGCACCCTGTAGCATATTTCATATACACACACACACACATATGACTCATAGTTATATGTGTGTTATATTGTTAAAATAAAACAATCAAGTTGATGTGAAAAAATTCATGAAAAAATTCAAATCGGGTTAATTTCGTGGTACTTGCTATTTTAAGGTTAGGGTAACATGACTGACGCAGCGTTGCCACATCGATTCACATGCTAGCCAAGATTCGTAATTTTTACCAAACCTTGATTGTTGAATATTGAATATATATGGTTTTCGGTGGGCGAGTACAATTTTTTTTTTTAAATGCTCACAAAGGTTTAGCTCACATTACTCCGGTGTTAGAAATGGTTTCTCTTGGTGTTTTTTGTTTTAAATTTCAAAAAATTTGTAAAGGCTCAGTATAGTCTACCCAATAACATATATTTTTTCAAACATTCAATCTTGGATTGTGGCTAACGCTCCAACCTCCTTGAACTCATAAGGCGCCTAAGAAACTTTAAGTCGATTTTTCTCGGAATTTTCCAAGTAGTGCGTCCTACTACTTCAACCACGTGGGGTGCTAGGGGTCCTCTTTCACCACAAAAGAATTCAGCCAAATCCTCGACCACACGGTCGTGCCGTCTCCTTGTCAAACACACTTACAATCTGAACTTTTTCGCGGAGTCCCGCTAAATTAAGTCACTACTTTTCTTTTATAATATTGTAGTCATTGTTTTGAAATCATTTTGTAGTATGGAATGAATAAAGGAGGGGATGGTAAAAGGGGAAGGACCCCGTACCTCTGAGGAATACATATATAAAAATAGAAAATTAAAGTATTATTTATAATATAACTTACATGCAAAAAAACGACTCATGCTTGCAAGTTCTGAGAAAGTTACAATATAAAGTTCTTTCACTCAACGCTCAAACCTGTTTGAAATCTGAACGCTTTTACCAAATTTCGCTTAATTAAATCTCAATATTACTGCTTTAATACGCTATTTACATGCGTCAATTTATTCGGATATCTAAAATTTCCGGAAATTTACACCGTGATGATATTTTTCTTTTAATGTATGCCACTTTTAAATGTGTTACATCTTAATCTTGCGTCTGATTCCTATAACATTTGATCCAACATATACGTTGTGGAATACTCTATTTCCTATAATTATAAAAATGTGCCATTCGCAGTGTAGAACAGTTTTTTTGAAAATAAAAACGCCCTTCAAATTTGAAGTATTTGGCTATTGTTCAACAATTGCATTCAAAATATATCTCTAATAATACATCATTAAGGGGCCCAAATTAAGTGCTAGTTGTCTCAAAAACTCAAAGGTTTCGCGTGTTCAAAGAAGTCCGTACGTACAAAATTTCCGCCAAACATACATCAGTTCTGAATAACATTTTTTTGAGATTTTGGAACAATCTGACCATATTTTCATCAAAATCGGGAAGACACATTTTTTGACAAAAAGCGGTTAAAATTGCATATACCACGTACAATAATGAATGGCGGATTTCATAATTGTACCCGTCTTTCCATTGGTATAAGTTTTTTTCAACTTAAACGAAAGTATTCTACATATGGGATTTATCTTGGCATTATGGTTGTAGCCGGTATGGTTAAAAGGAATGGAATTGGTTTTGAGCTTGCGCAGTGCCCTTTATCACTTGAGTATTTTATACAGGCAAGTAGAAACATAAAAAATGAAGGTTTCCTACTCGCTTGTCAGAGTAGCACATGGATCTCACTCTAGGCAAGTTGCCAGAACTCGAAGTTCGCTAGCTAGGAAATAGCGATCATTCGAGCGTGGCGTCATCACTCGGCTGTTCGGGTGACAAAAAACTTGATTCAAGTGCCCGTAAGCCGTACTTCTATAGTGCTGGATCTTCGAACTCTATCACAATACCTCAGTGAAAGCAATCGTCTTACACTCAAGCCTATTCAATTGATTCAACCTTATCTTTGTACGTAGGAATATATATGGGTTAGACGCACTAAAATATAGGTGGTAAGAGGATTCAATCAAATAGAAAAATGTTTGACTTTACAAAGAGTTGATTTGAATTAAAAAAGTGTAACAGGTAAATTTAGTGGATTCCCATAAATTGTTTTTTGAACAAATGAAACCGAACCACAGATTTATTAGAAGTAAAAAAGAATTTAGTTATTAAACCATATTAAATAGATCTTGAGTTAAATAAATAAATATATTGAAATAAATAATTCCAATAATGGAAAGCAGTATGAAAAATTTAATTTCACGAAAAAATCTGGTTCATTAAAACTGAACAAAAATGAAATAAGCACATTCAGTTAACATCAATAGCATTTTTCCGTCAGTGCAGGTTCGCTTCACGGTATTGGAGTATGTCGCGGTTTGTCGGGAAGGACACATGAGCTACAGGTACATAAACGCGTCACGCACTACACTATTACACATATCTGGAGCATGTTACGCTCGCACACTGATAAAATAAGATTTATAGCAACCAGCTAAATGCGTGCGTTTGATCTTTCTTATTCGAATTAATAAATATTCTCGTGAAACTAATGTTAAAAAAAAATGTAATTCTTCTATTCCAGGGTTTCATTTCAAATACACTCATTTACTTCAATACAGATCTATTTAATACCGTTGGGTGATAAAAAATGTACATGTTTTTAATAATTATGATATTTGGTATTATTCGGGAAAAACATTTTTGGTCGGTTTCAATCGGCCTATGTAGAAGTTTCTATTCGAATGACCTAGCAAATTCATAGACGTTCTATTTCAATTTAAAGACACATTTCCTAGATGTAAATGAAGAAATATTCTATGCAAATTAACATCTTATTCGTTCAAACCAGGAATGTATTTTAAGCAAATACCTATTTACTAAATCGTCTACATCAAGGAATGCTTGAAACAACTATAGAACTATATTTCAAGCAAATAGCATCCTAGTAGGCCGTGGGGCAATCAAAAAATTATTTAGATACATCTCAGTTCAATCGAATAAACTTTTTTAACGGTGTATTATCTCCTATATTACGACATCGTAAATCGGATCTCCGATCGTCCGACCTTCTGGCTTAGAGACAGGCACGTTGAAAATTAAATAATGATGATTCGATCATCATGATTTGATATCGATAAGTTAATTTGATTAGTTTTCATAAACGCGTAAGAAAAATATACTCAGAAACGTGCTGTTGCCGAGGGATTCGCACCAAATTGACACGAAAAACGCGGCACACACTGCACATAGTGTGACACATTGAGGATATACTTCAGTGTCGCTGTTCCTATCGTATATATGCCTTACGATAAGAACGATAAAGTGGCGAATACTATTGAGATTAATTCGGCGTGATTCTGTGCTCAAGTCATGAGAGCTCTAGGCAATATTCTGGCGCTATGTTGTGGAGTTATTTCCGGCTGGTTTTATAGAACAAATTTCTAGATGGAACGAATCTTGTGCAACTTATGATGCAGGCCGTAAGGTTTTTATTTGGCGAAAAATATATAACGTGATTAAGACAAAGAACTAAGGGTACTATTTCATGAGCAGTAAAAAAGCAGCAGCAATTAAGTAACTCACTAGTTACCACTAGTAAACACTAATACTATGTTGAGTCAACAAAATGATGTTAGTAAGTTACCTAAACGTTGCTACTGATCACAGCGCGTCAAATATAACCCTAACAGAAAAAGATGGGAGCATATAATACTAAGCGAATAAGATGGAAGTACAGTAATAAAAAGTGCCTTCCCGATAAGGCTGATATGACGCACTTTCGTGAGTCCTTTACTACAGTTCCCTTCCTGTTGCAATTAGCTTTTTGAATTGAGTTATCCAACAATGGAGCGACATGGAGGAACATATGGAGCGCTAAATAGCTAAAACACGAACAAAGATTCGATATAGAATGAAAATAATATTTAGTGGCTTTTATTCTACATATTTTTAAAGATCATTGAACGTTTTTTTTTACAAATTTTTTGTAGGAAAATTGCAGTTCCGAAGCTGGATGAAGCGAGCCACCGTTATCTGATAATGTTCTGCGGCCAGTAACATTACATCGCCAATTCTTCAGCAATTCGCTTGATGTTTTTTTCAAAATTTTCAAGAGACGTGGTAGCGCCTTAGCGCCAAGTAATAAAAAAAAAACATAAGCATAAAAGCCATAATCAATGGCTTTTATGAGACCGTCACGCAATCGAGAAATCATAGTCAAAAGCCATAAAAAAATGAGCACCACTGTGACGGACGTCGAGCACGTCGCGACTCTTTATACAATAAGATGTCGTTTAGCAGACGACTTTTTAACATTGAATCGAAATTACGCGAATATACGGCCATGAATCAAAAATCTAATGACATTTTACCAATGTAATGTGATTTCTTCTTATCAATTTTGTTTGGGTAATTTTTCGACCCGTCGACTCAATCTTTAGATCTGTCGGTCCGGACGCATTTCATAGCGTCACGCTAAACGCATGAAGTGCGATATTTTTCGACTCGCCGCCGCAAACAAACAAGGCGTCTGCCATGGAGACTAGATCCAGGAGCCTAAACTCGGCATTTTAAGTGATGTTCGAATATGAAGGCAACAGGGATGGCGCTACGATCGTTCAAAGGGTTGGGATGCTAGCTTCACTCGACAACAAACTGAACGCGAATTTGACGTTACTTTGAATTCTGTTTTCGTAATTTTCACGTGAAAGAAAAAAATTTAGATTTAAAAAGGGTAAACCTTTTTATAATACTTCAATAATAATATAATACTTTAGAATGATAACGTTTGTCTGTGTGTAGTTTTCAAATAGGTTTCAAATATATAAGTTGTAGAAAACAACCGTATGTGATTTTTTAATTCTAGAGCCATTGAAAGAGGGTCGAAAAATTAGATTTGCAAAAATATTTACGGACTTAATTTTTTATTTGAAAACTTTTCAGATCATGTGTAAAGTAGTACTTCAGTACGTAAGGCCGACTATTATAGTGTTTAACGAAAATAAGTCACCGGAGTAGACTTAATAGTTTTGTTGTATTTGCGAAATGTAGTCTAAAATTAGTATCTTAAAAAAAATCACACAAATCAATATAACTTTAAACCACTGACAATCGCATAACATACACTGATATTTAATGACGAGATTAAAATACTACCGTGCAGTTTATGATAAAGCTGGACAAGCCCAATGATAATCGTTTCGAATTATCGAATACAGTATATTATTCATAACATGTATATATAAAACGTATTAATATCCAAACTCTAATTGAACATGAAAGTTTATTTTCTCACCAATGATGGAATAAGCCGCTTCACAGGGGATACATTTATCAGCCAAACACTAATTACGCTTATCATTTATGTAGATACGAACGAAAACTTTGTCGTGAATTCGCAACAGTATTGAGTCAATAATTAAATAAGTCGGGCTACAATGCGCAACAAAACGCAACAGTATTTAATCAGTAATTAAATAAATCTGGGGTCAACGACTACAATTAAAAGTATTACAACGAGACTTGCCTTCTTTTCCCTCATGAAGTAGATCTTTTTCATGTGAAAATTACGAAAACAGGACAATAAAGTCAAACTCGCGTTCGATCTGTTGTCGAGTGAAGCTAGCACCGCAACCCTTCGCGCGATGTTTTTATCTTTCCCTGTTGGAGTTTAGGCTCCTGTATCTAGTCTTCATGGCGTCTGTTGACTCTAACCTCCAAATCGGGTTAGAGCGTGATAGAGCATAAAGTGAAAAGCAGTGAAATTGTGATTTATAAAATAAACCGCCCTTTTTCGGGCTAAAGTCAATTTTACGAAGGTTATCAGTGTCGTGCATGTTAACCCTAAAAAAGTTATTTGACGTCGTCAAGCAAACGGCCCTTTACAGGGCCAAAAATTAATTTCACGAAGGTTCTTCTCATCGCAAATGCTAACATTAAAAATGCTTCGTATCTGTGAATAGGGCGGCAATCAGAACATTGAGGTCATCTACATAAATTTTTGCACCGGAGAGAAGAAAATGTCAAAAGTATGGAATTTTCTTATACCGAACACAGTTAAGGAAAAAAAATATAAACTTTGCGTTACGCAGAGACAACGACAGATGTATACCCATAGGTATGGACCAGCTGAAATTATCACTTAGGTTCACATGAAGCACAACATATAAGAAAGGCATTGCCAAGCTAAATTTGTGGATTTACTAGCTTATAATGTACAAGTGTAGAATGTGTACTCAGAGCACGCCCATAAAATCGGTCAAAGAATCCTAATTCATTACCTAATTCATACAGAGTAACTTGAATAGGATTTTCTATAAAATACGTATTTCTCGTAGTTACTTATACCTCCAATTAAGAAATGAAAAATGAAAAATGTATATCTTTGTCAGCAGCATAATCAGCAGAACGATAAACGTTTTCGGTGAAGTGTTTTTTAACAGAATATTTAAACTGCTTAACACCAAAGGCATACTGCACTGATTCCAAATTACGAAGACTTTGGCAGCAATGACAAATGGTTTAGTACAATTTTTGATGGACGTTATATTGCATTCCTGGACTATTGAGTAGTCTCAAAGATAAATTGTGGACCGATGATGGAAACAGATTTAAAAATATATCAAATATATCAAAAATATATCAGATTTAAAAATATATCATTACCTGAGTAATGTTTTTTTTTAAGTCTGCTTCGGAAAATTTTCCACGCTTGGTCTCGCAGAATAAAATTTCCACTGATCGTTATTTTCAGAGGGTCTCACGACAAAATCAAACTGTTTCCTCATAATGCCTATACAACATAATAATAAATATATTTAACTTTGCCATGAAACCCTCTATAAATAAAAGTCAGTAGAAAATGCTTCTTCGAGATGAAGACTGGATAGTTTTCATAAACGTAAGATTCACTTTGAATGCTTGAATTATTAATTTATCCAATAAAAATTCCTTTGACAATTTCGTTTATATTAATGTTCTATTAGTTCTTCAAACGACTGTAAAAAATCTAATTTTCAAGATCATAAAAATAATAAACAGTTTGAAAACGCTTTATGCTGTGATCAATTCAAATATCCGAAAATACTTTTCCCTGCTCAATACGAATTAAAAACAATTGACGTATAGTTTCTTTAGACATATTTAAAATTCATGTATCTTTAAACTGAGTCTAAAAGAAAAAGGAGTTTTTTCGCTTTCAAGAAGATATAAAATCCCTTTTAAAAACTTTGAAAAAGTGCAAAAAGAACGCCAAATAATAAAAAGTCCTCCCGAAGACATTATCGCTTGTATTACCATATTAAAAATTCTGATTAATCTCAAAATATGGTTTATTTTGATGTAAACAATGTTTTTATTATACTTTTCAATTTAAATGTACCAAAACAGTGAAATAACTTTTTATAAAATATCCAAGCAAGTTTACTATAAATGTAGTAAACAAAAATGATTTGACAAAACAATTTTAAAAAAAGCTCGGCGAAGGATTTCGTTTTCTCAAGTACTCAACTCGCAGGTTAAAAAACATAAACTGCCGCAATATATTATACAACTGGAAATCAAATTCATGAACCCGCGAAGTAGAGATCAAATCTGTGATGAACCCCTAGACTATGCAATACTTGAAATATTACTTTACGAGGTTGTTCGGGGGTCGCTTCGCCACTCCTTACAACGCGATCAGGGCAGCCTGCGGCTGCGGCAGCCTGGGCCACTGGGACGGGCGTCGCGTCCCCCTCAAATGATTGAGGGATTGAGCTTGATGCATGTCATTCATAGCAACACAGCATTCGCGACTGTTATGCGCTCGTGATGGCGAAACAGAACAAAAACGCATAATCGTTATAGACAGAGTCTGGGTTTTCCTTAAGTTTATATTTGCAATTGCATTTTGCACATTTGCACACACACACACACACACACACACACGCGCGCGCGCGCGCGCCCTGCTCTCCCTTGCTCCCTGGGTAGGTCGTACAAAGTAGTAATGACTCGGCTGAAAAGCCAGCCAATGCCATCGCCTGTGGACGCAGCCCTGCTGGAAAAGATTATTACGCGTCTGTTTCCTAAGCAACCCAAGGAGGACTACCAGCTCGAGGAGGACGTCGATAAGGACATCCCAGCCATTACTGAAGAAGAGCCTCTTACGGCGATTGCCAGGGTGGAAAACAATAAAGCCCCCGGCATTGATGGGATACCCAACATCGCACTCAAGGCAGCGATCAAGTTGGCACCGGCAATATTCCTGGGCATGTACAATGCGGGTCTCAAGGAAGGAATTTTCGCAGACAAGTGGAAGTGGTAGAAGCTAGTGCTCCTCCCGAAAGGGAAGAAGCCACCGGACGAACCTTCATCCTATCGTCCGCTGTGTATGCTGGATACAGCCGGAAAGATCTTCGAGCGCATCATCCATAACAGGACTGAGAAGGTCGTGGACCCTCTACTGGCGGAGGGCCAGTTTGGCTTCAGAAAGGAGCGCTCTAGTCTGGATGCCATTAATAGAGTAGTGAAACAGGCACAGAAATCGACTACGAGGAAACGATGGACAAGAGGGTTCAAAAAGGACTGCGCAGTTGTCGCTCTCGACGTCAAAAACGCTTTCAACCCGGCGATATGGAAGTGTATCATGGATACCATAAAAACATTAGGTGTACCATGGTACCTACGGAGAACAGTGGCGAGTTACCTATGTAATAGGTGGCTCATGTACGACACAGAGGATGGACCGAAGTCGTATAGGGTGACTGGAGGAGTTCCTCAGGGCTCTGTACTTGGACCGCTTCTGTGGATCATCATGTACAATGAGCTGCTGCTATTACAATTGCCGAAAGGAGTGTCGTGGCGTTCGCAGATGACGCGGCGTGGATTGTCATCGCTAAATTCCTGGAGCAAATCACCGCACTAATCGGCGAAGCTTTCGCCAGGATAAAGGAATGGATGTCTTCTGTTGGACTGCAGCTTGCAGCCCACAAAACAGAAGTACTCCTCGTATCCAGCAAGAAGGTAATGGAAGCGGTGACGCTCAGGGTTGGAAACGCCGAAATCACATCTCAACCGTTCATTCGGTACCTAGGTGTGATTCTCGACGCGAGGCTGAACTTTAAAGAGCAAACCGAGCAGATTAGCAGAAATTCCGCTGGGGTGGCTACCACACTGGCGCGACTCATGCCTAATGTGGTTGGCCCCAGACAGAAGAGGAGGAAACTTCTGTCATCAGTGACGACCTGAGTGCTCACCTATGGCATACCCATATGGTCTGATGCACTGAACATCCAGGAATACCGCAGGAAGGCAGCAGCAACGTATCGCGTCAGCGCCTTGAGGGTAGCCTGTGCATTTCGCACTGTCTCCGAGGACGCTATCAACGTTATTGCGGGAATGCTGCCCATTGAGGTGCTCGCCGAGGAGCGTAGATCGAAGTACCAGCAGAAGGGAGCTGAAAACCCCAGTTATGCAAGGACAGAAGCGAGAGCAATCACTTTCAACCAGTGGCAGACGATGTGGGATGCCTCTACCAAGGGAAGGTGGACACACCGACTAATCCCGAAGGTGGAGATATGGGTGAACCGTCCACACGGGGGGCTCAACTATTATCTCACTTAAGTAATCTCAGGACACGGCTATTTCCGGGCTTATCTCTATAAGTTTAATTATGAAGATTACCCGGACTGCCCAGCATGTGTAGCAGTCGAGGAGAACGCTGAACATGCATTGTTCCAATGCCCACGTTTTAGTGCCTCCCGCGCGATAGTCGTGGATCAGCTGGAAACCCACCCAGGACAACCTGGTGGAGTATCGGCTTATGCTGCCGCAGTAATGAAGGAGTTGCAACGTGCAGAACGCGCGAGGAAGAAGACGATGCCGGAAGACGAGGCAGTCATAGACACGAACCCCTAAACCACTCATACCATCTCGAGTTGAACGGGGGATGTAAGGTCGCCTGACAACACTGCAAGAAGAGCTAAGACTAAGGCCTCTCCTGCGATGTAATACCTAGCGGTCGTCCCGCGGAAGAATTGGTAAGGCCGCAGAGGAACGGGGGTTTTTAACGTACAGATCTGGGAAATTGTGAAATCATGGGTGGGTCACATAATGAGTCGAAGCGGTGGTTTTCGATTCTGCAATGAAAAGCGCCGCTACTTAAAAGTTAGCCAATCAACAGCAAGTTGGAGTGTTATGGCGCAGTTTTTTGAAAATTGAACAATATCTTCAAGAACTATATGAATGGAAGATATTTCATTTTTTTCACTGCCGGTTATATGGTGAGAATAATAAATATTTATTATTCAAAAAATACCCTAACAATAAGTCATTAATTATTTGCATTCGTAAATATCAAATAGGGGCACTTCAGTTCGTAGACAGTGAATTATACTTGCGTGATGATATATAGCGAAGTGGTGTGGAATGTCTGTCATCCACTTGGCCAATTTGATTCCATGTTAATAATTTTTTCGTATTGTACTATTTTTCTTATATGTCATTATTTAAATTATTTTTCTCAGCGACTCTCGCGGATAATTAAGAAACTACTTTTCTTTCCTCGGTATAGAGGACGACCCCAACCACTAAAAAATGCCCAAGTTTCCAGACCTGCATTTGAGACCGTGGTCGGCTGGAATAACGCAAGGTAGTAATTAAATCCTATGTAACGGGTCCTTCCAGTTATTCTTTTTTAACAGGATCGCTTTGGAAGCTATTTAGCTTTTATAATACTTAGGTTCTTATTAAATGGCTCGGGAATTCTCGATTATTATAGTAATACGATTCTTTTAGTCGCAATCAAATGAGGAATGAGAAAAATATTAGTTTTCAGGTGTAACAATTTTTTACAGAAATGTTATCGTTGACTCGCTTGCCTCATTGGAAAACAAAGTTATTTTTCAATGTTTAAATATTAAGATAGTTTATACAATATAAGAAAATCATTGTTTGAATTTAATAAAGAATAACGATGAGGTAAATCTGACATTTTTTGAAGGTATTACAAACAAAAATATAGTTGGGTGGACTTGATTTAATGGCTCTACGTTCTTTTTTCCCTTTATCACGTTTTTTGAAAGGATACCTAGCAACTGATCGTAATCCTTGAAATTTATTGTTGGAGGTAAAATTCGGTATCGACTCATACAAACATGTATGGATCTCAGATCAACCCCGGAATTAATATTAATTTTTAAAGACGGACCAATCAGGAACGTCTGATGAGCTGGCGTATGTCGGTGAGCGATACGCGCGTGTAGTAATGCCTGGAGGTACGGTGCTTCCACCAGATTCTATGCACGCGTTCGCTTACCGACGTACACCGGCTCATTTGGCGCTCCTCATTGGCCCATTTTTTAAATGTTAATTATAACTCCGAGTTTGTTCTGGGCCCTTTCGTACTGTACAATTTCATTTCAGTAAATATTTCTGTGAACTTTGAACTGTGAACATATCCAAGGTGCTAATAGTTATTGATCCACCCTGTATACTGGTGCGGGCTAAAAATAAACTTTTTAATTCAATATATATCATTAACTAATCGAATGCGCCGAAAATCTCTTTTGGGAACGATGGGTCTGAAGTTCGCACCGTTGCTAGGCAACGATATTTTGTTTTATTTTTATTTTTGTTTTTCCATGAATTTATTGCATAGTCCGCTTCTGGATGCTTATAAAAGATAAGACGAAACATTTTTTGGGATTTCGGGAAAGGGAACCAACCCTTAGAGGGGGGTGCCAAAGTTGTAAAAAATTGTAGCTCCCACGGTATGGAGACAGCCATCTTTTTTTAGTGGCGTTAGGGGTAAACCAAACATAAAAGAATCTAGGGAAAAAAATGAGCGATTCTTGTTTGCCGGAACTCATCCTTCTCGAAGGGTGAAAGTTCTAAGAAATGTTATCTTCGATCGTATGGAGATAGCCATCTTTTTTATTGGCGTTATGGGTAAACCAACCATAAAGAAGCCTAGTGGAAAAAAATTAGCGTTTTTCATTTGTCGGAAGTTGCCCTCATCGGGGAGGGGGGGGGGGGGGTGAAAGATGTAAAAAATCGTATCTCCTACTGTATGGAGATAGCCAACTTTTGGGCTGTCTGGCTAACTACGGCATAGAAATCGCGATCATCGTTATTGGCATTGTGGTGACTGACTCGAAAAATATTTGCCAAAACAATTGAAACGATTTCAATTCATCCGAATTCATCCTAAGCTTATGACGTTGAAATTCTCATAGTTGGAATGGAACGATTGTTTCGTTTGTTTTTCATTTCTTTTCTTCTTTATGCCTATCCAATACAAATTGAGGTCGTGAATCTCTAAAAAGACTACGTAAAAATGTTTGAGTAATTTGCAGAGCCGGGAAAAAATTTCAACCGTTCAAAAAACATTATTTTCGTGGCATTTCAACGATTCAAACTTCTACATCATCTTCCGAAGCAAAAAACAGCACATTTTCTGTATAAAAAATATAACATATACATTATTTTATTTACAATGTTTTATTCTGAATAAGCAACATGTCAACATTATTTTTTTATAATCTCATCCAAAAATTTGAGAAACTCAGCCGGTCGGACCTGGTTTTCGATGACGCAAAAAAAAACGGTAGACACGATTTCTTAAAAACTACTGCACCGCTCTTATGGAAATTTTGCTCACTTCTTCAGAATGACTTTGACTAGTGATTGGACGAAGGATTTAAAAACATGAAGTTTCATTTTTTGGTCGAATTGTATGCAAAATAGTTCAATTTTTTGTACAATTTAAACTACATATAGTATGTACAATTAGTTGTAATCGAAAAAAACTTTCGTCCAATTACTACTCAATGCTATTTTGAACGAGGGTACAAAATTTTAACGAGATCGGTGCATTAGTTTTTGATAAATCATGTCCACTGTTTTTTTAGGGGTGTCCGAAAACCGTAGGAGGTATGATATTGCTTATAATATTCGGTGCAACCCTAATATTTCTGAATTACTTTAATAAAAAAAAGCCCTATTATTTTTCATAGTATTTATACCGAAAATTACAATACAAATCTGCGAAAAAATATTCATTTTCGATTTTTTTTTGTTGCGTTCAGCGATCATCACAGTATAAAATGTTTCAAAAGATCTATCCTTTTGCTTTATCCGATAGTATAGGAGTATAGAGGGTTATAAACATGTTCAATTTTTCAGGCGAAATTTGAATAATTTTGTTTGCTTCAGCCTTGCTTAGAGAAAGTGATTCGAGCAGCGGCGTGAGATCATTTTTCAAAACGGTGTACACTTTCAACGGGAAAGGTTTCAAGCTATCGGTTCCAAATTTTGAGAAATCATTCTTCACGTCATTCTTCATTTGCTATTGAAGCTTTTTCAAAATCTTCGTATTTTTATGACAAAAAACTGTGCACAAAGAGGCTAAATTCGATACTCAAGGGGTGAGACGCAGTCAGAGGCGTGAGAAAACGAGCATTTTCAAGAATTTTTTTATAGTAATTAAGTTTGTTCGACAAAAGTGGTTACACAGAATTTATGTTATATTTCAACTTGACTTGTACAAATTTTCAAAGAAAAATGTTGATTATTTGTAAAAATATGGCCATCTTTGTCGGACCCCCTTCGGCATGTAGTGCTTTGCGGTGACCATCATAACATTTTACTGGATCATCTGAAATAAAAAAAAAACCAAATAAAATCATTAGTTTAATAATATATCTAGTCTTTAATCGAAACTTTTTTCAAAGATTAATAAAATGGCGGCTTCCGAAAGATAATTTTCGACCAAAAAATCGCTCGTTTATTGTTTTAAAAAAATATAAATTTTCAAAAAAAATAAAAATCCTTCGATTATGGACTAGTTTTTAAAGCTATCAATAAGCACACCAGAATTCATCAAAATGCATTGAGTGTTTTTTCAATTAGAGTGGTAACCGACTTGAAAAACATAATTTCGAGAAAAACGCGTTTAAAGTTTTTCTATGTGGATGCGGTATTATATGATCGTAACATTTTGAGGTCGATGGATGAAGCTAAACTTTTTTTTATGTATTTTGATTCGCTGAAACCGAATATCATAATTTTTTGCCGAAAAGACGAGCATTCAATTGTTTATAGCCAATTGTTAAAACAATTTTTCAAAAAATTAAAGTTTTTGGGTTGAAATATATATTTTTTTACATTTTGGGCAATTTTATAACAAAAGTATTCTTTATAAAATTTTGCTAAAGTTCGTAGTTTTTGAGCAACACATTATTGAACATTTCTGAAAGAGTTTCCCGAGTTTACACTTGATTTGTGTATAGATATACTAATTAAAAAAATACTTACATCGAATCATCAATTCCTGGCCCATACGATAGGGCTTCTAGCGATGTGGAAAGTTCCAAAATATCCATTCGTTGTCGTCTTCGAAGCATTCTACCTTCCCAGGTATTATCGTATGCGCATTTGTCAGCCACGTCTAAACGAGGCAGACCGCTACCTGCCATGGGAAACCGACTACCCTTCACTAATTGTGGGATATCCCGGAAACTATTCATCGGATTGACTCGAAATTTTCAGGGAATTTTTTCGAAACATCATACTTCAAGAAAATGTTTAAAAAAAAAACAATTTTTTTTTAATTCTGACTGCATCTCATTTCTTAATAAACGGCCACCATTTCGTCAATTTTGATACATATAAAAACCACCATAGCAAGATAGCGGTTTTCATACTGATTATTAATGCTTTAAGGGGTAAGGCCACTGTAACGGCCCAAAAAAAAAGGTTTTTTCACTAATTTTTTGCTCCCGAAATTGAAGGTATTTGAAAAAAAACTTTTAATGGTGTTATCGGGCATACATTAAACTTTATTATAAAATTTTTTTACAGTAAAAAAAAAAAAAAATGGCGGTTCCACAGCTATCTTCCCGGGACATGTTTTGCTTCCAGGGCTCCGCGGCACGCAGCACCACTGGTGCACTTTTGAATCTAGAACAAAAAAAAAAAAAACCATTAATCTAGAGGGCTATAGCTAGAGAATGTCGATCGGATTTTAAAAAGTATCAATTTTTGTGAATTTGGCGTGCGTTTGAAAAAAAAAATTGATTTTTGACGAAAAAAACGGCAAGTTTTTTGTAAATAAAAAATCAATAAATAAAGTTCTTGAAAATTCCGATCGACATTCTCAAGATAATGTAAATGTTCACATCTGGTTAAAATTTCAAGTAAAAAAAATGAAAATTGTTCGAGTTATGCTGCGTGCCATTTTGAAAAACCATGTTTCGAGAAAAACGCGTTTAAAGTTTTGCGAATAGTTTTTTATTGGAAAAAATTAAAAAAAGAAGTTTCGGAGAAACTTAAACTATTTTTTATTTTAAACTTAAACTATTTTTTAAGCCAATAAAAAAAATCGATTTTTCAAAAAATTTACAGTGGCCTTACCCCTTAACAAATGTTGTTTCACATCATATTTACCGTTACAACTGTGTATATCGTGAGAACTTCTTTTTCTTCGAAGAAATTTTCAACCGTTAGAAAAGTGTTTTAAAAAATGAAAAAATCGTTTAAAGATATTCTTAGCGTTCTTAATGAGTGCTTTCATTTCACCTAAAAAATCAGACTAATTGGCGTATTTCAACCATCGAAAAAAATCGCGAAAATCAGGTATTTTTCGACCCGTTACACTGTGAGGATTCATTACGGGGTTACGTGAGTTTCGAAACCAGAGTCTCTGGCTTCGAATTTGTCTCTATGAAAAAAATATAAGATATAAATTATTTTATTCAAAATGTTAAACATATAAAAAGGAACATTTCGACAATTTTTAGGATAATTTTCATCCAAAAATTTTGGAAAATCAGTTGGAGGACCCGGGTTTCCGGAGACCACGAAAAAAAAGGTGGACCGGTTTTCTCAAAAACTAATCCACCGATCTTATTGAGTTTTGCCAACTTCTTCAAAATAGCATTGACTAATTATTGAAGGAGGATTTTTTTAAATAGTAAAATTTGAATTTTTGGCAGAGTTGTGTGCAAAAGAGTTCAATCTTTAGTAGAATTTACACTACGTAAATAAAACAAAATACACACTATTAAAAAATATTGTTGAAATGTTGGTGCTTTATGTGCTTAACATTTTGAATAAAATAATTTATGAATTATATTTTTTTTAATAAGAGGAAATATGCATATTTTGGCTTCGAAACCCACTTAACCCCTTAAATTTTATATTCAATATAATATTTACTCTACTGTTAAGTTACATTTCTTCGGATAGATTCCAATTACATAAAGTCGTGCTTTCTGTTTATTAAAAAATATAAATGACGGAACAACAGTAAAAAACAAACTTCTTGCATTCCAACTATAATACTAATTTCAAGACATTGACGTGTATCAGAATTTTGGCAGAATGTTAAGTGTGCTGTCACGTCCCGTAACTTTTTAATGTTTTGTTTATTAGTTTCCATTATTTTTTATTTTTTATCAACGGGTTTAATATTCATTATTTTCCGACGACTCCGTCGCCTCGTGTCTCTGTGCGGTGTCGGGTGTGAAACGCCGACCGGATATACCCGATCGAATTCCGCTGATCGAGCATCGCCTGATCCGCGGGGTTCGACCGTGGGTCTCCGGGAGCGAACAAGTTTCCGTGGATGTTGCCAAAAACCCCACCGGGCTAACAGCGACCGACCTAACGTCGGTCCGGTGGCGGTAAGTATGATTAGTTCCTATTTGTCCACGGTTCGCTCCTGGAGTTGGAGAAAACTCCTAGTAACAGCAGTCCTCGCGGCGGTGTAATAAGTCCAGGCCTTAGACCCGGCGGACCCGCACAGAGACGTCAGTCTTTACTAGTAACATCCTAGTAGCAACGGAGCTCGCGGCGGTGTAATAAGTCCAGGCTAGCAACCCGTCGGACCCGCACAGAAGCGTCAGTCTACTATTTACTATTTACTATTTATTTTAACTTCCATATTTCATCACCAAAATAAACTTCGAATCAGTGATAAAGGTGCGGGGCCTACGTTAAAACCTCGATCAACATAGAGGACTCATAAGTTCAACGTGCGGTGTGCGGGAGAGAAACGCGGGGAGAATTGTCCCCGCGGACGAGTGTGCTAGACCGAGAGTGAGAGAGCGACGCGGGGGAAACTGTCCCCGCGCAAAGGCGTGATTACCCACGGAACGTTGTAAGTAGAATTAATATCATATAATAAAATATCATTTATAAACCTTTACCCCTAGATAGCATTCGTTAGAATTTGTTTCCCTACTCCCATTTCCACAGGAGAGTTTGCCGGGCCGTATGACGTGCGGCTATCCCTTCTACTTTAAAGAAATTATATTGAAGAACCCGAAGGTAAAATAAAATCGTCCCTTCTGGACGTAACAGTGCCATAATCGGCGGCAAAGAAGACTTCAAAAAGATCTTGACTTTGCAAAGTCGATTACACGAATTCACTAACCATATTATTTTCTACCAAGTAAAAAGAAGACATAGGATTTAAAACAAAACAAAACAAAATCGGTAAATTTCTTAAGGAGTTACGTCGGTTTCGTAGCAAAAAAGGTATTTTTCTCTATTTAAAAAAACCAGTGGGACCGGTTTCCGTAGACCCCTAAGAAAAGCAGTGCACACGATTTCGCAAAAACTACTGCACCGATGTTGTTAAAATTTTGCACCATTCTTCAAAATAGTATTGACTAGTAATCGAACGAAGGTTATTTTCGATTACAACTAATTTTACAAGACTATACGTAGTTTAAATTGTATCAAAAATTGAACAATTTTGCATATAATTCTGCGAAAAAAGTAAACCTCATGTTTTTTTAATTCGTCATTCAATCACCAGTCAATGCTATTTTGAAGAAGTGAGAAAAATTTCAATAAGATCGGTGCAAGAGTGTTTTAGAAATCGTGTTCAACTTTTTTTCCGGGTCTCCGGAAACCAGGTCCCACCGGCTGTTTCCCAAATTTCTGGATATTTTTAAAAATTTTTTTTGAAATGTTGCTCATTTGGAATAAAACATTGTAAGTTAAATAATTGATATGTTATAATTTTTTTTATTCAGAAACTATATTTTTTTGGGGCTGAAAACCCACGTAACCGCATAATATTGTAGCTGAAGCGAGGATGATGTTGAAGTTTGCATCGTTGAAATGCAATGAAAATAATGTTATTTTAATGGTTGAAATTTTTTCGGCTCTGAAAATCACTCAAACGTTTTTACGTAGTCTTATTCGAGATTTACGATCTTAATTTACATTGGATGAGCACGAAGAAAAAAATAAATGAAAAGTAAACGAAAAAATCGTTGCATTCCAACGATGAGAACTTTAACGTCATAGGCTGGGGTGAATTCGGAACTCTTGAAATCGTTTCAATTGTTTCGACAAACATTTTTCGAGTCAGTCAACCCACATTGCCAATAACGATGATCGCGATATCCATGTCGTAGTCAGCCAGACAGCCAAAAAGTTGGCGATCTCCATACAGTGGGACATACGATTTTTCACATCTTCCACCCCCCGATGAGGGTGACTTCCGGCAAATGAAAAACGCTCATTTTTTCCCTAGGCTTCTTTACGGTTGGTTTACTGGTAACGCTAGTAAAAAAGATTGCCATCTCTCTACCATGTAAGATACGATTTTATTAACGTTCACCGCCCGAGAAGGGTGACTTCCGGTAAACGAAAATCGCTCATTTTTTTTTCTAGACTTCTTTATGGTTGGTTTACCCGTAACGCAATTAAAAAGATGGCTATCTCTATACTATGTAAGATACGACTTTTTTTACAACTTTCACCCCACCGATAAGGGTGACTTCCGGCCAATGAAAATCGCTAATTTTTTCCCTAGGCTTCTTTATGTTTACTTTACTCATAACGCCAATACAACTTTTACAACTCCCCCCCGATAAGGGTGAGTTCCCTTTCCCGAAATCTTTCAAAATACTTTGTATGATCTTCTATAAGCATCCAGAAGCGGACTGTGCTATAAATTAATTGAAAATAAAAATGTTTGTTACTTAGCAACGTTGAAAACTTCAGACCCATTTAGGAATGTTCCTATAACGTCGTCCCGCAAGTAACACGACGATCTTAAGGCAACGGCTCCCACCGACTAAGCGGTCATGAGTGCGAGAGAGATAGCTGAATCACAGATACCCACGGATTTTCGGAACGGTTTCTTTTTTCGGAAACAGAACAGGTACCCGTTGCTCTTTGAACAGTTAACAACCGCCATTTCTTCTTTTTCTCGAAATGTGATCCATTTGGGCGAAAACTTGGTAGTAGGATTTTTACCGACCGGGTATGTGACTCATGCTCTTAATGACAAGATATTTTGAGGATCGACCTACCAAACGAAAAAATGACCTTAGAAAAAGTCTTACCATTTTTGAGCCATTGAGATTTTTATTTATTTTTTTCGAAAAATCGTCCCATTTGATCTGTATTTTGTTGACGTGTATATGAATAAGCAGATATTTTTCTTTGTTTTTTCTGTTAAATACTTTTGAATTGTTGGTCCACCATGTTTAAAAATTAATTAAGGCGGAGTCGGAGGGAGTTGATATCAATCCATCTTTTTCCAAATATTTTTAGATCGAATTTTCCATAACAAATTGTTTCACCTCTTTTATGTGTTTAGATTTGAAAAGTAACAATCTGAATAAAACCAGCGTAATTAAAAAATATATATATGTGCGTTAATTATAACTTCATAGTCCAACAGCCGATAATGTTTTCAAGCCAATTTTCGATTATAGTGTATTATTTATCTGTTAAAATTTATAAGGAATGCTGATTACATATGTCAGGATTCTCATAGAAAATTCAAGACCCCATAAAATAGTCTATATGTATTATGATGTATCTCACATGGTGTTAGCAGTCCTCCGAGTAAGGAGTGAAACGCGCGTTTAAATCGTGTGAATTCGACGCCTATAGTGTTTATTCATAAGATGGGAGGTAACTTGATCAGGTAAGTTGATGGTACGTTATTAAACCAAATATCTTGTGGATAAAAGTTCGATATATGAAGTTTTTTAAGATTGTGAAGTTGATTGAAGGAGAAACGAAGATTCTTTCGAGAGAACGGAAGAACGTCGAAATTAAACAAATTTGATTTTTATAACACATGATAAATTAAGCGATTAGCACAAATATCGCAAGCGACGATATGAGTGCCTATTGAAACAGTATATTGTTACACATGCTATGAATCCTTGTATACAGAGTACATAATCGAATATTTCTTTTCGTCGCTTATAACTCTTTTGTGATCCGTCTACTATTGGGAGTACAACTTTGCAGTGACCGTTTTTTTCAAAAGTTTAAGGCTTTATTATAAAAAAGTGGCTATATATTTTTTAATCAAAGTACTGCCCGTCGCTAGCTACGACCTCGGCCCATCTTTCACGTAGCATTCGAATCCCGCGTCGATAAAAGTCTTGGTCCTTGGAGGCAATCCAGGAATCGACCCAATTTTTGACTTCTTCGTAAGTACCGAAGTGCTGGCCAGCCAAATCGTGTGCCATTGACCGGAACAAGTGATAGTCGGAAGGGGCAATGTCTGGAGAGTACGGCGGGTGGGATAAAACCTCCCATTTCAGCGTTTCCAAGTACTTTTTCACGACATTTGCAACATGGGGGCGGGCATTGTCATGCTGCAGTATCACCTTGTCATGTCTTTCGTTGAATTGTGGCCGTTTCTCTTTGAGTGCCTTACTCAAGCGCATCAACTGACGTCGGTAGAGTTCCCCTGTGATGGTTTCGGATGGTTTGAGCAGCTCATAGTACACAACGCCCAGCTGGTCCCACCAGATACACAGCATCACTTTGGATCCGTGAATATTCGGTTTGGGCGTCGATGACGAAATATGACCAGGCAGTCCCCATGATTTTCGGCGTTTAGGATTATCGTAGTAAACCCACTTTTCATCTCCAGTCACAATCCGGTGCAAAAATCCCTTCCTTTGTTGTCTTTGGAGCAGTTCCCGCAAATGCTGAGAATTCGGCTCGTAGGTTGCCATGTTTGAGTGCCAATAACTTTATAATGTATACACGTATCCGTTAGCTTTTTTAAATTGTTTACATTGGCAGAGCCTCCAGTTTAAAATGCGACTTTTTTTATTGAACTAGGGCCACTACTTCAGCCGCAGTGGCTCTCTAAGTAAAACGGTCACTGCAAAGTTGTACTCCTAATATTATTTTCTTTTCCCAACTTCACTACTATTTTCAATGCCCACACGCAACCAACGTCATATGATTAAACGTATAAAATACCCTCGTGGAATACGCTTGCTTTTTTAAATGACATGTAGAAAAAATGACGACAATTATTTGAAGGGGCCCTTTTAAGTTTTTGTAACATGGTCCCAAAATCACTCCAGCCGTACGATGTACACGCTGAAATACCATGCGTCACAGACCTGTGTTACGTATGTAATCTTAATCGATGTTCTCATACACTATTCTGTACTGAAAGTTCAATTTTCTTAACTGTAACATACCTAATATTCAATATAATACTGAAAGTGCCGGTTGAAAGTTATCAGTTGAATAGGATGATGGGTAATTCAACATTTGAATTCGTACAGGTAAGTAAAATTCTACAATCAAACCTAGCTTCAATGTTTATATATTAGCGATGCAGGTAGGTGAGGTGTATAATTCAAAAACTATTCCCATTGTTGATATTCGAGCAGTATATATATATCATGCACCGTATCACGATGACGGTAATATGATGTACTACTTCAATTCATATCATAATGGGTTTATTATCAGGGTCCTATATAATATGTGTCTATTTTAATGTAGTGTGCGACATTTTCTCTCCTGCCGTCTAATTTCCTATTTATTTATTTCCGTTTCATCGACGATAAGCTTTCTTTTCATAATGAAGGGAACTTGTTCAATTTCGCATTCAAAACGTATAAAGTTTAATAAAGGTGGGCTGTGTTGCAAGGATAAACTTCCGAATTCTTAACAGTTTCTTCGAACACATCTCATATTTATAAATACTCTTATAGGTACAGCATTGCAAAGATAAATGTTTTCGAAATACTCTCAGACGGAAATGAATTTATGTAAATACGCGCTGGAGCAGTGTTAGGAAAACCAAAAGTTTGAAAACGCTCTTAGACACAGTGCTGCAAAGATACAGTATCGCAAATACTCTCGCACACATTGCGATGCAAAGATACAGTTTCCAAAAAATCCTTTCAGGCACAGACTGTGAGAAGGTAATTTTGAAAATACCGCATACAAATTTTGTTTAATATTCTCAAGCAGAATATTACTGTGGAGAAAAAATACTGTGGAGAAAAAGTTTTGAGAATCCTCTCAAACGCGGTACTGTGGAGACAAACAGTTTGATAATACTTTAGGACACAACGCTACAAAGGTAAAGTTTTGTAAATACTCTTACAGATGCAGTGCTGCAAAGATACTGTTTAAACAAATCTCTCTTAGACACAGACTGCGAAGATGCAATTCTCAGAACATCCCTGGATACAGTCCTGCGAAGATGACAATCTTGAAAACACACTCAGGCGCAGTACTGCTGAGACAAACTTTAAAAATATTCCCAGAAACAGCACTGCACAGACTAAGTTTTATAGTCTCCAGATCCAGCGCTGCGAAGACAAAGTTTTTGATAACGCTCTAATACGCAGCGCTGCAAATATACAGTTCAGTAAATACTTTAACAGACACTGCTTTACAGAGGTGCCATTTTTGTAAATCGCTTTCAGAAAGAGACTGCGAAGATGCAATGTTGAAATACCTCTAGACACAGCGTTGCGAAGGTAAAAATGTTGAAAACACTCTTAACCATGGTGCTGCGAAGATAAAGTTTTGATATTACTCTTAGACCCAGCACTGTCGTGATAAAGTATTGAACAACCCCTTAAAAACACAATGCTGTCAAGAGAACATTTAATAAAACTTCTTATGAAGATAGTATTGCGAGGATGAAGTCTTGAAAACATCCTGTACTGATACAACTCAGTTGAGATGAAAGTTTGGGAAACCTCTTGCAGATACATCGTTGTGAGGATGAAGTTTCGAATAATCCTTCACAGGCGGAGATAGAAATTTGAGTAGCGGCTCAACGGTACAGTGCGATAAAAATAATTGTTCGAAAGCTTTTATCACAGACACAGCGCTGTGAAAATGAAGTCTTGAAAAGTCCTGCATAGGCGCCGTGCTGTCAAGATAAAGATTTCAGCAATCGTTAGAATCACCCTTCATAACGCTAAAAGAATGAATTTTGAAAAACAAACCCTTGTTCGACACAATGATAAGAAGATCAAATTTGAATACATGTCGGTTCGGTTTTCGTTTTTTATAAATCGCTGGCTGTCAATAAATATACTTTTTCAATTTTGGATTGATGTCGAAGGTAGAGCCAAAACAAATTAAGTTTCGCGCCTTTCTCTGTTGTGCATGTATGCTGCGAGCAGAGGTATCGTTCACGCGGTCTGACGAATAGCATTTTGCATATCCCTTCCATCGTCCGTCCCGCCGCGGACGTATTGTTTTCTTCCAATATTACGAAACGCAGTGACGAGTGTGACACAGTCTTGTGAATATTCTCGGACACCTTTCTCTGCGATTTTTCACAATCATCTATTATAGTCAATCGGACACCTTTTCTTAGGATTTTTTTACAATCATCTATTACAGTCAATCATTTCATTTATTCTATATTAATCAATAATTCCATTTATTCTATATTTATAGTTTTTATTATTATTGTTATTATTGTTAAGTGTATATATACCGTGTTTATACAGGGTGTCCCCGAACTCAACGTCAAGCCGAAACGGGGTAACAGAATTGATTGTAACCATCATGAGAAAAATCAGAAAAAAAAATCTATCCCATGCAGTTTGAAAATTATGGGCATTTAAGAAAAACCTAGAAATTTGGTCAAACTGTAACCATTTTTCGGTTATTGTGGTTAATTTTTATTATTTTTGTTCATTTAAACTTTGGAACCGTAACCCTAAATAACATTTCTAGAATCACAGTCAAAAATAATGACACAATTGCCCCAAGTTTCCGAAAATTAAGACTATTTGTTAAACTATGAATTTAACATTTTTGAAATTTGTCGACTTTGAAAGGTCCTGCTTTAAAACAAAAGTACTAGAGTGCCTTGGCAAGTGCCATTAAAAGTTGGCGCATTTAATCAGGATTGTAAAATGGTACAATACTTGTTAGTTTCATACTAAAAAAAAACGAGTAAAAAAATTAAAACCTCAAGTAACCCGATTTTTGCTAACCAATTTTACTCAGTTAAAATGTTTTTTATTCGCACAAGCTCTTGGTAGGTTCTTAATTTTACGGCAAAATGATGAGAGAGATGGATAGTGGACATGTTTGCCATGAGTGAGCGAGACAGATAGTGACGCCACGCAGTGAGACGGAGATGCGTCGTTTAAACGAGTGCGAATGAAACAGATACAGACGCCATACCAAGCAAATGGCTACGCTACCAGTCTGACACCAGTTAGTACGTTTCGCTCATTCGTCTACTGCGTACCTTTCCGTATACGCTTGTGTTGATTTAGTACTGACAACTTTGGCTTCTCTTATTGGACTTGGATTTTTGTGAATTGGACTTGTTGATTACATACCGGCAACTTTGGCTTCTCTCTTTTGGAATTGGACTTTTGTGTTGGCATCCTTGTTATCTACCATGCCTACGCGCTACACTTCACAAGAATATGCGAACATGCACCTCATTTATGGGGAATGCAGATGCAACGCAAGTGCCGCCGCTAGACTTTATCGTGAAAGATATCATAATTTAGAGCGCTATCCGGATCACCGCGTGTTTGTTAATGTGCACCGTTCACTCACGGAGGGCGGCCATTTCCCGAATCAAATACGGGCTGGAGGTAGACCTCGCTTTCCTTACGAGGAAGAAGTGTTGCAAGAGGTCGCAGATGACCCAAGTATTTCCGTTCGTGTAATTGAAGAAAGAACGGGAATACCCAAAAGCACAGCACATCGTATTTTACAAAGAGCCGAAATGCATCCGTTTCACGTACAACGAGTTCAAAGTCTTCTCCCTCGAGATTATCCTGAGAGGATTTCATTTTGTAGAACAATGCTACAGAGGCATAATGAAAATCCCCAATTTATCCAAAAAATTCTCTGGTCAGATGAATCAGGTCAACTTTCAAAGTAGACAAATTTTGAAAATTTTAAATTCATAGTTTAACAAATAGTCTTAATTCTAGGAAACTTGGGGCAATTGTGTCATTATTTTTTACTGTGATTCTAGAAATGTTATTTAGGGTTACGGTTCCAAAGTTTAAATGAACAAAAATAATAAAAATTAACCACAATAACCGAAAAATGGTTACAGTTTGACCAAATTTCTAGGTTTTTCTTAAATGCCCATAATTTTAAACTGCATGGGATAGATTTTTTTTCTGATTTTTTTCATGATGGTTACAATCAATCCTGTCACCCCGTTTCGGCTTGACGTTGAGTTCTGGGACACCCTGTATTGTGTTGTGCTTTTCTGAACTTTGTGAACTGTTCTTCCTGCGAATCTGGTACATTTCCTAAACAATCTTTGAACATGCCTGGTGGCCGCAGGCCGTATCAACGCATCCCAGCATCGGAAAAAATGAAGAACGGGAGGACATACCAAAAGAGCGGACAGTCCCGCGATGGAAGAACCATGTAAGTCGAAACAATAGCTTTTATTTTTTTCATACATAATCTTCTGAAAATTGATGATCGTTACATATTCAATAAATTTAAAATTTGAATCAGCCTTCTACAGCATTTTCTTGCGTACAATAGACCAAGCTTTCAATTTCAAATTCACCGTTTTCTTCATGAAGACCTGGTGCTTTGAGTGCGAGAGATAGGCTAAAGGTATCGCGCGAGGGCTAAACAATTTTTGTTTTTCACCCCGCCTGAAGAGGCGCTAAGCACTTGGTATTTCTCGCTCTCTCACACACTCTCGATATCGCTGATCCTGACACGCTCTCTCTCTCTCTCTCTCTCTCTCTCTCTCTCTCTCTCTCTCTCTCTCTCTCTCTCTCTCTCTCTCTCTCTCGCTCGCTCGCTCGCTCGCTCTCTCTTTCTCTGTTTCTTACACATACACACATTCACGGGATGCCATGCACCCGTTCATACAGCGAGAAAGAAAAAGAGGCTCTAGCGAGGTTCGACAGACTAAGAAGGGCTCTGTCGAACCTCGTTGCAATCAGCCTGTTTGTTTATATTTTGGCTTGCAACAGCGCGTGCGCATCCAACCAACGTGTATCGCAGCGCGCATACACGGGGAAGATATCACGGTGTTTTACTGGAAGCGCGCTGTGCTGTCAAATGCAATATTTGAAACCGCAATATAGAAGTCGAGGATTCAAACTGCTCTCTTGAAATTGCCTCAGTGGCGCTGGTGTCACATGTACTGTTTTAAGGTCGTCGCTCACTTATCAACCCGGCACCCGATCAGCACCGCCTCGCCTCGAGCGGTTGTCATTTCTTAGATGGGCTTTCCATACATATGCGCTCACTTGTCAACTCTTGCGAGCGAGCCGATCCGGTGATGCTACGGAGTTGACAAGTGAGCGCATATGTATGGAAAGCCCATCTAAGAAATGACAACCGCTCGAGGCGAGGCGGTGCTGATCGGGTGCCGGGTTGATAAGTGAGCGACGACCTTTATGCCGTATTTTATTTTAAAACTAGTAAATCTACCCTAGGCGGGAAAATTGAAGCTGTAACTCGGCGAAAAATAGTCGCAGAGCAACTTATGAAAAAATTAAATCAATGCTCCAAGGTTTTAGTTTTGAAATCGTGCGTTTAAAATTTTTCACCGTCAGCTGTTTTTGAGCAACCATAAAAAAACACAGAAAGAAATTCAACATTTTTGTTTAACTTTCAAAAGGACTTCAATATTTTTTTTCAGTGGTTTCATATAAAGCTTCTTTCGATAATTTCATTGTCGTTAATATGAGCGGTCTAAGAGCCTTGTACGATGATTTTTCGCTTAGTTATCGTCGTTCAAAGCAAAAAAGTCAGATTTAACTTAAGTAATTAATTACTCGGGAAATTATGGTCATACAGAAAATTTAGGGAGGGTTTTGAAAACTGAAAGGTACCATTTATAAGTCGTCCTTATGGAATTTTTTTTTAATTTCTGTACGAGAAAGTTGGTTGAATATTTTGCAAATGAAGGATAGAATAAGGATGTTGACTGTAACTTTTGAACGTCGAAGTATTCGAAAGAAATTTCAAAATTACCGGAAAATTTAGTAGTGCTATGATTCTTTTTTCATTGTGTGTCGAATGATTGAATTTATCGTTTTCGATCGATTCATTTTTTATTAATTTTTTTGCAGTTGACAATGTTTTTTAACAATAATCAATATTTTTCGATAAAAATGTTAATTATTGTGAGATAAAGAAATAACGAGAATAAAAAATATTCATTTGTTTTTATCATATTCAGATTACATCACGAAAATCGTTGAAAAAAAATCATTTCATTTTTTTCGATCGCTGCAAATGTCTTAAGGGGTTACCCCCACTTGCGATTTTGAAAAAATCGATTTTTTTTATTGCATTTTTTTGAAGTATAAGTATCTGAGAATATGTCCTGAAAATTTCAAGTTGATCCGAACAAAATTGACTGAGATATGAGCGTTGAAAGAGAAGAATCCGTTGTGTAAACGACCGGAAATTGAAACTTTAAACGCGTTTTTCTCAAAATGGCATTTCTGAAGTCGGTGATCAAGATTACTCGAACACTAATGAACCGATCTTCTTGGAATTTTGCAGGCTTATTTAATACATAAAAATGTAGTCTTTAATCGTTCGATTTTTTTCGAAAAAAAAAAAATGGCCGTTTTATAGCCAAAAAACGGCCGTTTTTTTTCGTTAAAATCGAACCATTAACTTTGACTGTCCGCCATTTTGTGAAAAATGAATATTTTTTAAAATCCTTCGATCAAAGACTAGTTTATACTTATATTTGACTAAATCCATCCGCATTTTTTTTTTCAGATGATCCACTTCGCCGCAATGTTGGTCACCGAAAATCGTGTATATAAAAACATTATTTCATTGACGGCCATTTGCCACTAAACAATGTAATATTTTTCAATAAAAAAATTAGTGAAAGTTCTTCAAGATGTGTTCTTTAAGATGGTATATTGATCGATTAGAAAAGTTTTGTAGTTTTCTTTAAAAAAATTCATGAAAAAGGCCTTTTTTGCGCTACAAGTGGGGGTAACGCCGTAAGAGGGTCTGTCGTATTGTCTTATGATGTCTTATGATACCCAAGCAAATATTTGACGCAGCCCCGGCTCGAGTCGGTAAAGGCAGAGCTCGTACGAGCTACTGCACCCTACCGCTAAATGTCACAGCGCGCGTTCATCACGACGCGTGTTCGTTCCGAACGCACGCTGTCACGGGGTCGGGCCAAGGCATTCTTTGTTGTGCCTCGACACGCACACACGCAACGCTTGTGTAGGGTGCGTGAGTGGGCATTCGCTACGTCGCGTCCGGCGCATGTCGTTGAATATTTCCTTCCCGCATACTAGTCCAGTCAAAAGTGGCCAAAGTCAAAAATTTTTGCGACCGCTTAGTGAAACACGTATTCCTATGTTAATCGAACCGGGGAATCCGAATTTCTAGGAATTTTAACTATAAACAGGGAAGAAAAGGGTTAAATACCGAAAAATATGCATTATTTCGAGAACGAAAAGGAAATCGCAAAAAAGTTTCGAACAAAAGTTGTAGAGGGGAAGATTGTACCCTATAGGTGTATATAATGTTTTTTCTCTATCTCCAATAGTTTAGCCCTAAAATTGAAAAACAAATTCACACCGAACTATCAACGCGCGAGGCACACGGACGTGACGAGATTGAGAGGTATGAGCATTGCTGGTACCTCCTTTCTCTCTCGCTCTCGCACGGCCGCTACCGCGCTTCGTTCGGGGGTCCCCGACGTTCGATCGGTTATTTTCGGCAGCCCAGAGGTACGTCAGCGGCTTCCCCTCTTGCCGGCGCGGCGCGCCAACCTGCAGCTCGGCTCGCGAGTCCCCAGGACCAATCGGGTGTTTTCGCGGGGGTTAGATAGGGCATGAAAAATGACAAATCCGTTGCCTGGTAATATTTCGTACACCGAAATAAAAAGAGCGAGCATAGAACATTTCGTTGAAATGACGTACAGAAAAGCATCTTTTTTAAAGGTCAAGCTCTATAAGTGGAAACGCCTATATGGAAAGGATGGTTATCCTTCCCAGATCCTATGAAAGAAAAAATATTTTAAGTTATATATGAATCAGGATAATCAGAATATCGTCGAGGTATTCCATTTAGACCCAAAAATCGTTGGGGGAAAAAAGTTAAATTAACTCGAAAAATATTCTATACAATTTAATTGTTAATAATTTTTTATGTAATCTTAGGCCGTTTATTAATGGATATCGATAAATAAAAACTCCTATAATAGCGAATGCAGCTCCCAGGGACAATACATAATCAAAATGAGGTACTACATAATAAGTATCATGTAAAATAATATCACTTGATGAATTACCTAGAATCAAAAATCGAGTAGCTAATATTGCATAAATTAGACGAATAGACCCAAAAGTTTTTTTTTTTCATTTTGGTAAAAAATTATATGGGAAACCAAATACGGGAAATTATATGGTATAAGCAAATCCTGGTAAAATAAAAATATAAACTTCAGGATGTCGAAAACATCAAAATAAATGTTGGTATAGAATTGGATCTTCTCCACCTTATGGATTAAAAATTGTATTTAAATGTCGGTCTGTTAAAAGTAAAGTGATAACCCCTGCTAATACAGAAACAGATAATAATAATAAAATTGTTGTAATTAATATTAATCATGAAAAAACCCAATGAGTTGGTCTGATGGTTAGCGTTGCGGGCCAGCGGATCGGGAGGTCGGGGGTTCGAATCCCAGTCCCGTACTTTCGTCAGGAAATGTTTTTCTTCAACATTTTCTCAGCAAAAGGCGACGAGTTTCGTGACTGGGAGGCGAACATGGGACCGACTGTATCGGTATAGGTTTTCGGCAGTTTTCCTATGCCCATGACTGGCGAAAACATGAGATATTCATGGTGAATACGATACGGACGAGGAAGTCGGCTGCGGCCGCAAGGAGGAGGGAGGGGGGGGAGGTATGATGGAGAGAAAGAACAAGTGTAGAGCGGTGGACATATAAGTAGTGGAGCCTTGTAAAAAGCCGAAAAGGCTGCGCAAGTAAAACTTAAAAGAAAATATATTACTCATGCAAATACAATACTTTGTTCAAAAATAACATTCAACAAATACCAATATAACATTTCTTTATATTTATGATCGTGGTAATAAAATTAATTGCTCCTATAATTGAGGAAAATCCTGCGAAATTAAGAGAGAAAATTGCTATACCTAATGATATTCCTTCATGATATAAATTTAATGAGAGAGGTTTCTTATAATTAATCAATTAATAGAAGAAGGTACAAGTCAAAATCGCAAATAATTTATGCGTAGAAATGATATATCTGGGGCTGCTAATTTGAAGGGAATTATTCAATTCCCAAATCCTCCAATGATAATAGGCATAACTATAAAAAAAATTATAATGAATGCATGACGTGTTATGATGGAATTATATAATTGATAATTATTTTATTATTTCAAGTTTTACTTGCACAGCCTTTTCGGCTTTTTACAAGGCTCCACTTATATGTCCACCGCTCTACACTTGTTCTTTTCTCTCCATCATCCCCCCTCCCCATTGCGGCCGCAGCCGACTTCCCCCTCTGTATTATATTCATCATGACATTTCTGTCATAGGTATAGGGAAACTGCGGAAAACCTATACCAATACAGCCGGTCACGAGTTCGCTTCCCAGCCTCGGAGCTAGTCGCGTTTCGTCGAGAAATAGCTCACAGGCTACAGCCATACCCATCCGACACACACACGTACCGGTCCGTGTGCGCGACATCTGTGTACAACTGGAGCTACGTCACGCCCGTGTTTTTATTTCTCGACGAAACTACGAGACAGTGATTCGAACCCGCGACCTCCCGATGTGTTGATTTCAGAGGCAAGCACGCTAACCACTACACCAACACATCGGTTATAATTGATAATTATTAATGAAGTAATCAAGATTACCGAATTCTACACCAATTGATAAACTTAATGAAGATCCCATTATACCAGATCATATTTCCAAAATAAAGTAAAGAATTCCTATATCATTATGATTAGTAAAAAAAATCATTTTAGAATGATTTTATGGTTAAAAAAAATTATTGCAAATTTAAAGATATATTAGTTATAAAATTATAAGTAACGTGTCCGATTTAAGTAATAAATTGGAAATACATTTGAAAGATTAATTCTTTACTATAACATTATTAAGATTCAAAAGTAAATTTTATTTTTTTATTTTGAAGATTAATAGTTTTTTTAACTTAAAATTTTAAATAATTCAATTATTTAACATTCATAAATTAAATGAAATGATAAATAAAGTTATGAATAAAATATTTATATTATTAATATTAAAACTTTATAATATAGATTAATTTTTAAAATAATTTATTCATAAGCCTAAAGAAAGAATAATACGTGTGGAAAACAAAAGTAAGATTGATATAATTAGTAAAATTAATAAGATAATAAATGTAATTTATTGTTAATTAAAATATTAATTGAAGATCAGGAAAATAATAAACAGTTGCGGCCACGGCTTAATTTTTATTGCTTATCATAAATAAAAAATTAATGTTTTGGTATATCAATGTTTTATTGATTTATATAATTAACAAATTCATATACAGCGGTATTTCTAGAATTCCTATCGCTCATTTTCTGGTTCAGTCTGTGCCGAAGAACCGGGGAGCTGTCAGGTGAAAAACTCAGTCTCGATGGATTTCGTGCGAAACGAAATATAGCCGGTAGCGGAGTTTTCACAACCGACAGCTTAGCTATATATACTAGGCTGCCGAAGATACCCGTTCGACTTTCGGAGACCGTCGGCCCAAGCACGTGCAGCGCGCCGGCAAGAGAGTAAAGGGCGGTTAGGTACCAATGGTCTTCAATCTCCTCGATTTCGTCATGCGCGCGTTAATAGTATTGGTGTGAATAAGTTTTTCTAAATTTACGGCTAAAGTATTGGAGATAGAGAAAAGAATCGTATACACCTACAAGGTAAAATCTTTTATTCTACAACTTTTCTTCGAAACATTTTTGCCATTTCCTCTTCGTTCTCGAAATAATGCATAATTTTCGGTTTTTAACCCTTTTCTTCACTGTTAATAGTTAAAATTCCTAGAAATTCGGATTCCCCGGGTCGATTAACATAGGAATACATGTTTCACTAAGCGGTCGCAAAAATTTTCGACTTTGGCCACTTTTGACTGCACTATACTGTCCCTTCACAGCGAGTACACAATTCGTGTGGGTATGTACACGTATATACCCACATGCCCATGCACGGTCAGCGTCGACAAAGGAATTCGCCTTACTAGTCGACGTCGACATCGCACGAAATTCGAAATTTCGCAGTAAGAGAGCTTGCTGATGGCTCACGCTTTTCTACACCGAGATAACTGTTGGAAATTAATAATTTTTAACAATTGACATATTATCAAAAGTGTGGTACTGGCTATACCTCTCAGCAATTATGATTGCTGAACACGCGCTGCAAAAGTAAACCGTAAAAAGTTCACAAAAATAATTTAATAATAAGTTTAAACATTTTTTTTGCACTTCTTCTCGATCACGGAAATGATCGGTAGATACGGCACTTGCTGTACCTATCAGCAAATTTGATTGCTGCTTACGCGCTGCAAAAAATGACGGTAAAAATTAGACAAAAATAATTGTCTAAACAATTATTTTTGCATTTATACTCAATCACGGATGTGATCGGTAGATACGGTACTTTCTATACCTCTCAGCATTTATAATTGCTGTTAACGTGCTGCAAAACCAAACGGTAAAAGATAAACAAAAATAATTGTTAAAATAATTACTTTCGCACTTATTCTCGATCACGGGTATGATCAATAGATACGGTACTTGCTGTATTTCTCAGCAAATATGATTGCTGCTGACGCGCTGCAAAAACAAACGTTATAAATAATTGTTTAAATAATTATTGTTGCCTTTATTCTCGACCGCGTTTGTGATCGGTAGGTGCGGTACTTACTATATCTATCAGCAACAAATATTATTGCAGCATACGTGCTATAAAATCCGATGCTAAACAGGAAGCTAGCGCAGTATTTTCGTTTAAGGAAAGTGGCAATTTGGAGAAAAAAAAATATATTCGTTCAAAATTTTGTTTAATAATTAATTTTTTCAGGCTAATTTTCATTTCCATTTTTGGAAGTGCAATAATATTCGTTTGTCAATTTCTCATTGGGAAATAACCAATATAACCTCTGAAACAAAAAAATTATTGTGGCTAAGCTGGTGTTTTGTATGAAAAATTAACTGCTTTTTAAAGCTTAATACCGCTCTGTATATCCAATATGTTTTAATACAACATTTATTTTTTGCTAATTGGGTGTATTGATACATTCAAGCTTTTTGCATAGAAACATTCACATTTATGCACATAATTTTGTTCGCAAATTTATAGACAACAAATTTCCCAATATGCCAATTCAGAATGAGATCAATTTTGTAGTAAAAAACGTATGGAAAATACAGAGAGGTTGTCCAATTTCACTGGGCTATATCTTCTGGGAATGGATGCACGACAGAGAATACAAAGTAAGGACGAGCAAATTAGATTTTTTCGTGACAAAAGTACCGTCTGATAACCGACCGTACGATCTCACGTGGAACCACCCCTAGTTGCTTAGTTATATGTTTTCTACTCCAATTTTCCATTGCTACTTTTTTTTATACACAATTTAGTGAAAAGAAATCGTATTTTTTGTTGATAAAACGAAAAGTTCTACAGCTATCGAAATGGACCCAAAAGACGAAATATGGGAAATGAAAAGACAAAGAGAATCAGCGGTGGATGGACCCAATCCGATGACTATTATGGGAGTTATTTTTAAAAAACAACGAAAAATAGCGTTTTTGAAAAATTAATAATTCCGCCATTTTTAAAGTTACAGCGTACGGCCTTTGCGGGATTTTAGATATTAATGCCTACTTTCAGTATGCAAAACCTGGGCGCTGTCGAATAAGTAGTTACCGCGTAATTGTAAAAATAAGTTTTTTCAGCCCTACATTGTAAAATCGCTCGATGCTCTCTGAAGATCATCCAATTTTTTTTTCCAAAGTGATTTTGAAAGTAAAAGACTTGAGCTATCAATCGTCAATCTTCGATTTTTGATAAAATTCCGAAAAGTTAGTTGAAAATGCGTGCAAACATGGGTGAAAATGGCCGAGCGCTCAAAAGCGGTAGGGGTAGAACAGCAAAAGCGGAGACGGCATGTATATGGGAATAAAAGCGCGCTTAGCGCAACTTGTAAATCTTTAATTGCGATATATCCCGAACAATTACAGACATTTTTTAATTTTTCATTTTAGGATATCTCAAGCTGCGGAAACCGATTCTTCACTCGGATTTCCTCAATCTTTAATATCAAAGCCTTTTTGGGGATTTCTTGAGATGCTGTGGAATTGATGTAATATAAATAACGAAGAAGCTTATTAATTTGTACATTGTAATTTTTTATTGCACAAATACGACTAAATTGGGAAGCACTTTTACCAATTTGACAGCATTTTTATAAATAATTATTATATTTAAACACACCGATGTGCTGGTCTAGTGGTTAGCGTGCTTGCCGCTGAAATCAGCACATCGGGAGGTCGCGGGTTCGAATCACCGTCTCGTAGTTTCGGAGAGAAATAAAAACACAGGCGTGACGTAGCTCCAGTTCTACACGGATGTCGCGCACACGGATCGGTACGTGTGTGTGTCGGGTGTGTATGGCTGTAGCCTGTGATCTATTTCTCGACGAAACGCGACTAGCTCCGAGGCTGGGAAACGAACTCGTGACCGAGTGTATTGGTATGGGTTTTCCGCAGTTTCCCTATACCCAGAGCAGAAGAAGTCGGCTGCGGCCGCAAGGTGGGGATCGATTAGGGATGTGGATTGGAGAAAATGGTGGGAAATGGAATAATGGGAAATGTAATAAGGGGAAATATCCCGTACATGAAAGCTACAATTAGCGAAGCGTTCGCCGTAGCAGAGACAATAATAAAAATAAAAAAATATTATATTTAAACAAGAACAGCAAAGAAATCGGCCAAAAAGGCTTTCTTAATAAATATTGAGGAAATCCAAGTGAAGAATGGGGATCCGCAGCATGAGATACCCCAAAATAAAAATAAAAGTTATAATAGCTACTATCGTTCGGGAGATATTGCAATTAAAGATTTACAAGTTGCGCTAAGCACGCTTCTATTACTATATATACGCAGTATGACCACTGAGTATCCGGAGTCCAACTGGTAATGATTGAGTAACTGCAATGAACTGTACTGACTGCTAGGTAAGGCGATACGATTCCAAGTAATGGGACGAGACAAATTCGTAGACAGTATCGTGCATGTATACGGAATTGGCACAGTGCATTGTTGCATAATAATTATTTTATGAGTTCATATCAAATGTAATACACGTTGTATTATTGTAAATAGGGCCAGCAAACCCAACGCTGGAAGAAGAGAGAAGAAGGGTATCGCAGCGCGATGCATCTCCCGTAGACGCTGCGACTGAGAGAAACAGAAGGCGCAACAACCGGAGAAAAGGTTTAAAATTATAAATAATGAGATTAAAAAACGACGACATTCAAAATGATAAAAATGTTACTTTAATTACATTTAATTACAGTAATGAGAAGAACCGCTAATGCTCGGTTGAGGGAAGAACCCGCGGAGAACGGCGAGGCGCATCAGCTGCACACTGAATTGGCGGAGGCGCGAATCGAATTGCAGGCACCCGAAAATGACGGTAATAACATCATTACTTATTATTTTTACGAGGTTAATAAGAAACAATTCTTCATCCTTATTGACTACGGGATTATGATGTTAATTTATGAGAAATTTGTTCAACCTGTTACAACGAATCGGAATATCGATTTGATCGAAGTAAAACATTTTTAATCATAATTAAATCGGTTGATTTACGAAATGCAAATACACAAAAAATTTATGCTGTTTTTCAAAAGGCTGTGAGATTGTGAAAAAGGTCGTAGTACAAAAAATAATCAAAGCCTGAAGTTTTGTGATCCTGGGGTCAAATATTTTTATCACTAAACACTGTAGAGTAATCATGAAAAACAGCGGGCCAAAATGTCACCAAATTCTCGGCTTGGTGCTTGCTCTTTAACGCGGTCCTCTAGTTTCTGGGCTGTTTTTTTACGGCTTTTTCAATAAATTTTTACGGGCAAAGCATCGAAATAATCAATCTCATTGTTTTTGCATAATCTTTATTAACATTTAAATACGCTTCACAAATTTTTTGAAGTGAAAATATATAATAGAATAAAAGTTATAGTGGCCGACAGAAAGACATCAAATAAAAGAGGTGCTTGACGGTGACCAAGATTGCGGCTGTTCTGCTTATCTGAAATCAAAAAACCAAACGGCATTTTAATCTTCATATTTAAGACTAGCGATTGAACTAGAGTGAATTCTAAATTACAAAAATTGACTTTTTTATACACTTTTGAAAATTATATTCTATTTTTTACTCATTTTTTCTTAAGTTTTTCGCTCGTACAAAAAAAACTATCGAAGCAATCATGATAATCCTAGTTCAAACGCTGGCTTATAACATATTAAAGATGCTATATAAATTTGAACAAGATCGGTGCAGTAGTTTCTGAAATATCGTGGTCACCGTTTCGAAAGATGGTGTTTCGAGAAAAACGCGTTTGAAAGTTCGCGCATGTGATTTATACTAAAAATTTCATCTCACCGTCAATCTGCTATGCCTGGACCATACAATAGGCCTTTCTCTTCTTCTTGGAAGTCACGCAGAGCTGCTCCGTCTTCCCCTTTCACGATTCGGGCCTGTTTTACAACATCACTCGTGCGCCTTTCCGAACGGTCGATCCGAGAGCTATCACGCTGTTGAACATATCCTTTAGCTTGTGGGTCGATTTTCACTCCCATGGTTTCCAAGGTCTTCAGGATGGATTTGAATCCTTCGTTGAAGATTATGACAGCGAGAAACGTGGCGATTTCAACCACTTTTGGCCCAGAATGGAGGTACTTCGGAGCATAAGTCCAGATTAACGAATTGAGCGACTCGTTATTATTTTGAGTTTCCGCTCCCAGGCATCTGCTTAACAATTCTTCTTTGGATAAATCCTCATAAATTGGCTTTATAACTTTTTGAACTGTTCCGGAAAGAGGCGGTTTATTGTGTTTGAATTGCTCGGCTTTCGGAGCAGCCCGGCGCGGGCTCCGTATACCTGCTCCGTTCCAGGGCCGTAACTTGTGAACCACTCCGAATATCGAAAAATCCTTTGGCACATATTTTCTACACATGTTGTAGATGTGATTTATGAAAAAAAAAAATCGATTTTTTCGACCCGAGAAACTAGAGGACTGCCTTAATTCGAACGGTCGGGGAACTCTATACGATGAGTTTTCGCAGAGTTATCGGTGTCCAAGGCAATAATGCTACTTTTGAGTTCAAATTTAATAACGCGAGAAACAACTTGAGTACAGAAAGTTTAAGTAGGGTTCTCAACCCATTTGATCATTTTTACAGCGTAAAAGATGATAAAATCCAATCGTGAGCGGATTGATCCATTTTTATGCGAAGAAGATAAAGATAAGGGTTTTTAACATGGCGGAAAAAATTAAAAAGAAGTATTGGAAATCCTAGAAATGGAGACGGTAAAGGAATTTAAATACTTGGAGTATTGGTTTACATGCTGCAATCAAGGGACTTGATGTGCGCATGCAAAGCAGTAGATGAAAAAAAAACCGACACGTAAAAACACGTAAAAAGCAGGAGCTTTTTACGTGTTTTTACGTGTCTGTATAGGGTTGAGGTATAGGAAAAGTAAGACATTAATGTTTCTGAATGAAAACAGATGGAATTGTAAGATGGCATTAAGGATAAAAAAAAGAAAAAAACCTCAGGATAGGGGGTTAACATGTTAAAAAATTGCTCATATGCGGAAATGGGATTCATTAAAAATGGAATCTCATCAGAGTGGGGGGTAGTTTAGGGGTAGTAGAAGTTTGGAAAAAGTTGTAAGGGATGTGGTTATAAAACATATTTTACCAATTACAAGGGAAAGAAGAGAAGTAGAAAGAATAAACGAAGCCGAAGGATTTGGAAACTTAAAATACGACACTTTAAGGGAGGAAGAGTAGAAAATGAAGAAAAAAAACATTCCATAGTGAGAAATAAACGTATGTATATTTTTTTCTATTTCTCATTTCGCATTTCATCATTTTCACAATGTAGAAGATGATAAAATGCCATGGAATTACAGATCACATGGAAAGGGAAACAAATTTTAAGTGACATTACGTAGCGGGAAAACAGGAAGGGCGGGAAAGAGGCGAGAAATGAATGGAAATGCAGGATAGGTAAAGAAAAGGATGAGACGTTTAAGCGCCTATTGAGATGTAGGAAAAAAGGTTGGAAGCCTGTTACAGAAAAGGGAAGAAAGGAACCAGAGGAGAGGCTGAAAGAAATGGATATTGTGACAATAAATGGGGAGAAAATAAATATGTTGGGTTGGAAAATACAAAACGGGATACGTCTGTATTTTAAAAAAATAGACGTAGTGTGCAAAAAGATGCGCAAGGAAGATGGGGGTGGGGCAGATGTAGCAGGGAGAGTGAGATTAAGAAAAAAAGATGATGGATACCAAGAATAAAAAAAATATGCCGAGTAAAAAACAAGTTAGGATAGATGTAAGAGGAAAATATGTATTAAATTAAATCCCTGAAAAAAGTTATTGACCTCTGTGAACCTTTTGAATGGCGAGCAATAATTTGGAAAATCGTTTCCCCGCTGGTTTTACATGATTACTCTCAAATGGTAAATGATACAAATATTTGACCTCTGGACCTAAAAACTAGAGCCATTAAGCTTCGATTTGGTTTTCACCGTCGACAATAATTTTTCACATTAATCAGTCTCATGAACATCCACGAAAAAATATCGGATTTTTCATATGCTTTAATGTTTGTGCGTAGTATACAGTTAAAGGTGTCGTACTTTTATTGAAAATAGTTATCTAAAGGTATTCAATTACTGTGATTTCCGATTAAACGAGCTGAAGAAGTATGAGAAAGTTTATTGCGTGAAAGAACGAATACTTTTATGAAGATAAAGTTTTTCCATAGCGATGATGTTGTTACGACTACACACTTTTTTTACTATGAGTCATTCCATCTTGCGTGGGCAACCTATTTCAATACGTTTCCCAGTTTAATAAACGCCACTATGGTAATGGCATCTTTTTACGTCAATTTTATATGGAATGGCTCATATGCAACATGACGTCGATGTACCAAGAAAACAATTCCAAGCAGTATTCGAAATACTGGCGTCTTATTCTTTACCAGACAGCCGCATCTAAGCAATATTCAAGACAGTAGCTTTTCCTTAACCAGTATAACAATCACTTTATCACTTTATCAATAAACCATGCTTTATTGGTATATGACTTTATCAATAAACTATTCTTTATTAGTATATAACTTTACCAGAAAACCATTCTTTCTTCGGATATCACTTTTTCAATAAACTATTTTTTATCAATAAGCCCAGCGGACGATTGAGACCCTTTACCAGTTCTTCCGGTACCAAGATAACGGATTCGTTAGGAACCGAGTTTGGTTACACGTTTTCATGAATAAATTGTTCCTTTTTTATTCAAATCAGAGCTGCACAGACTTGAATGGCTACACAGTACCTTGCCATTAGGCAAAAGGATCCGTAGGGCTACTTCTTTTCGAAGTCAATGTGGCCCGCGGTGACGCTGGCATTTGTTTGAAATAGTAGTGAGTCGTAGGGCCGCCTCTCTTCGGAGTTGACGTGGCCGGCGAGTTCGCAGGTATTTCTTACAAATGCTGAAAGCGAGTCATTCACCTTTTTTTAGATTGACAGTTTTATTCAAAGTATCGCTGTAATATCGCTAATAACATAGCGGCGGGTGAAAAACATACACGAGACCCCCTCTCGTACATACGGGCTTAATGATAACATTCGCGAATGCAGAAAGTGCAACCCGAAGATAGATTCGATTTTTTTTAGCAGGAAATCATTAATCGTCTGAAAACCGTGGACACAGATTATCGAATAACCGAGTGATCGTAATTACGCGTTGTAATAATAAGATAAAAATTCACTCATTGATTCCAATCAGAACTCCACAGAGTTGAATGGCTACAGAGTACCTTGCCATTAGGCAAACAGATCCGTAGGGCTGCTTCTTTTCGAAAACAATGTGGCCCGCGGTGACGCTGGCGTTTGTTTGAATCAGTGGGGAGTCGTAGGGCCGCCTCTCTACGGAGCTGACGTGGTCCGCGATTCGTTGGGACGCTACTCTTCTGAGCTAACGTGGCCCGCGAGCTCGCCGGTATTTCTTACAAACGCTGGAAGGGAATAAGTCATTCACCTTTTCGGGATTGACATTTTTATTCAAAATATCGCTAATAACATAGCGGCGGGTGAAAAACATACACGAGACCCCCTCTCGTCCATACAGGCTTAATGATAACATTCGCGAAAGCAGAAAGTGCAACCCGAAGATAGATTCGATTTTTTTTAGCAGGAAACCATTAATCGTCTGAAAACCGTGGACACAGATTATCGAATAACCGAGTGATCGTAATTACGCGTTGTAATAATAAGGTAAAAATTCACTCATAGAATCAAATCAGAGCTCCACAGAGTTGAATGGCTACAGAGACCTTGCCATTAGGCAAGCAGATCCGTAGGGCTGCTTCTTTTCGAAGACAATGTGGCCCGCGGAGACGCTGGCGTTTGTTTGACATAGTGGGCAGTCGTAGGGCCGCCTCTCTACGGAGCTGACGTGGCCCGCGATTCGTTCTAAATCAAATGATTCATGCAGACATTTTCTTTTCGATACGAAATTTCTCGACCAACCTAATATAAGGTAGTCGGCTCAGTGGCCGTCAGGGTCCTAGTGATCGTCATTTTTACGCATTAAATAAGTATTTAAAAATAAAAATCAGTCCTTCGCGTAGATCTGTGGTATATTAGCTTCCAGGAGGTATTTACTATGTTGTATTACATTTTCACACCCGTAAGTATACGTATAAAGGAATAATCAATTTAAATATATTCCGCTACGACGTCTAGCTGTCATTTCGGCCGAATCCGTCATCAGGTGATTTGAGAATACCTGTGGACTTGCGTGAAGTAAGTTTTCCTTCACGTGATTATCAAGGATTTTAGTTTTGCGTTCAGCATAAAAAATTATAGTTTTATGTTAATTTCAACGAATTTTCATATATGACGATTACCGGTTCAGCATCCTAAACACTCTGTCGATTAATCGCCACGGCTGTCGATAACTGGGACAATGTTAGCAAAAAAGAGTCTTACGAATCGAATATTAGTTTATAGAACATCAGCAAAGAATTGTTGGGTCCGTAGTTAGCATTGTCTGAAGTATCCACAGATCAGTAATCGTCATACACATATTCGCGATGGTAAAAAGATATACATATAAATAAATGTTGTCGAATATTGGGTCGTGACCATGTCGATAACTGGGTATGTCTTGAACACAGGTGAACAGCACTCGGTCGAAATAATATTAAAAATTATTTTATGAAAAAATAGTTGTTTACAATTACTACAAATAAATAAAAATCATAATTCTGACGTAATAGGCAATAATTAGTTTAATTTTTTAAATTAATAAACTTCCATGGAAGAGAAATTGATGTTTCAAACTCTTTATCAAATGTTTTAATAAAAATCATAAAGTTTGTGACAGAGTGCGTAACAATTATTCTGCCGTTCTATATGGAGACATAATCGAGTCAACAAAGTCCTACGAACCTTTGAATAATTAGATAAGGCCTT